>JAGXOD010000001.1:4615000-5165000 GCA_020368025.1 Brachyhypopomus occidentalis
AGCCTACAGTACAGTCGTCCTCTACAGCCTTATTTCCAGCTACAGCCTACAGTACAGTCGTCCTCTACAGCCTTATTTCCAGCTACAGCCTACAGTACAGTCGTCCTCTACAGCCTTATTTCCAGCTACAGCCTACAGTACAGTCGTCCTCTACAGCCTTATTTCCAGCTACACCCTACAGTACAGTCGTCCTCTACAGCCTTATTTCCAGCTACAGCCTACAGTACAGTCAGTCGTCCTCTACAGCCTTATTTTCCAGCCTACAGTACAGTCGTCCTCTACAGCCTTATTTACAGCCTACAGTACAGTCGCCCCTCTACAGCCTTATTTCCAGCTACAGCCTACAGTACAGTCGTCCTCTACAGCCTTATTTCCAGCTACAGCCTACAGTACAGTACACAGCCTTATTTCCAGCTACAGCCTACAGTACAGTCGTCCTCTACAGCCTTATTTCCAGGTACAGCCTACAGTACAGTCGTCCTCTACAGCCTTGTTTCCAGGTACAGCCTACAGTACAGTCGTCCTCTACAGCCTTATTTCCAGGTACAGCCTACAGTACAGCCTTACAGCCTTATTTCCAGCTACAGCCTACAGTACAGTCGTCCTCTACAGCCTTATTTCCAGCTACAGCCTACAGTACAGTCGTCCTCTACAGCCTTATTTCCAGGTACAGCCTACAGTACAGTCGTCCTCTACAGCCTTATTTCCAGGTACAGCCTACAGTACAGTCGTCCTCTACCACCATATTTCTAGGCTCAGTTGTGCTGAGGGCCTCCCGCCAAACTCTGAACAGACAAAACAACAAGACACGCCGGGCGTTTCAGAACAGATGTTGTCTTTGACCAGAGTTCAGCCCGTCTCCCAGTCACAGCGAACCATGCAGCACCTGCATGTCCACTGGTAACATCGACCCCACCAGCAGCCCCTCCAGTGACTGGACGAGACAGTGCGAGTTCAGCGAGTCCAAGCGGGGGAAGACGAGCGGCCGGCCCTGGACAGGCGCGAGTGCCCCGGCGAGAGCGGAGGAGTCGTCCCCTCTGTTGCGACACAGCCGCGTAATCTATTTTCCTTGGCGCGCGCTAAATGAAGTCATAAAGTGGTACTAATGTTTTAATTTAGCTCCATGTGTCGGGCTGGGGAAAGGGCGGCACCACCCGGACTACCTCCCGCCGGCCCACAGCAGCGCAGGAACAGTTGCTCTGTGGCTGGACCAGAAAGAGAGAGGAGAGGCGGAAGAAGAGACGAGCAAAGGGAGGGAGGGAGGCGAGGCAGGTGGTGGAGGTAAAAAAAACCAGAATAAATGGAGGAGGAGAAGGAGGAGGAGGAAGAGGAGGAGAAAAGAGAGTGCTGAGCTTTTTTTGTCACTCCGAACGTTTGTCCTCACCACGCGGCCGCTAGCCACAAAGACATTTTACACTTTCAGAAAGCCACACCGGTGCCAGGAAAGCATCGCACAGGAGAAAGAGAAGGGCAAGAAAGGGCTGAGAGAGAGAGAGAGAGAGAGTCTGCCTATCTGAGGGACTGCTGGGCTCAGCAAGTTAGCGATTACTGATTAGCCAGTCGGGTGCAGCGGGGAGGCCTGTCTGTCCTTGGCTTGGGAAAACAACATGAAAGAGATCCGTCTGTTTTGTGAGGGGACTTGAAAGCGCAGTAGCTATCGGGGACATTAGCCTTATCAATGGCCGGTGCTCTCGAGCTGAGCTATATGAAGCAACAAGGGCTCTGAGGCTCCTGCGCAGAAGAGAACTCACGCATACTTCAGCGCCTATTTGCATGAACCTGGGCAACAGGAGGGAGACAAGACAGCGAGGGAGGGCAAAAATGTATTAAATGAAAGTTGAATTAGAAAGAAGAAGCGTGTGCCGATGCCAGCCGCACTCCAAATGCCCGTTTGAGGGGCACGGCCAGGGCGTCTGGCACAGGGCAGCCCTCGCTCACGTTCCAGCTCCGGCACGTCTGCTCCGCCGAGCTGTCCTCGGGAGGGACGTGGGGGACAGAGACACACACATGGGTTTGGGGTCAACAGGTGCAAAGCAAAATATGGCTGAGACCGACTATGAATGCGGAGCACAGAGGCTTTATGGGTAGTAAAACCTTTGTGTTCTCAGTAAAGGTAGAACGATAAAAGGAAACAAAGTCCATTAAAAATAATGGACATTTCACAATGATCCTGTTTTGAGAGAAGGTGCTTATGGTTACAGTGCCACTGAGGAAAGGTGCAGCCATTTACACTGGTGTCATGGAACTATGTTGGAAAAAGTTTTAGAATGTGGTTTCATGACAATATTATTGGAAAATCAAAGCATCTGGCAGAGCAGGAGGATGAAACACTTTTCAAAGGCCTGTATGGCTCACGTGTCATGACGCGTCATACGTGTCATACGTGTCATACGTGTCATGGATCATGTTCCACTAAAGGCCGGACAGACCTGAGCCCACAGCTGGAGGCTCTGAAAGGGCCCTCAGGATCTCGGGACCGCCAAAGTTCTCCCATGTCCCGCCGTCCTGTCGGAAGTGTGAAGTCGTGGCTCTTAGCTCGCAGGATAATTCCGATCTTCAGGCACTTCCATGGACACAGCTGACAGAGCGAAAGGACAAAGTCCTTCCACCTGCAGGTGCAACTGCGTAGGGCAGAAATAGCTTACGTGGACTATAAAGTGTAGAGATACCCCACTCTGGTCCTTTAAGGCCAGAATCCAAAGCAAATGATATCATCATCAGGTAATTGCCAGATATACCAGGTGTGTGTTGGGCAGGGAAATTACCCAAGTGAACTGGATTCTGGCCCTCCAGCACCAGAGTTGTGCAGTGTTGGGCAAAGTTGTGCAGTGTTAGGCAGTGTTGGGTAGAGTTGGGCCCAGCTCCACAAATACCAGCAAGCATGCATGGGGGCAGTGGCGTACGTATCTATGGCTTTGGGATGCATCATCTCTTCCATTCACCCTGGTTTATTAGGCTCGTCACAGTTCTTTCAGGAGTGCCATGTCTGCCAAAAATCAACTCGCTCCTCTGAGAAAAGCTTCTCCTGGGCGGGTGGACACAACAGCCCCTTTAACCATCACAGTAATCGCAAGAGGAAATTACAGCGCAGTTCAAAGTCTCCAGCCACAAAAAAAAAAAATTTAAAAAAGAAAGCCGTCTCCTATCGCCACATTGGTTCTCGTCCTCAACCAAAAACACAGCAGCACTTTCGGCTGGAGTTTGGGGGAAGGAAGCTTGTGTCTGGCCTCATTTGTTCTAGTCATGTGCCCAGCTTGTGCTCTCGTGCTGGGGCCGCATGCTAAGTGGTAGCAAATGGAAGCCACATCCAGCTCCAGACCACGGCAGCAGTCACATACGACCGCCATGCGTCCGCCATACACATGGGCTCCAAAGGACCCAGTCAATTAGTAACTAGCTAAGAAAATAAATAGCAGCTTCTGCAGGCCTCCCAGCATGGCGGCGTTAACACGCTGGCTAAGGAGGAGCAGCCGCGCTCAACAGGAACAGTCTGAGCTTGTTGATAGGAATATGACTTTAATATAATTGGTAAAGTTGCAATGTGCGCATTTCTGGTGTGTGTGTGTGTGTGTGTGTGTAAGGAGTAGGGCTGGATTTTAAAGCAGACCTGATCTTGACTTAATTCATGGCATCTCCACGTAAGGGTCTAGGGTGAGAACACTGTTGCATGATTCATCCATTTCAAGAAGGTACAGTTCAGCTTTAGAGAGTTCACGATTCATGAGGTGAGCAATAAGAGAGATGAGGTCCTACCAGAGCACACCTGCTTCATGGGAAACCCTCGCAGCTGGGATTATCTACTGGCAAATATGTATTTTGAAAATGTATAGGACAGAATGTTCGGTCTTTGCCTGTGATTTTGGAATTTTCTGCATGGCTACAGAATTCATTCCTTTTTTTTTTCCTTTCAAATAAAAGGTAGCTACATTTTTTATTCGCCATATTTATTGATTTCATTGTTTTTTGGGGTGGCGTCTTAAGAGCAAGTTAACCTGTTGGGGTGTTGTGGTGCTGGGGTGTAGGCACTGTTGGAGTGTTGTGGTGTTGGGGTGTAGGGACTGTTGGGGTGTTGTGGTGTTGGGGTGTAGGGACTGTTGGGGTGTTGTGGTGTTGGGGTGTAGGGACTGTTGGGGTGTTGTGGTGCTGGGGTGTAGGCACTGTAAGCACTTTTGAGGTTTTGAGTGGCTCTCAGAGGTGGTCAGATCCAGCGTCAGTCACAGCTGTCTGTCTCTGTCCCATAATGCAAAGGAACAATAAATTGTACTTGGCATTGTAGAACTAAAATGGCCCCTCCCAGAGTTGCCTATCCTCATTTGACAGTTTCATTTTTCAGCTGCTTATTTGCTAAATGTCTGATAAACACATTTGTTTCATATATGCAGTTCAAAAACAAGGCCATATGCACTTTGGTACCAAGTCTAATTCCATATTCAAATAACTCATTAACGCAGACTCACAGAGAACAAGAAAACATCTTCAGATCTTAAAGAAATAATTTTCAGATTATTGCAAGAATGACAGCAAAACTTAGAACTAAAGCATCAAATAAGATCTAGACATAATTCTCATCAGACACTACAATCAAGACATAATTCTTACCAGACATAATTAATCAAGCCAGAATTCTCGCCAGACACAATTGATCGAGATAATTCTCATCAGACGCAAATAACAAAGACATGAATGAAAGAAATATTAATTGGAATTCCAATTAAGAGTTTGTATTGATCATCCAAACTCCTCACATGCGTTTTCATCAAGGTGCTTGCTTGGTAAAAGAATGCTTCAAGGGTCAAGTTTGCTTCAGCTACAACATGGAGCAGATGCATATAGCATGTCAAAATATTTGTGTCTTTTTTAATATTGCACTTGGTTTAAAACTCCCGCCGCACATTACTATATCTGTGCGCATAATGTGCATGTATTTTTATCATCCTGATTCCAGAAGACCTGTAATTTAAAGGCTTTTAAAATGCGTCCGCCACTAAAGAGATGAGCAGCGTGGCCGAGCTGAGGCGATGCATGTAAGGGCTGATGGGAAGACAACAGAGCCATAAGCATCTAATTACTGTAATTACCAAATGCTTCAGGAGCGTTTAGTCCCAGATACTCTGGCATATGTGGAAGTTATGTGTGAAGAATATACATTGTAGGACAAAACAGAAAGAGTTGCAGTTAAATTCACACGTGTTCTGGTGTGCTAACTATAGGAGCAGTGGGAACTGGGCGATTACAGAGCCGGGGCACATCAAAGGGCCTGTGGAAGGAAGAACCCTAACTTGACTGCCACCATTAAAAGGCAGATGCAGGAGCTACCGGCTTCGGGTTTCCACAACCGAGCTCTAAAACAACGTTTGGGTGACTGGTGCATGAATCAGTCGGTTTATTTCTGTTCTTCGTCTGGTCGCTGACAGCTACATCTTTAGCCGTCGAATTAGGGAGGACGGTGTGGTCCACAACAAGTAAAACACCTGTGGCCATGTTTCAGAAGCCAGGCTGAGGTTTGCTCTAATCTCCAGGACACGTTCTCCAATCTAGAGCTTTGTACGAATATCCAGGACTGATAATCCAATTCAGAGCTTTGTTCTAATATCCAGGACTGATTATCCAATCCAGAGCTTTGTTCTAATATCCAGGACTGATTATCCAATCCAGAGCTTTGTTCTAACACACACATTGTTCATCACAATAGTGCCTGGACTCAGGCCTCAGCACTGGAAATATTCCAAAGCTCCCAGCAAGAATAAAACCAGCAGGTGCACAGGTAGACCTGTTTCACACTCTTCTTGAAGTGGGCGGATCATAGATATTCTTCTTATGGAAAGCTTGTATCAGACATTTGACAGTTTTGACAGTAACCTGTTATATACAGATACCACCCACTAGCTTTGAACAGGATGTTATTTACCTGAACACTAATAAGCTCTTTGTACTAAGAGGATGTGTTCATTTTCACCACCAAGAAATGCAAAGGATGTTTTATATCACAAGACCTCTGAAAGATGTTTGCATTTATGCAGGACTTGATAAAGAGCACAACTAAAGCCCCAAACACAGGGGTCTTGAATTGTCAGCACCCACATAAATGTTCTTTTCAAGGTGCATGATGTCAGAATATAAACTCCAACTCTGCAACGCACGAACTGAGACGTTTACTTACAAGGCTCTGACGAACACTCCGAAGTAGGTATGGATCAAACACACTAGCCCGGGGTGAATCGGATCAGATTCCACTTTCCTAGCCTGCATTGGTTTGCCGGCATTTACGGGTGAGGCGAGGCCCTAGTGGAGGCCCCTCAGAGTGCTTCTCCGAAAAAACCCATTTGCACAGCGTGGAGAACGAGGATGGTTGGGGGGGGGGGGGGGGTTACAGGGAAAGAAAGAAAATATGCTGCATCTGACTTCCATTGCCGAGTGCGGCGTGTGTGTTCCGTTGAGCCACCGGTATTTGGACCAGGCGTGCGGCACAGTCACCAGAACTCAGCTCCGTAACGCCTGTGATGTCATTGAGGTTCTATCATTACAGGCTGTGGCCGCGGCAGTTCTGGAAGGCCTGGGTCAGTTCCCACGCTCGCTTGGGAGGAAAAGAGCCTCTGCCACGGCCACAAGCCGAAAGACACTTCTGGACGAGATTAGAGACAAAGGAGGAGAAAACCAGAGAGAGAATCCCCCTTGGAGCACTTCCTGTTTTTTTCATCCATCTTTCTCTCCCGCTCTCTCTCTCTCTCTCTCCTCAATGCCTCTCAGAGCGTCTGTGCAAGAGGCCCTCTAGCAGAAAGCTTAACAAAGTCGAAAATGTGCTGATCTGCGATGAAATAATTCCATGTGTCCAGGATAGAAAACCAAGTTCATTCGTAATGTTCACCATTCATGTGTTCGCATTTATTCACCTGAGAGTCATGTGTGTTTCTATTTGTCTAGAGTTTTGTGGCCAAAGGTGCGGAGGTCTGTGATAGACTCTGACGCTGTAAATTCATCAAGCACTCGACAGGTGGCCCAAACGTACCTTCGCCGAACTGCGGGGAGCAGCTGCTTCACGCTATCCCAGAATGCTCTGAGCCAGGGCTATGCTAGCCGCGGCACAGCCCACCAAAACCACCCAGCTTTCGCGAGCAACACTCTCTGCAGACAAAAGGCAGTCAAAAAAAATGAAATAATCTGACACATTTGCACCACGAGTGCTCACAGTAGCAAAGTGAGGAATTTTCACTTTTGGCTGGTTTCAGCTCGGTGGACCCAGCAGCACAGCGGTCCTGCCCGTAGCCCAGACGCCCGTCCCCGGGCCTGTGCCCGTCTCTGGCTGGGCACCCGGGTCAGCGGGCTGGCATCTCGGCCTTGGCACAGGCAGCTCCCCTGGCGAGCCCGGCGCGACCCCTGACAGCGTGGGGCGCGGCAGACAGACAGGGGCCTAGCAAACAGCTTGTGACCATAACTGACGGTGGCAGGGGAACAATGAACACAATTATTTACAAGAACCGAGTCCAAGTCTGTCCTGGTCCCCTGCACACACGTGCCCCCCCCCCAACCCTCAGCCCCCCCTGCCCCAAATCAAGTCTGTTTATTTTCAAACGTTCCATAGAGGGGGTCCATGGCAGAGTTCTGACCCCACCAACGCCAGTGGGCCTTCAGAGGCGGAGGGTTGTCATGGTTTTTCATCATCGAGGATGACAAGTGTCCAGCTGGAGAGGCTTTCAGGGGCACTGATTGCTCGAATATGTTTCTGCACCCTGTCCAGGCGTATCGTGAGGGGGAGGAGGAAATACCCCCCCCAAAAAAAAAAAAACTAAAACACCAGACTGTGACGGATAGGTTTTTCTCAAAGACACAGTGCTGAGGTAATGTAGAAAGAACCTCCAAGCCTCAAACAATAATAGGTGGTGAATCACGGCTTTCACGGACCACTGGGAAGGAATTCCTCGTTTACTGCCTCTCGAGCCACAGCCAGCCACCGGGAAGCCGTCGGGCCGGCCGGGGGTGGGCGTGGCTATGCGGTGCCACCTCGCCACAGCCAAAACCTTCACGGCTCAGTAGCAGGTGCCGAACTTATATAACGTTTCCAAGCGTATATATATATATATATAAAAACGAGCCCTTCTATGGATTCCAGCTGAGCAAACAAGGGGAAGAGACGACGTGGAAGTGAGTTTGGACGGGGAATTTGTTTGCAGCGGCTGTGTGTGCGCGGGTGCCCTCGTGTTGGCAGCTATGGCGGAGGTGGACAGTGTGTGGCGTGGGGGGGGGGCCCACTTTCTACCCACGCACTCTCCAGCGCCACTCGGGGAGTGTGACTTAATGACCACCTCCCGCGTTGCGAGTCACACTGCAGCAGGCACGAGCTAGTCACTCCGCACACGCACGAGCGAGTCACTCCGCACACGCACGAGCTAGTCACTCCGCACACGCACGAGCGAGTCACTCCGCACACGCACGAGCGAGTCACTCCGCACACGCACGAGCGAGTCACTCCACACACGCACGAGCGAGTCACTCCACACACGCACGAGCGAGTCACTCCACACACGCACGAGCGAGTCACTCCGCACCAGGTCGAGGGGGTCGTGTCGCACCAGAGTGAGAGAGCGACACGCGAGCACCACTCCTGTGGCTGCTGCAGTCTTCCGCCAGCAGGTTCTCGCCTTTGAGTTGCATTTATTTGAAAGTGAATTGCGAGCAAGTTTATTTCGTTATGAGTGTGTATGTGTGTGTGTGTGTGTGTGTGTGTGTGTGTGTGGGTGTGTGGGCTTGTGTGGTGGGGGCTGTGTGTGGGTGCAGTGCAGCATTGGGTTCCTCTGTAGCTGGCTGCGAGGGCTGAAGGGGCGGGAGAATGGGGGGTGGGTGGAGGGGGTGGTGGTGAAGGGTGGGGGGGGGGGGGGGGTGCCTGCCAAGGAGCTCCAGAACTGCAGGGAGCTTCCCCAGATCCCAGCTGCCCCGGTCTGGCCACGGCTCACAGGCGAGTGCCAGGCTTCCATGGCCTCCCTGGTGGAGTTCCAGCCAGCATAGGAGGAGGAGGAGAAGGAGGAGGTAAAGAGCCAAAACTAATGTCTGGGCCTATAGAAACCAAAGCACATGGGACAGCCAATGCTGAGTCATATGAAAACGCAAACACATAAGCAGGGAAAGTTTTATAGACTCCCCAATTTAATTTCTCTAAAAGAACAACAGACAGTGTGTTTAAAAGGCAATTCATTATGTAATATGTTCCCACTATTTTCAGAAGAGCTGGTGAAAGTATGAAACTTCAGCAAATGAGCTGGTCAATGCTCCCCATCCAGGGACCCCAGACCTGTAGGCTTCTCTCCTTAAATGCCAGCAGCAGAATCCAGCGAACGTTATCTGGGGCTTTTTAATGTGTCATTAATCGAACCATCAAGTGGTGCTTTCATTTTGCAAGTAATTGCAGCTTTGGTTGAGCAGCTGATGGCGACGATAAGGCACGGCTCTAAAGCGGCAAATCGTGTGCGTTCTCCGGCAATGCCGGCGTGTTCGGCGGAAGGTTCGCCTACAATGGATCGCACCCACTGGAAGTCGTACCATGAGGTTCCTTCCAGGCTGTAGGTGTGCCCTAACGTTCGACCCGCGAGTAGAAACGCATGCAGACAAAGGAGTCTCCCAGCTCAAGACTAAGTGATTTGTTCCCCACTCCTCTACCATCACCATGCCTTTGCCACTCTACCAGACACCCCACCCACGATGACACACGCTTCTTGGATGTTGCCGTAAATACGCAGCCTCTTCCTTTGTGTCAGAAATATCCCCAGCTACAAGAATAGCTCTGGCCCGTACCTCTGGACACACCACCTCCCACCAAGTTTTGTCCTGACCGTTGACACGGGAACGGGCCGGGCGCTAATCAGGCGGCTTTGGCAGGACATGGGGCTTTTCCAGGGCTCTGCGTAGGACCTTCCTCTGGATCCAGGTAATCACCACAACAGGCCCACCTAGTGACCTCTTCTTTGTGCACATGAAGAGTGAGCTATTTCAGGCCTCCCACTGGACTAAAACAATTGACTTTTGTGTTATCCGGTTCGTCAACACCACCCCCCTCCCGCCCGAGGCCTGTTGACATGACCGTTGTTTTAGTAGAAAGACTTATATGTACCTACAAAACACTAATATTCCAAGCTAGATGTGTTAGCAATCGTGGATCTAGGCCAGGTTACATAATAAGGTGTGGGTGACACCTTCCAGGTGAAAGTATGTGTCTCACAGACAGATTGAGCTGGGTGAGTTCTGCTAAACCAACCAGAACACTGATCTCAAATATGTCTTGCTACCAAAATCCCCATAACCACAGTAAGAGGTTACTGTGTACCTACCTAAGGATTATTGTGTAGCTATTTTCTCTGTGTATCTATTCAAGAAAATGACCAGTGCTCAACTCTGATGACATTAATCCATGCACATGTTTACACTGTAGCAAGGTAATCAGGACACAAAAAACAGCAGATATTCATTGGACACTGGTCACATATGGCATGGCATCCCTGACGTCTCTGCCTCTGATGGGCATGTGTCTCCAGTGAGTGTCTCCACTCCTCATTTTCTGATCAACTGCACTAAGGGGCATTTCAGCCTTCCTGTACACACCTGCATTCTGTGTGTCATGTAGCACAGGGGAACTATCAGGACATGTGCTCGCTGGAAACCCTGATGTGGGTCATACTTAATTACAAATATAGATGACTGACAGGGGGCGGTGCTGTGGTTTTGACATTTCGGCTTTTGCTTGACGTGACACGTAGGATAAGACGTCTTGGAGGATCGCTTCAATCAAGATCCGCAAATGTAATTGGGGATTTTGTAATGAAAGGAGACGTGACGTGAGAAAATCAGCTTGACGTGCTCCGTAGAGACAATTCCTTGATCACAAGAAGCCTGAAAGAGTCTCCCAGAAGACGCTGGGGACCTGTTCGTTCTCACTGTCGCTTTAACGCGTCGGTGTGGGACAGACGGAGAAGGCGATGAGACTCTACACTGAGTGTTGTGGTCTGCACCAGCCATTCCCACAGAGTAACAGCAGGTCCCAATTGCGGCACCGAGCAGAGCAGCTGGACCAATGTTCTTGCCTTACATGCGCTGGGTCCATGCGAGAGCTCCCCCGCTGAGCCAGTACCCCACCCGCCCAACCTGCTCCTCGCCCGTTACCCGCTCCACGCCCGTGATGGGGGTGATAAATGTCTGTGGAAAAATCCATTTCCTCAGCAGCTGAAGGTTGCTGAGTCCCCTGAGCCTCCGTTCAGGAGCAACCAGCACAGACACACAGGCACGGGGAGGGGGGCAGGAGGGTGAGGTGCAGGGGGGCAGGGGGGCAGAGGGGCAGGGGGGCAGCCAATCCAGTGCAGCACCCCCTTTTCCTGAAAGAGCATTAGGAAGTTTGATACATTCAGTACATGGTGTCATGAAAAGAGAGTGGATGGTCAAGGACGTGCAGGGGAACAGATGTGCCCAGCCTCCTCACTAATCAGCCTCCTCACTAATCAGACTCCTCACTAATCAGACTCCTCCTCACTAATCAGCCTCCTCACTAATCAGACTCCTCACTAATCAGACTCCTCCTCACTAATCAGCCTCCTCACTAATCAGCCTCCTCACTAATCAGCCTCCTCACTAATCAGACTCCTCCTCACTAATCAGCCTCCTCACTAATCAGACTCCTCCTCACTAATCAGCCTCCTCACTAATCAGACTCCTCACTAATCAGCCTCCTCACTAATCAGACTCCTCACTAATCAGACTCCTCCTCACTAATCAGCCTCCTCACTAATCAGCCTCCTCACTAATCAGACTCCTCCTCACTAATCAGCCTCCTCACTAATCAGCCTCCTCACTAATCAGCCTCCTCACTAATCAGCCTTATCCTCATTAATCAGCCTCCTCACTAATCAGCCTCCTCACTAATCAGCCCCCTCACTAATCAGCCTCCTCACTAATCAGCCTTATCCTCATTAATCAGACTCCTCCTCACTAATCAGCCTCCTCACTAATCAGCCTTATCCTCATTAATCAGACTCCTCCTCACTAATCAGCCTCCTCACTAATCAGCCTCCTCACTAATCAGCCTTATCCTCATTAATCAGACTCCTCCTCACTAATCAGCCTCCTCACTAATCAGCCTTATCCTCATTAATCAGACTCCTCCTCACTAATCAGCCTCCTCACTAATCAGCCTCCTCACTAATCAGCCTCCTCACTAATCAGCCTTATCCTCATTAATCAGACTCCTCCTCACTAATCAGCCTCCTCACTAATCAGCCTCCTCACTAATCAGCCTTCTCCTCATTAATCAGACTCCTCCTCACTAATCAGACTTTTCACTAATCAGCCTTCTCCTCATTAATCAGACTCCTCCTCACTAAACAGACTCCTCCTCATTAATCAGACTCCTCCTCACTAATCAGCCTTCTCCTCACTAATCAGACTCCTCCTCATTAATCAGACTTCTCCTCATTATTCAGCCTCCTTCTCACTAATCAGACTCCTAATCACTAATCAGACTCCTCCTCACTAATCAGACTTCTCCTCATTATTCAGCCTTCTGCTCACTAATCAGCATAAGCCTCTAATCAGATGGAACACGCTAGTTGTATTTCATGCTAAATAAGACCAGTTGATATGTCGAATGCTTTTTGGTATGTAAGATATTAACCAGATTTAGATCTAGACTTTATTTCTTTTTGTTACTTTAACTTGTGTTCAACATTAATTATAGTGTCAAACATCACCATCTATTGCCTATATTAATATACTGTCTATAACCGTATATTCATAAAAAAAAAACCCTAACCAACGACCTATAAATGTTTAACCTCTAACCTGAGCCTCATTGCCTCTAACATAGTTCAATACAGATAACACAAAACCTCTAACAAATCATTTCCGGCCTTGTGTGCTGTGAGCATCTCACCCAACCCCTGATGATCCTGATTAGTGTTCTATGAGTCTTTTGATGAATGTGATCCAACAAATTTAACCATGACATATGAAGGCTTGTCACAGGCACAAACAGCAATGTGACAGTATGATATTTTATGATATTTTGTCCATGATGGAAGCCTAATTCAAACCCATCACTTCTATTACTTCTTACCCAATGCTTGTGCAGTTTGACCCCAGCCCTCCTGCCGTCTGTGCTCCTGTTAGCACGCTAAGTGCTTTTCTTTACCTGCCTCAGCTCCCGTTAGCATGCTAACGGCTTCTTTTTTATGTACCTGTGCTCCTGTAAGCACACTAACAGCCTTTCTTTACTTGCCTCTGCTCCTGTTAGCATGCTAGCGGCCTCTCTTTACCTGCTTGTGCTCCTGTTAGCATGCTAACGGTCTCTTTACCTACATGTGCTCCAGTTAGCATGCTAATGGCTTTTCTTTACCTGCCTCTTCTCTTGTTAGCACACTAATGGTCTCTCTTTACCTGCCTCTGCTCCTGTTAGCATGCTAACAGCCTATCTTTACCTGCCTCTGCTCCTGTTAGCATGCTAACAGCCTATCTTTACCTGCCTCTGCTCCTGTTATCTGCCCATGATAGCATCAAATGCTGACAATTGATATTACAGAACTTAAGAAGAAGAAAAAAGGCTTTTATAACCTATGGATATATTTGAAACAGTAAATTACATATGTTTGAAAGCTGCAAAAAGAAGCAACGTGAAACTGAAATTGACCTAATTGACTTTCTGTATTTGTCAGTGGACATTTGTGGTTTGTGGCCACTCTTTGTTGAGTCAGTTATCAACAGCAACCAAGATGGGCGGACCTTCACAACTGGTGCTTTTGAAATATCTCCTTTAATAGCAAAAACATTTTCACACATCAGTTGAGAGCTAACAAAAATGCATCGATCTGACTATGCTGTCAGTGCAGTAAGCCCTGTGGTTGAGTCACTGTCCACTCCCATCTCCGTTTTCATCTCTCCCTGTAGCAGTAACTTCAAAGGGGAAGTTTGTGTACAACTGTCTTCCACGTGAAGGGCTTCCGTGCAAACAGGCACCACACTGCAAATGGCCTGTGAGGGTTACAAACCGCTGATGGTGACTGCTACAGCCTGTAGCACAGATGACCTTTGACCCCTTTGCACTGTGTGGGGTAAACAGCATGCTCTTCCAAACCAGGAACAGCCACAAGTACACTGTAGTTACTAACACTCCTGACTCATCGGAGAGGAAGACAGACCTATAAAGGGGGGGTGCTTTTGACTCATCGCTTTGATGGTCATGGTTCTCCCCACAGGGACGCTGCCGTGCTATGGGACACACTAGTGGTCGTTTCTGGATCTGCAGCGCTTCAGTCAAACCACAGCAGCCATGGCACAGAGCAGCTTCGGGAACGTCATGCCCAACACGGCCCTTAGGCACTCCAACGGGTCGCAATATAACGACAGCGTCTATCACAACAGAATCCCACTGAGTGGAGACCACCAGCGGCCATGCTGCAGGGACAGGAGCCCTGCCATGGCCATCTGGTTTAGACAGAGCAGCAAGGGACCAGTGGGGGGGGCTTCATGAGGGGCAGTAAGACACAGCCAGCCCAGCACCAATTCCGGGATCGAACTAGGCCGTAATCTGGAAAGGCCTTTTTCAACAAGCTTTCATTCCTGGTCCCAACGCTTGCAGCAAAGGGCAAAGAGTTTTGACACGGTGCCTCGGAGCTGCGACAAGGCCTTCATAGCTACAAGCAAACGGATGAGACATTACGAAACGTTGGCTCCTGCTCAACAGAGAGGAGGAGACTTTACCTCCTTTTTATCGAAGACAACAATCTTTTTAGCTTGAACATCAAAGCTTTAAATAGCAAAAGTATGACAAGCACTTGAGTCTGCAAGGGTTTCTAGAAGCGTTTAGGCATTAATGTCAATAAGACAGGTTTCCCTTTATGGTATCTGTACACTTTTCACAATATTGCAAATATTCCAAGAATGTGACAAAAGAGCTGAAAAAGGGAGCAAAGAATGGCAATTATTCATACGGAAAATTTACATAATGGAAAATGTGCTTCAACAATGCCGCCAATGCAACTTAGTCCCCATGATCTAAGTAGCCAATGGCATGTATGAGAGTGTGAACCTCCAACATGGTAACGATAATAATAAATCAAAACACCACATAGTATGGTTATTTGTTTGCCAGATCCGTTGCATAGCAGCGCCTGTGGTGATTCACTAGAACTGAAAAGCGATAAAGCTTTTTCTCAAATTGGATGCACAGGTTTCTGCAGAAGCAAGAAAATAGACTTGCAGATGAAGAGAATATCATACGCTCTAGAGCACTAACAGCAGTAATGTCCACTTCAGTTTGATCACGCTGATGAGAAGAGGGATGTCTGCCGCCGTGGTCCCAGGTCCCCAGGATCTTTAAGCTACATGCTTCTGCACCAAGGCGCAATCAGACAGCAGTTGCCGCCTCTGCACCAAGGCGCAATCAGACAGCACTAGCCGCCTCTGCACCAAGGCGCAATCAGACAGCACTAGCCGCCTCTGCACCAAGGCTCAATCAGACAGCACTAGCCGACTCTGCGCTGTGCAGAGGCTGAATGGGCGAGAGTGAAAGCTGGCATGCCATAGGGACTCCCCGCCGCCCTCTTCTGTCTCCAGAGACGTTGCCCTCGGCAGGCCTGGGGTTCAGTGGCACCAGCCGCGGCCTGGGCCCACGAGGGTCCTCCCAGCAGCCAAGAGCCTGGCCAATCCAACCCTCCGAAGGCGAGGAGGAGAGCCCACTACCTCCTGCCCAGAAACTATTTTACAGTGGATCATTCGTTTCCCTTCTGCTACTGCTAATATCTATCTCCATGACTGATTCTGCTTAACAGGACCAATGTTAATCCTCTCTCTCTCTCTCTCTCTCTCTCTCTTTCTGTCTCTATCTCTCTCTCCACCTTTGCTACATCCACCCTTGGCCTTGCTGACCATCGTGAATATTCATAACTCCTGTCTGATAAGCATGCAAAATGGATGTCAGGATGACTTGGCGACATGACAGCGCCAGCCTGTCTGAGGACAAGACAGGGTGTGAGGGGCAGTGGGGGTGGGGTTAGGGGTGGGGTTAAGGGGTGGGGTTAAGTCAGAAAAGAAGTACAGAAGGCAGTGAGAATCCAGACCTCGCTAACATCGGTTCAAAGTGTGTGATGGGAGCAGTCCACAGAGGGCAAACCAGGTTAAAGGTTCATGCATTTGTACGCATTCGTTTTGATCTAGGATCAGTTTTCAAGACTGAAGCCTGAGTTAGCCCACATAAAGGAAAGAGAGGAATAAGACTGGCTGTAGGCGAAATAAACCGTGTATTCATAACACTACAATTTACAAATCCATACACTTTTTGATTTGGTATTATTGCCAAGATAAAAAAAAATCTTCAGCAACTTGCTCCTCTCAAATAACAACGCTGTCATTGTCATCTGACAGCCTACCGACCGTAGCCATTGGCTCTAAGAGGTCTAAGTCTTTCTGTTGTCTTCGGTTGTTGTTGAGTTATCGTAATTGTCTTCAAAGTAGTGGGAGAACCTACTTCTACCACAGTGATCTAATGAGTCTCTCAGCCCTTGATTCCTGCTTAAGTACTGAAGATGTGAAGAAGGCAAATTCCAGGCCCCGTCAGTAATAACGTACTCCAAATCAGAGACAGCCATCCGTCACGGATCTGGGGGCCTGCCCTGCATATGCAATCATATAACATATAACGTTGGAATACTGGCTAGAGTTCAGACTTCAGTTAAATTAAATTCAACCTGTTAGCTTTTTTTATTTACTTGTTTGGTGAATTTTCTGCTTACACTGTTTCAGCAGGATTCACAGAGAGTCTGTCTAACCACATAGGACAGCACATGGCAACCAGGCTACAGGGGCCTCCTTCTCTCAGAGCTGGTATCTGGGAATCAACACCCTCAGTATCTTACCTGCCCTTTGAAAATAGAGTGAAGATCTGAAAGTGACTTTTAGTGAACAAAAGAGGATGCTGTGCCTGTTAGAAATAATACTGCACCAACACATTTCATGCATACCTGTAAAGGTGGCGTCAGTGACATCCAATACACACACACACACACACACACTCCAGAGACAGAAGGTTTTGGATGGAGACAAAACAATGTAACTCAGATGAAAGCGTGAAGACAACGGCGTGGCATCGTGGTGAGTACCGTCAAACAGGGACCGACCTGGCGCACCGAATCCTGGCAAGATCACAACAGCCTGGAGCATTTGGACACATCAGCACACATAAGAAATCACTCGCATTAAGGAGTCACGCGTATTATTCAGCATACACGTGCTGTGAACACGCGTGAGCAATCACACACACTGTTCAGCATGCAGTGGCCGTCTCTGTGAAGTACATTCCACACAGAATTCACATGGAGGATCGCTGGCTGAAACTTCCAGAATTGCCATCCCCAGAGACTGGATTACAGGAAGTCTATAAAGCTCAGTGTAAAAAGCCAGAAAGCAGGAATCTCCTTCCTGCATTAACTGCGCCTGGGTGACAGGCAGTCGGGAGCCTACTGAAGCGGTCTGGATGGGGGCAGACAGCTTGGGAAGCCTGCATGGTTCGGGTGGTGTGGGTTGGTCTGGTGTGAGTGCGGGTGGTGTAGGTTCGGCTGGTGTGGGCTGGGGTGGGGGGGGGGGGTATTGTGGGGATTGTGAACCCACCCGCTTTGATATTTTTGGAGAAGTGGAGGACTCCCCATCAACTTTCTTCTTTTTTCCTTTTTGCACTTCTCTAAAACCCAAATAATGTGTGTGATGGATGAGTGAACAGAGGCAGCCCCTCCCCCATCAGTCAGACGGGGCCAGGGTCTGTGTGGAGAGCACAGGCCCCCCTCAGAGGCCTCCGCAGAGCAGCACCCCCAACATCACACACTCACATTCACACAGCTCCCCTTTAAGCCCACAACACATCCACACACACGTACCTATGGACACGCTTACACACCCACCCACCCCAGAACAGTCCGCAACACCCCATCCCCCTCAGAATCCCCTCCAAACCCCCATCTGAAACAAAATTATGTCCAATTGCCCCAACTCAGACAGGAAGGGGAGGGGTAAAAGAAGAGAGGGGGGAGATAGAGGGCAAGTGAAAATAAGGCAGCAAATGGTCCTGGTTAGCAGCTGTAGAACAGAGAGATCCACAGAGTCCCCCGGCAATGGGGAGACTTGCGCTCTCCTTTATGTGTGTGTGTGTGTGTGTGTGTGTGTTAGAGTGTGTCTCCCCGCACACACAACAGTACAAGCAGGCAAATTCCAAGAGTGTGTCGTCATCAGGAGCGAGGGAAAGACAGAGAAGTGGAGCAGCAGTGATGTGGTTCTCACAGGGCACTACACACACACACACACACCAAACATTCCACAAACACTTCCACACCCACACACACACACACCAAAAACACCATGCTCACACACCATGCGCGCACACACACACACACGCGTGCGCACACCCGCGCACACAGACACCCTGAACATACAAAACAAAAAACATATACATGGAACATGCTCAAACACACACACCCTCACACATGCTCCAACACACACACACACCCTCACACATGCTCCAACACACACACACACACACACACATCCTCACACATCCTGACGTGTGTGCGCTCCTGAAGGTGCTTTGCCAATGCCAAGCTTTTTCTCCCTCTCTCCGTTGTTCTATTTTGAAGTGTTCATGAGCAAACCACCAGACCACAAACACGTGGCCCTCAACAGCAGGCCAAGATGGCTTCCAGGGCATTAGATAACGCATGACAACGCACCAACAAACAAACAGAGCCAGCAGAGCCCGCCGAACTGAAACCACATCGCTCAACGATCTCGCCCCGCCGTAGACCTGCGCCGATGGAAAACCATTTCCAATAACTGTTTCCATGGTTCACTGTGGTCCACACGGGGATGCCATTACAGACCACAGAGAACAGAGTGGGCCTTTCAGCGCCGAAAATAGACGGGCCCAAGGTGAACCTTTTTTCCTCTGCTGGAAGTGGCGAGAGGCCGGGTGACACCAGGAGGCGTGTCGCGGCTGCCGTCTGTCCCTGCCGCGGGGGAGATGGCGCATGTCGACCTCATGAGGAATCCTCCGCAGAAGCCAGCCAGGGGTCTGGGGCTGTTTTGGAAAGCGGCAGGCAGGGTTTTCACTGACCCCAGCAAAGGTGTCACGCTGGAGCACGGGGGAATAGAGAACGGCTCCAAGGAAGAGCTGGAGGGGTGGAGGGGCGGTGGGTGGAGGAGTGGTGGGGTGGAGGGGTGATGGGTGGAGGGGTGGTGGAGGGTTGGTGGGGTGGTGGGGTGATGGGTGGAGGGGTGGTGGGTGGAGGGGTGGTGGGGTGGAGGGGTGGTGGAGGGGTGGAGGGGTGTTGGGGTGATGGGTGGAGGGGTGGAGGGGTGGTGGGTGCAGGGGTGGAGGGGTGGTGGAGGGGTGGTGGGGTGATGGGTGGAGGGGTGGTGGGGTGGAGGGGTGATGGGTGGAGGGGTGGTGGGGTGGTGGGTGCAGGGGTGGAGGGCTGGTGGGTGGACCCTTTTCAAGACACAACAGATTATCCATGAACTACATTAACTACAGGATTCATTAAGTCCAGATGATTCATTACAGGGGATTCATGAACTACAGAGGATCCAAGAACTACAAAGGATCCATGCGCTACAGAGGATTCATTAATGAACCACAGCGAGTTCTTAATGCAGAATCTTAATGGAGCACTCACAGTTTATTGTTAGGTTTTAACACAAAACCTGTTTAATATTTCTTCAATACATTTTCTTTAATAATTAATCTATAAACCTTTAAATGGCGACACAGTCTGAAGGTAGCAACTGCGATCTAACCTGAGTGTGTGATCCAGCAGAATGGCATGAGCCCTGCACTGTAAATGCATGAGACTTTCACTCAGATCAGCCAGTAGCCAGAGTCACCAACCACCTGCCTGTAGAACACTCCCCTTGACTGTGAGTGAGTGAGTGAGTTTGTTGATTAGCTTGTGTTTCTGCTCAGTGTACACAGATGTCAGACGCAGCGGCCCGAGATCATGCCCGAGAGCCCCTCGCAGCAGGTGGCACGCACAGACACATGGGTAATGGCTACAGACAGTTTTCCATTTGGAGGGAAGCATTCCTGTGGACGGGTTCTGCTGCGAGAACCGCCTTCCTCGCGACCCGGTGTGGTATTTGTCCCCAGCTGAGCTCCAGATAGCGCACGAGAGATGCAAACTTTCCCAAGGATACCATCCGACCGCACGACACTCCCTTTTCCCCTGTCTCTCTCTCTCTCTCTCACACACACACATTCAGTCTTTCTTGCTGCACACTGACTCCCCCGCTGTGTCTCTCCAACTGTCTTTCTATACCTTTACATTTCTCTCTTCAAACCTCTATCCCGGTTTCTCTCTCTCTCTCTCTCTCTCTCTCTCTCTCTTTCTGCCATCCCTCTTTCTCCTTATGTTCTTTCCTCTCTCCGAAAGGGCCCAACTCTTTCTCTTGAGACTCTTAGAACCAGCAACACTTTTCAGCATTTGTTTCAAAATGTCAGATGACTGTTTGCGTTTCCCTCGGGAACCACCAGCCATTTCTGTTCGCCTCACTTGTCCAAACCTGAACATGCATGTCATCCCATGAAAGATGAGATCAAAGGTGATACCTACTGTCTAACTCCAAAATTAAGATTGTCATTGTATGTCCTTGTCCTATGGAAGCTACATTTCTATCTATGTGACATAAATAAATTCTGTAAAGCAAAGTAGATTAAAACCTCCAAATGCTCTGGAAAACTCTTCATATGATTTTATATGAATTATGATTATTTGTATAATAAATGTAAGTCCTCCCACCACTAAGAGGTGACAAAACACTAGGTTCTAAAATAGTTCTCCTCAGTACAAATTCTGGAGCTCAGATGATGTAATGGAAGGTCAGTTTAATTAAATTGTCAGCTTTACTTCAGAGCAATAGTTTTCCTCAAAGCCTCTCACTGAGTGTATCCGGTCCACTCCCTCCCTCTGACTGTCTTAAGTTCTTTCATGACTTGATAAACTCTATAAACATTCAATGTTCCTGAAGGCCAACAGGTTTAGCAGTGGTGTATATTCATTCTTCATGAAGTGTTTGATTTCAGTGGTGTTGACCTCCAGTCCAGGTTAGTGTGGAGTTCCTGGCCCTTGTTTCAGGAAAGGCTTCTGAACTAGCTGGTGGCTTGAATCTTCCATAGAGGCGTAGGGGAGGAAACAGCCCCATCGTGGGCCGCAGAAACTTCCAGAAGTAATAGCCCTGGCCCTAGTTGCTTTTCTCACGAGCTCTTCAAATTGTGGTAATTATGTGGGCGTGGTCGCTGAGTAGGCGTGGCCAGCACTTGGGTGTGGGTATTTGGGCATGGTCAGTTTGTGGGTGTGGCCAGAGTGTGCATGTGACTGAAAGTTAACGTCCGTTCACATAAAGTCTAATTATGGCTGCTTCCCTAATTAGCATAAGTTGATGAAGCACAGCGGAGTAGCAGTGAGGTGTCTTCACACTAAAGCTTCAGTATTACACACACACACACCCCCATGAGGGTCTAAAAACTCCAACACAGAATCACCACATCACCATGGGAACCATAGCAGGACTCATACCGTGGTCGACCTGTACAAAGTGGCCAGACCTGAGAGGCGAGAGAGAGGGAGAAAGATGAAGGTTCCCAGGGCTGATGAATTCCCCTAGCGCCTCTGAAAGGCCTGGTGGGGTGAGAGGGGGGGGCAGACATACCGTAATCATCAACTGAAACATTTACTGTAAAACTACGGTAAGTGAAAGAGGAGGGAAAGAACACATTGATGCCATGAGTGAAATAACAAGCAGTTTATTTTTTACTTTTCTCCTCAGTGAAGGAGAATTACACGTTTAGAGAATCAAGAGGAAGCAACGAACATCGCCATGCTGAAGCACTGGCGAAGCTAAAGCTACGTCCATGATAACTAAAGCTAAAGCTACGTCCATGATAACTAAAGCTAAAGCTACGTCCATGATAACTAAAGCTAAAGCTACGTCTGCGATAATGAACAAACTCTCTGAAACTCCCCTAGACTCACGCGGTGGGCTAACCTCCCACTACCCATAGTGACCCTTTGCTAAGTAAAGCTGTGCTGATCTACTACAGAGTGCACCAGCCAGCCAGGGCAGCTGGTTACATAACGGCCCTCCCTCAGGAGCCCATCTTGTCCACTATGACTGTTGTGCGCCTGCTCTGGTGTAGGATACAGAGAGACCCTCAGAACTGCCCCATCTCTCTCCCCCCCCCCCACACACACATACTCCTCCTCCCCACCCTCCACACAATGGGACTCTTCACCCAGAATAGGGCCTGCCTTCACCCAGGCTTCCTGCCGGGGGTCCTGGGCTTGCTATATTTCTTGCCCACTATCAAAAGACGTCTCCAGCGGGTTTAAAGGGAGCATGCAAGGCGGCCCTGCATCTGGCCACCGGGGGGGTGGGGGGGCAGAAAGACATGGGCCTCGGGCACAAGGCTTGACTCTGTCCCGCTTCCTCCAAACTGGCACCTGCGGGAACCATGTGGGCAGCCAGGCAGGCCATCACAAGTCCGCGTGGTCCCCTCCACTGACAGCAGCCTTCACAGATAACAAGAGGCTGAGCAGGGCAGGGGTTGCATGGGACAGGCGGAAGACGGCAGAGTCCTGCGATTGCTGTGTGCAGGAAGAGGATTCGAGATGCAGAAACTCTAAAAAAAAAAAAAAAAAAAAAGAATAAAAAAAAAAATTCAAGAGATTCAAGAAAAAAAAAAAAAAGCGACTGGGTTCAGGAATGTCGCTCAGAGAGATCACACAGGTGGATCGAGGCAGCTGATTCCTGCTTTGCCACATTTGCGAGATATGAGAAGGCAGAAGAAAATGATTAGAAGATGATCCCTTTAACCAAACGAGAGATCTTTGGCAAGTAATCTTGTAATCTGGCACTGGTAATACGCACACCAGAGTTACAGTCAAGTCACCAAGTCCATAAACTGAGATGTTACAAAAATGACAGAGACTTTATGAAGGCTTAACAATTTGATTTTCTTAATTCATAGACTGTAGGAGCTTTAAATCTAAGTCCTGGTTACATGAAACTTGAGCTCGAATCAAGTCCTGAAACGAAGCCCCCGGACCTGCACGCTGACCAGTAATGACCACAGAGTCCCAGTCTAACCACTAGCACCTGCGCCAGGGACCAGCACAGGACTCTCCTCCGGACCCTGGAGCGGTGGAACAGAGGGGCAGACCGTGCAGCGTGCAGCCCGGCCAGGGGCACAGCTGCAGGGCAACGGCAGGTGATGTAGCAGCCAAACTACAGCGCAGACACACATGAGCAGTAAATGAGCCGCGCACAGCCATGCGTAAGCTGAGAGATGCGCTTTAAATAGGCTGAGCAATTCAGAATTCCCCTAAACTTTTGAGCCCCAGGCAAATAAACGCAGAAAAGGAAGTACAGACCATACTCTCAGGCACAACAAGAGCCCATTTGCATACCGCCCTGCACCACTTTTGAGACTAAGATAGTATTTGGACCAAAAAACCCATGTGTTGAACTTGTCATACCAAAATATGCCAATATATTTTTGAGCAAATTTAATTGAGCCAAACTCATAAACCAATTTATTTGCAACTCAGTTTTTAACAGTTTTTAAAATATGAAACTGATATATGAATATGAAATGTTTTTTTATCCCCTGGGGAGCACTGGAGTGACGTATTAAAGTAATTAGATATATAAAGTAATTATTTTGTCTGTTTTGTCTTGGATATTTAAATGTTATTTGTGAAATAGAACTACCACGTATCTCAAAGATCTATCCATGCCTGAATTCATTAGGAATGGAAATGGAAGATATTTCCACTCTTAAAAGAACAAGCAAATACTCTGTTTTATTAATCTTGAGCTGCATCATTTTTATTTGCTGTTTAGAAATTGCAGGAAAGCTGTTATTATGTTCTGATTATGGAGACATGGCTATTGGACACTGCCACTCTGACTCACTCTGTCTGTTTCTGTCTCACTTTCTCTCTCTGTCACTCTCTATATGTCTCACTCTGCTTCACTCTGTCTCACTCTCTGCTTCACACTCTGTCTCACTCTCTGCTTCACACTCTGTCTCTGCTTCACTCTGTCTCACCCTCTGCTTCACACTCTCTTTCTGTCTCTCTCTCTCTCTGTCTCACTCTCTGTCTGTCTCACTCTCTCTGTCTCACTCTCTGTCTGTCTCACTCTCTCTGTCTCACTCTCTGTCTGTCTCACTCTCTCTGTCGCACTCTCTATTCATCTTTTGTCTATTGTGAATTTGAGTCGCGAAGTTGAAGAAAAACTCTTGAAGAATCTCTAAGGTTCCAAATGAACTACAGCTTAAACACAAACCCTTATTTGGACCACACGCTGTCTGATGTTTACTAATGGCAGCTAAACACGTCAACCACTTACAGTATCACTGAAAAACACTCAACTCATAAAAACAGGCAGTGGTTTGAAACAAAATGGATCCTCCACCATTAGTAGCGACAATGAATAAAAAAAAGAATAAATAAAAAAAACATTTGTAAAACCTTCTAACCACATGAAGATGTGGCTGGTATAAGTGATTCTGAGAAAAACGCTTACATAATCAACCCGATGACAGCGCAGCAGGATCAGCGGCGCTGGGTGGTGGCGGCGCGTGTGTGGGTGGTGCTGCCGGCCCAGGGAGCAGGAGCAGGAGCGTCCGCGCGCTGTTTGATGTGCATTCACAACCACAGCAGCACGCAGAGACACCGCAGTGATGGAGAATCCAGCAACGTTCCTCATAAAAGACCACCAGTGAGCACTCACACACACACACACACACACACACACAGACATACATACGGGTGCACACATACACACATAAAATAAGTTGTCCTGAAATGGTCCAGTCTAGCATGTACATATATCTGTCCTGAGCCACAGACTACGTCCTTAACAAAGGACTGCTAACTGCTAAGGCATGCTAACGATGACAGTCATATTCATATCTGCTCAAATGTGTTTCGGATTATGAGCTACAAAAGGGACCTGGGACAAGAGCAGGGGAATACAAAAGGCCTCTGCTGTGTTTACACTGCCTTCGACTAGCAGCACTGCCGAAAGAAAGGAAGGAAGAAAGAAAGAAAGAAAGAAAAAGAAAACAGAATATGTAACGTAGATGTAAGCCGTTCCTTTCTATGACTGTACGGCACTTTCGTGACAGGAAGTGGGCCGTTTATCGTCTTATTTCTCAGCAACTGGTTGATTGTGAGCATTTGACGCCAAATAATGGCGTCTGACTGTTTAGAAGAAGATGGCTATTCAGGTTACACAGATCGTCCTCCTGGCCCGGCACGTTCAGCCCCCTCCCGTGTTCCCAAAGACTGATACCGTCCAAGCCCATCTAGCAAGTGCACCACCAAATATCCGCAAAGAAAAGAAATCGAGAGCAAACGTGAGTGTATGTTTCCTCCTAATCGACAACAAGTAACGCGTATCCACTGCACTTGGGCAAAATAGAGGCTGTGCGACCACAACAATTGCTTTGGCCCCTGAAGGGCTGTGAGACAAAAGTGCCTCTCGTATAGACCGGGGCCAGGGGAGCGTCCCACGCCTGCAGAGGTGCAGTATTAAATTTGGGCTCTTTGTGCAGAGTGGGGATTTCCAGCCGGTGAAACGTTGAGATGGATGGGAATGGGCTGGATCTGCCGCTGTCCTCGTGTGGGAAACGTACTCTCTCTTTCTCTCGCTCTCTGTCCTTAAACTCTCAAATTTAATCTAGTTCTCTCTGGCCTTTTCGGAAGAGAGGGAACAGATACAGGCGACTCATCAGATTCTTCCTGAGTGACTTCCTGTCCTGGGGTCCTAATCCTGTCCGACTCATGTGTGGCACAGCCACGCTCTCTTTCATTACCTGTCTCACCCTGTCTCTCTCTCTATCGGGCTGAACATTCAGCATGTCGATCCCATTATCACCATATACTACAGTCCTCTTCATCTCAGGAAATCCCTGTTAATGCTGCAGGACTTAATCAACTGAATCTTAAGGGGACTCTTGATGTTGTGATTATATCTGAGCTTATATCTAATATGGGTCCATTATCAAGCACTTCAACCCATAAACACACTTTTTTGGGGCTACTGACCCTAACTGCATGACCTTACGAAAAATTAAATAGTTAAAATGACAAGAGATCGACAGGAGATCAAATTATATTAAATTAGGTTAAATTACAGAGCAGAAATAACTGGGCCGGAACTATTGTAGCCAAATCATGAAACCAATATGGGGAGACAAACATTGTTAAGAGGAGACAAGAGCACTATGAAGCATGTGAGCTCAGCACATCAGATGTGAGAGAGAGAACAGGGCAGAGAGCTCAGAGAACAGCTCAGAGCACAGGACAGAGAACAGCTCAGAGCACAGGACAGAGAACAGCACAGAGAACAGCTCAGATCATAGGACAGAGAATGGCTCAGAGAATAACTCATAGAACAGAACAGAGAGCGAATATGTTTCGTGATGATACTGTCATCTCGACGAACAGGATGACAGTATCATCACGAAACATTTTTGCAAATGAGTGCCAAAGGGCTTGGCCTTGTCTTCTCATTCTCTCGAATGTCCATTCAGAAATCACCAGTGTTAAATTAACACGTTCAGTGTACACTAAACATAGAATTACACAGTGTATATTGTAAACAAGATTAAGACTTTAGGTATTAGCACAGCGGGGTTTTCCTGTGAATATTTCTGCATTACATAAACAGCATCTAATCCCTCTCCCTTAACTACAGCTGTAGTGTGGTCTCCCATAAATTGTTGTACTTGTGTGCCATTAGTAGAAGGTCAGCGTTATTCATCCGTGTAAGAACACTTACTAAGTATTTGAGGAAGCGTCATCATCTGTATTCACCTAGACTCACTCTCTCTGACCATCTTGAGGAAAGACCAAACACTGTCTGATGACCTTAGTGAAGGGGCTGAGAATGGCCTTGACTCCCAACTTTAACTGGACCGGAAACTGTGCTGCTTAAGGTCAGAGTCGCCCACAGGAATCCCAATGGTTCCTCAGTCGTGTTGGAGGTCTTTTGAACTTTTGCGCTGTGAGCCAGCTGTGCTCTTTCTGGTCATCTCTGTCAGGACTGCTGGGAAACTCATGGAGCACCAAGCATTCTACCTCCACTATTAACCTTAAAACCGCAGCACGGAAGCACGAAGTGCTGCCATCAGCGGCACATGGGCGTCAGACAGAACCTCCACGCTGGACTCCACCGAGGAATTTTTATGTCTTTTTAATCTGAAATTATGAAACACAATTCACACAGAGCATTATCCCAACATACAGGCTCTCTGTGTCCCAACATAAGTGGAATTTAACATGAAGAACGGATGTTTATTCAGCGTCCGAGAGGAACCAGACAGGAGGATAATTAGATATCCTCATAAAAAAAAGGAGTCGAAGACACAAAAAAGGCCCATTCTTTGGGCTGCATTCCTACACGACTGATGCAACTCACAAGGAATGCGCAACAGACAGTGGATTTACACTAAATTCAAAAGGCCAATGCATGCGCAATTTCTCCTGATCACTCTTAGAGGCACAGTCACATCAGACACGTGACACTGTTTTAGAAAACGAACGGTTAAGCACTGGTATTTAACTAACAAAATCACTCATTTAGCCACTGAATCCACATTGTTTTGTGACCCTTGTGTCAGAGATTTCACACGCTATTGTCTGTTTCCTAGATGACAGTTGAGTGAGTCAGAACCGCACCCACAGATCTCTCGCGAGGGTGAGATTCTGTCCCACCATCCCTCGTCTTACGTCCTGAAGCTCCTGAACAACCGGCGTCGGCCGCACGTCTTGCGATCACGTCCTGCATCGCTGCTGGAGCGTCTGGACCGAGTTCTGCCCCAGAGCTCCCTCTGTCTTCCCAGCTCACTGGAACATCATGAACACTCAAACGTGCCCCCCCCCCCACAGAACCTATTCGCCTCCAGTCAACACGTCACGTTTTGTAGGACCTGCGCCTCAACATCACTCCAGCTTCATCATCAAGGAGCTGGGCAGCCTCTTTGGTTAGCAGTAACGTCCCTGACTCAGAATGCCGCTGGAGATCCAGGGTTACACTTGTCAACTCAGAATACCTGCCGTAAGGGATTAGCAGCATTTTATTCCCTGGTTGGGAAATGCGAAACAGCAGAGCTCTTCCTCAGAGAGGCAAGGCTGACAGGTAACGTAACCAGCTGGGGGGGTGATGCTCCAACACGTTCCCGTGAGCAGACAACGGATTGATAAGATCGGTTTAATTACCTCGGAGACTGTCATCAGAATGGGAATGTAAATAATGTGTCTGGCACTTCCAGAAGCAACTTGAGCCGCCAGACCAGTAGATTTGCCGCGCCAAGCAGCAGTGCAGCTAACTGAGAGGTCACCTTTGGTCTGGAATTCAGCACAATTCAGCAAACAGTTAAAAAACAAAAAAAGGTTATCGGATCCTGTGTGAATTTGGAAATTATATATGAAAAGACCCCTATTGTGTCTGGGCTGGAATGCAGTTTGAAAAAAAACTGTCAAAGCTGGTATGTTTTGACAATTTTATATAGAACTTCCTCCATCTGATCATACTACACACTCCACTGATCACTGATCATAATACACACTCCATCTGATCATACTACACACTCCATCTGATCATACTACACACTCCATCTGATCATACTACACACTCCATCTGATCATACTACACACTCCACTGATCATACTACACACTCCATCTGATCATACTACACACTCTACTGATCATACTACACACTCCATCTGATCATACTACACACTCCATCTGATCATACTACACACTCCACTGATTATACTACACACTCCATCTGATCATACTACACACTCCATCTGATCATACTACACACTCCACTGATCATAATACACACTCCTCTGATCATACTACACACTCCATCTGATCATACTACACACTCCATCTGATCATACTACACACTCCATATGATTATACTACACACTCCATCTGATCATACTACACACTCCATCTGATCATACTACACTGCATCTGATCATACTACACACTCCATCTGATCATACTACACACTCCACTGATCATACTACACACGCCATATGATTATACTACACACTCCATCTGATCATACTACACACGCCATATGATCATACTACACACTCCATCTGATCATACTACACTACATCTGATCATACTACACACTCCATCTGATCATACTACACTGCATCTGATCATACTACACTGCATCTGATCATACTACACACTCCATCTGATCATACTACACACTCCATCTGATCATACTACACTGCATCTGATCATACTATACACTCCATCTGATCATACTACACACTCCATCTGATCATACTACACACTCCATCTGATCATACTACACTGCATCTGATCATACTACACACTCCATCTGATCATACTACACACTCCATCTGATCATACTACACTGCATCTGATCATACTACACTGCATCTGATCATACTTTTGGTGAAAAACTTTTGGTGAAAAAGAATACAGAGAGAAGTAACAGTGATGTACAAAGCAGCAAGAAATAGCTGTTACATCCGGCTTATGGCCATGAAATCTGAATACTAAGACTTAAAATGAACATTTTGACTAGTGACAATTCGACATTTGATTTCATTAAAGGATTAGAAGTAAAACAGGTGGGTGTTTGAGCCCAATGTTCCAGAAGTGCCAAAGGCCTGTACGGACTCCAGGCACCGTCAGCTACTTCCATTATGGCAGAATCACATGACAACAGTATCATACGTCCCATAAACAGAAGATAGGCAACCCAGGTTGATCTGCAGAGGAATGGGGTTTCAACTGTGTGTGTGTGTGGAGGTGGGTCATGGACACAAATGGTCAGGGTCGGGGGATGTGAGAACATTAGAGCAGACTGGTGCGGAAGGCGTGACCTGTGGAGGACCCCACGGGCCGGGCTGTAGCCTGCAGAACTGAGCATGGCCACGGCACGACTCGCTGGCCCAGCTGCCAATCACACACCGGGGGACCAATCAGACCATCGCCGGGCGGGTCCTCACTTCTCCTTCTACCAGGTTCTCAGGTACAATGGGTGAGGTAGAGGTAGCAAATTATGGGTTCTGGAAAAAAAGAGACCAGTTTTACCACAGAAGGTGCATATGGAGACGTGCTGTAGGCAGGGGACGGTAGGGGCCCGCGGCCTTCATTGCGGGGTTGGAAGCAGGCCCGGGGTGGGACCAGCACAACCCCCACGCTCCACACCCCCCACGCTCCACACCCCCCACACTCCATAGCCACCCACACGCTCCACAGCGGCTGCCGTGTGCAGAGGGCACGAGCTAAACACTCGCTTTAGATTCGGCCTCACGGGGCAAAGGAAATACAAAAAATGGTGCATTTCTTAGAAATTCTGGTGGGGCACAAGAGGAAAAGACGATGAAGAAGAAGACGAAGACGAAAGAACACCGCACTACGTGCTTGCGTCAGTGAGGTAATGGGGGCTTTTTTCTTCCTCTAGCATGCGAGTCTGGGCCCTGCCCCATACCACATGAGAAGATGGATGAGAAATACACAATCTCAGAGTCACACAGCACACATTTTTTTCTACATTTAAAACAGAAGTTTGAGGACTACAGAGAGAGAGGCGTTCGCTTCAGTGTCATCCACTGCTGTGTTTTAGTGATGATGTTTTTCTTCTCTTGAACAGGGAAGAATTGATGCAGCTTTACGTAAGAGCGCTGACCTAGGATCAGCTTTTACCCATCATCTCCAAAGGATTGTGATTTTAGAGACACAGAATCATATGCACTGATTCTCCAAGGGGGTTCTTGAGGGAGTACTAGCAGACTAGCTGAAGACCCTTATATGGGCCAGTGTGTGTGGGAATTCACTGTGCAGTGTGAGCACTGGGCAACATGCAGAGCACTGGAGCTCTGGGGGCGTGGTTTAAGGAGCATCTATGGTTTGAATACAGAGAGCTGGGGGTGTGGTTTAAGGAGCATCTATGGTTTGGATACAGAGAGCTGGGGCCGTGGTTTAAGGAGCATCTATGGTTTGGATACACAGGGCTGTGGCCGTGGTCTATGGAGCACCTGTGGTTTAGATACAGAGAGCTGGGGGCGTGGTTTAAGGAGAATGTGTGGTTTAGATACAGAGAGCTGTGGGCGTGGTTTAAGGAGCACCTGTTGGATACAGAGAGATGTAGAGGCGTGGTTTAAGAAGTAGCACCTGTGCTCTCAATATTGCTCAAACCCTTGTACTCTCTCAAATGCATCTCACAAGGCAAGAGACCTCAAGGATAATGGCAGCTATTCTGACTATGAAGAGCACCAACATGACCTCCAAACACACAAACACACACACGCACACACACACACACACACATGTGCACACACACACACACACACACATATCTGGAGGAACCTCAAACCCTGACCCCGATTCCAAGTTCAAAGCCCATCTTCACTATCCAATGCTACAGAACCTTGAAACATTTGAAGTGACAATTCCAGCTCTGGCTCTTCTGAACCTTGCCAAGTGCTCTCTGGCTAAAATCCACACACTGTAAATATCTCCCCTTTGCTTGCATATACTCCCATCCCTCTCTCTCCCTCCCTCTCTCCTACCCTCTCTCCCTCCCTCTCTCCCTCCCTCTGTCTCCCTGAAAGCGGATGTCCTTCTGTCCCCCTCTCCGCGTATCCATGTCAGCATTGTCGAAGGGGGGAAACCCCAGATGTTCACTAGGCTGACAGTGTAGTGCTGTTTTTACAGGACAATGTTTCTCTCTCTCCCACCCCTCCCTCTTGCACACACACACAGACACACACACCCTTCTCTATCAGACCCAGACTAGGCAGCCTCATTTCCAGTGTAGCCTGTTCCTAGAAGCACCTGGCAGCAGGCCGGAAGTCGGAAGGTGGTTCGGGTGCCCCCCCCCCCCCCCCAGCATCCACTTTGGCACCCAGAGCCACCACCAGATTCCTCCGGCCTCTGAAGAAAACGCAGCCAGTCCAGACACCAGAGCCTCCCAGATTCCACACGCCCTCCCCAGGGAGGGTCAGCACAAGGACCAAAACAACAAACTCTGACTGTTTTTGCTCTGAATCCTAAAGAGGAATTCGCCTGCTAGCATGGAGGATTTCAGCCACAGCAGCCAATAGGAGGTTCCATACGCTGGGTGATTCTGCCACGCTTCTGACCACCGTAGGCTTCAGCAGGGAACAGCTCCCTTTGGGAACGAGCTTAGCAGGGACTGTCGGCTCGGCTGCCCCTGTCTGGGTGGCGGGAAGGGAACCGGTGGCTGCCGGGCCAGATGGACCACGGCTTGGTGAGGATGGAGAAGGGTCAGAGTCGAAACCGGAGCATCAAAGCAAAGTGGCCTGCTTGCCGAAACCCGGCCCTTCAGCGCAGCGCTAAGCAGGGGTATCAGATAAACGTAACCCTGCTGTCGGAATAGCCGCCTGCAAGGAAATAAGGTGAAGGTCACGACCTGGAAAGCACGGGTCAATCGTGGAGGGCCGCCACTCAAAGGAAGCCCCAAGGTTAGTTGCACTGCCAGCAACGCAAACCGGCAGATGGCCGCAAAATCCGAGTCGGTGTCTGATGGAGAAACAGGCAGGTCTCAAAAGACTAGCGGCTGAAGCCCCTCTAAACAAGATGGATACATAAGTAACGGGGCAAACTGTCACACGAGGACCACCCACTGCTGGGGTCTGAACTCCCTCCCAACTCTTTTGTCTTGCCGTGAAAATCCGGAGCCTCATAAATGGCGAGATTAGGGGTGGGCAGGCGAATAGCGTGCTCAGAGGAGAGCCACGCTGGCCTGGCAGGGGCGTTGGGGCTAAGGCTGCCCAGAGAGACCCATGACCACAACACTCTCATCTCCAGCTCCACTGAGATGGTCCTGTCAACAGTACAGCGGTGTATGAAAGGAACCCTCTCACCTCGCCTTTCTAATCCACGACTGATCCAGTCGTTCCACAGAGCTAATCCAGGCGTACTGGCAGACAAGTCCCTTCAGGCTCATCCAGGCTGGTATGATCGCACTAAACCACAACAGGTATCTCGCACATGAGAGATGCTTCAAATCTGCCTCTCCCTGGTAAGCAGACAAACCCAAAGGCATCCCCCAGACATACATCAGGGCCGCTGTAGGTGGAAGTCGTGGATTTAAGCTCTCACAGCATACCAGCTATACATTATTCACGTAACTCGTAAGGTCAACAAATTCTGAGGTAAAGTTTTTTTCTGAAAAGTTACTGGGCCCTTTACAACAACTTCCTTTATCAGTCAAAACAGAGGCAGCTGCAGCCAGCAGATGGATGAGGTATACTGTGTCTGTGTCTAACACCTGAAGAAGAAACACAAACAGCTCGACTCGGTTCAACAACTGAATAATAAAACAGTCAAAACAACAGAACTTCTCTGGTAGTATGATTCTGCATCTTTAATGAGGTTAATATAATAGCCATGAATAAAGTTCTTTCTAGTTTTGAGGGTATAAAAGGTACTTAAAATGCTACTAAAATGCGAGAATGCCTATGCTACGACAGGGGAATCATTTATCGTTTACTTTATATTAGTAAAAATCAGCAATCGGTTCAGAAACAAGCGTTAACTAGAAGCCAAATCGTGGGGTTTTTTTTTGTTTGGGCATTTGGAACGGACCACAAAAATGTGACAAATATTATATTTTAGGACTAAGGTCCATAGCAATGCTGAATATTAAAACATGTTAAGCATTTCTGTGAAATCACAATTCAGTACAAACCAGTCAAACACACACATCATGTCACTTCTCCAATAACATAAACACTCATCAGGAAATTACAAATTAAGCAGCACAAATTCAGACAACAAAAGATGTACTGTACAATCAGATTAGATCTTTTCAGTTTAGCTCTTTTCAGTCTTCAGGCTTAATGAGGACCCCCGTGTTAACGTTTTAAACACGGCGAGCTGCGACCCTGTTGTGACAGGAGGACAGATGAGACTGGGATGTGGATGCCTGGAGTGAAGAGGACCGAGTGAAACAGGCAGAGACCCGCAGGAATACTGTAGCAGATACCAGAAAACAAGGAAGTGGAGCAGACAGACTCTGGAAGGACAGGAGGAGGAGGAGGAGCCATCTTGAGGAGTGGCAGCAAACAGGTGGGAGGAGTCTGGGGGTGTGGCAGCAAACGGAACAGGTGGGCACAGGTGGGAGGAGTCTGGGGGTGTGGCAGCAAACAGGGAACAGGTGGGCACAGGTGGGAAGAGTCTGGGGGTGTGGCAGCAAACGGAACAGGTGGGCACAGGTGGGAGGAGTCTGGGGGTGTGGCAGCAAACAGGGAACAGGTGGGCACAGGTGGGAAGAGTCTGGGGGTGTGGCAGCAAACGGAACAGGTGGGCACAGGTGGGAGGAGTCTGGGGGTGTGGCAGCAAACAGGGAACAGGTGGGACGTGGCTGGAAGCACTTTATCTAAGCTTACTCTAGCCAAATTCACCCGATAATTCTGGCACCAATAGTCCAATCTCATCTCTGACAGTCCTAGACTACACAATTATGTTAAAACAGGTTAGCAGAGTAAATTGAATTTCTTAAACAGGAACTACAATGGCAATCTTGCTATTTCCAAACCATTTCCTGTATAACGTTTCTCTCCCTCCCTCTGTGTGTGTGTGTGTGGGGGGGGGTCTTCCTCTCTCTATTATTTACTTCAAAATTAGATCATTGCAATAAAATGTTGTTGTATATCTGTACAAATTGATGCAGTGTTTAAGGTAATGAAGGTAAACTCGTTAAGTTATCTAATAGGTCGGTTACAATTAAGAGTTGCATTGGGAATGTCGTGTCAGTAATTGCTACAGAAAGCCTTTGCAAATATGAAGTTAAGAAATTAGTAAACAGTGCTTTGAAATCTAGCGCTTGTTTGGATGCAATATGCAAAAAATCTATCCAGAAAACATCCAGTATTCAGTTTGAATATCCAGAATATCACGTAGAAAAGAACTGTGTGTATATGTTTTGTCCTAATTGCTAAAGACCTGTGTGATATATTTCTGATCAATCATCTATCATTGATCAATACATGAATTTGTAGCCTCATGTTAGTTTCCTGGTTATGAGAGAGTTTGATACAGAGCTTTAATATCTTTAATATCTTTATCTTTAATATCTTTATTTATGAATAATGCAATATTTATAAATATTTAAATATAATGCTTTCAAAAATAGTTAATTTATAAAATGCAATAAACAAATTGATATTAACATTGTGATTTATTTTTAAGTAATGCAATGTGAGCTACATAACAGCTACAAGTTTGTCAGAGTTAGTGATCTATGGTAGAGAATCTTTTATTTTTGTGTTGTTTAAAATAATTATATAAACATAAATCAGACAACAAATAGACAACAAATGATACTATACATCAATTACTAGTTCTGTTTCTTAAATTAACCTGAAATAAACACTAACTTACAAACAAAAACACGCACTTTCCACATAGTGAAAACGTATTATAGTTGGAATATTGTATCATGCCAAGACTGTTAATGTAACAATGCGAATGACAGCACGAATATGACATAGTGACACAGAGAAGAACTGATGAAGGTATTCCACAGTGCAAAGCTTGTTTCATACGCTGCTCACACGCTCCATACGATCATGTTCCCATCTGGAAACAGCTCCGGTGTCCCACGTGAGTACTCATCTCTCATTCCTGCAAAGCATTTCGATCTGGACTCACACCAGCGCAAGTCCAAGCTTGGTATAAAACCCCGCAAGCATTTCTCACAGACTCTGTGCGTGTCGTATTTACGGTGGCATTGGTTGGTGACGTGGGGCGCCTACGGACGTGCGCTTTCCCGCAGCAGGCCAGCCGGCTGAGCTCGTTCGCGCGTGCGACAGCTCTCGCTGACCTAGTGTGCTTTCGTGGCTCAGCCCCATCGTCCTGAGCGCGAGCGTCAGAAAGCTAACGCTCAGCAGATGAAGATCACATGCCTCGTATTCTTAGAAGGCTTCCTAAGAAAGAAGTACTCGAATACCGAGAACAGGACGTGTCAGCGTTTGGTTTGTGTGCTCGGCTCACGCCACACGCACCCCTGCTGTCTGCTTGCCGCCGATGCCGCGTGTGCATCTGCACGGTTGCAGGCGTGGACTCTTTGGGTCAGTGGTTGTTCCACGGTTGCAACGTGACCACCTAGATTTCCACCAGCAGGTCGGCGCGCCATGCGTTCCATGAGACAGGGTGTCGGGGGGGCGGCACTGGCAACGGGTAGAACTCAGTGGTTCAAATTGCATTAGCGTTTCCAGTGCGATAAGGGAACATTTCGGAAGCACCAGTGCTCACACTACTGTCGAAGAGCTACAACATCCATGGCTTACAGTTTTAGCCTGCATGAGGTTAGCACTTGACCCAGCTGAAATGTGGTTAATCAGAGGAAGTGTTCTATGCACAAGTTACCCTGTTTTGCAATGAAAGTTAAGCCACATGTCTCTCTAACTCTAGTGTATTTAAACAGCTGATGTTATCAGCAGCAATGCTAACCAGACCTAGTACCCATATCCAGTTAATCTCCTTGGTACATTTAAATTTTACCACCATGGTTAGAACGAAATGGAGTCTGCGTGACTCAACACAGTCTATGTAGAGTAACAATAAGAGTCAAATATGTGACCGTCAGAAGGAACAGAACTCAAGAGCCTCACAGAAGGAAATATAGAAGTAGAGAGAGAGAGAAATGTAGTTCACTGCGCTTCAATGAGGCCCTGGCCTGGGAAGGCAGCCCAACGGTTGGGCAAACAGCTGCCTTTACACCTGCACGACCAGTGAGAAACACAACACTCTGCCTCACATCCAACATGAACACATCTCTGTACACAAGAGGCTTATAGCGGAGAACAGAAGAACGAAGCCTCCAGCGCACCCCACAGCCACAGAGAGCGAGCAAACCCGGCGACCCTGCCGTCACACGACTGTGAAGAGAGATGTTGCACTACGAGGCAAACGTTAATATCTTGGTCACATGGGGGGGGCAAAACAGGGTTTTCCTTCGTTCTATGTGATGATTAAAATAAACACTGCAGTTATGTTCAGTTACGCTTTCAAATGAACTCGTCGCACTTCCAGAGCCGCTCACCGCCGCCATCATCCTGCCCGATACTCTCCTGTTCTCTTCGGAAACAGCGGACAACGGCGAAAAGTATAATGTATTTATTTAAAAATGGGATATCTAAAGCTACCAACTCATTCATGTTCAAACTAGTTTTCGGACTGGTCCAACACTGATGCTTGCAAATATGCATGCAGTACATTAAATACATGCAGGATCAAACTCACCCCAAACATACAGGCTGAGAGCATTCATTCATTCATTCATTCATTCATTCATTCATTTATTCATTCATTCATAAGCATGGCCACAAAAACATTTCTATTCTTAAATCCTGAGCCATGACACAGATGCTCTGGACAGAGAACAAGGTTCAGTCGTGTTGGGTGCCAGGAGTGTCTCTAAGAAGCACGTAAGCTCATGTCACCGTGAAGGTGTTCAGGTGTTCAGTAGCATCCTGGCCATCCTGGTCTTAAATTCACAGTGTGAACGACAGATTTATCCAAGAGATTCATCGTTTCACGTAATTTCCACGAGTTTAGTCAAGAGACACAGGCCTTACGATACCTCCTTGCCTTAAATTTACTACATATTATTACCATGGCAGCAACACCAACACCAACCTAAGTTCATGTCATGTTGTGTACACTAGTTCACATCAAAGCCCCACCTCAACCAACTTTATACTACTGTAAGATAAAATTAGTATAGCACCACAGAGCTTACAAATGGAAGTGTCCCCTAATGAACCATGCTGACCTAAACATCGTAACAATGGTCCACGGTGTTATAAAAGCACCGCCAATGTTAATTACTACTGTAAACTAACAGAGACCAGTTATACAAAACCACACCAAACTAATTCCTCCCGGCTGGCTTTCTTTAAAAATTAAGTATCAACGTCATTGGGTGAGGCATTTCACTCCCCCGATGGATTCATGGGATTTACATGGGTCTGTTTTCTCTCTTTATCTTTTATGTACCCTTTAAAACTGGTCTGTTGTGACACTGGCATCCCTGCTGCATTTCTTGCATATTTTCCTGTCATTGTGTAACGTGCACGTGGATTTTGTGAAATGCTCTTTAAAATACAACTGACTCTGACCGTGACTGCAACAGGGCTGCTGTACCCTCTGTCCAAAGCCTGGGAGACGCTGGAGTCTTACGGCAGAGTGTGGGTCAGTCGACCCACCAGCGCACCGAATAACGAGTGCAACACTCCCATCTTCAGGACATTTCGGGTACTGCACCATTCTCAAACGCTGCTTGTTATCAGCAACTACTTAACAACTTCTTTCTCGAAAGCTTCCTTTCCTGACCTTTCTGTCTGCTGACACACTGTCCTATACACTAGTGTTTCTAGAATGTTTTTTTCCAAGCTGAAAGACCTTTCTCAGTCTGTCAGTGCGAGAGTGACCTCACATGCAGGGAAACCCCTCACCACTGACAACAGCCATTCACACAAATGTCCTCAAAGGAATTCGAAAAGATTGCATGTAATTGACCGAAGGGCTTCAGCGTTAAGCATGTATTCGCTGTCAATCAAAATTTTTTTTTTTCCCTGGGAAAGCAACAGATGCTTTTACAGGCGCTGACTGAATTTCCTTTGATTTTGCAATAGCGTGGATCCGTTTCCTCACGTTTCCCACACACACACACACATTCACATATACATTAAAACGCACACGCGCCCATACACACACGCGCACGCACGGACACACACGCGCGGACCAGTTGGGGCAGATGTTCAGAATGTTTGGCACCTGATCAGATTGTGTTTCCCATGAACCCTCACTCAGAGCAGGAGGAGCTGATCACAGCTGATAGGCACAGCATAGTGGCTGTAGTGTACGGGAGGAATGAGAGAGATTAGAGACAAGGCTGGCAATGCCTTAACCCCCCGATAAACTCAGCTGATTACGCCACAGCTAATACAGGCCTTTCCTGTATGGCGTTCCACTCAGAACAAAACCGGTGGGAGTGGGTGGGGGGAGGGGGAGTTGGGGGGGCTGCTCCTTCCAAACTTCAAAAACGCAAAGCGGGGGCCAAAGCGACTTTCTCGGGTTCAGCAAGTCATAGCGTGGCGGTATGGGAAAGTGCGGCAGAGCTATGCGAGGTCTCCAGTTTTGCGTGAGGGGAAAGTGTGAAGGGAATGCCTCCAGGTGGGACGCGCAGACATGCAGGGACTCATTTGTGTCCAAAACGCTGCTTTATGACGCCTGGAGGACATAGGACATGTCCAGCACGGCGCCGGGTTGGTTGGCTGTCCAAGGGGAACTGATTCCCATCGTTAAAACGTTGGACCTGAAGCGCAGGGACATGGTTGGGACTAGCACACTGCGTATCTGCACACAGTACTGCGCTGATCAGAACTTTAGCATACAACAATCTACCAGCACTACATATGGACTCTATGGCTAATGGTTTAAAGTGTGAAAATTTAAGAATTAAAGTGAGCACAGGTTATGTTCACTTCTCAGGGTGTAGAGTGATACTATTGTATGACAGCACCTCAAGCACATTTGATCAACTGCATATAGAGACAGGACTGTATGCCTGTATGCACCTACACACGTGTGCACACTGAGTGTGGAACACTGTGTTTTCACTTACAGTGAAAAGAGCAAGAAAGACAACCCAGATGGAACCGCGCCACCACACACAGACGGAGACGCTCCACCACGCACAGGCGGAGACGCTCTACCATAAGACAGACGGAGGCACTCCACCACGTTGGATGGAGCTGCTCCGTGTTTCCTGACTGTAGCCGCGAAGGTTTAGCTGGAATGTTTCAATATGTCAAGACCACAAAGTGTCCTTTGAAAGGGAACGTGTGTGTGTTCCCAGCACATGTGTGAGGGTGCTGGACAGAAGGCACCCAGACAGAGGCAGAGAGTGGCAGACAGAGAATATTAGACAGCGTCAATACAACAGCTGGCTGACTGACAGAACCTTCTGTTCCTCCTTCCTCAGAAGGCCACAAGTGACAAGACAGCAGTGTGTGTCCTGGGTGGAGAGGATGTAGGTGGGGGGGGGGGGGGGTGTTGCTGGATGGTGCAGGCGGAGGCCAGAGGTGGGGGCAGCACAGGGGTGCAGCAGAGGGGAGAGAGAGATGGAGGAGGCGCGTTGGGAGGAACACACGAGCAGCGCTGCGGTGAAGAGCGTAAGCAAGGAGAGTCAGGCTGGGGAGCAGGAGGAGGTCCTCTGGGGCCAGGAGCCCTGCCATGTCTCCCCACCCGGGGCCTCCCTACCCTGAGGCCCCCCCACCCTGAGGCCCCCCCACGCTGAGGCCCCCCCCCCCCACTCGCTCAAGAGAGGAGCGCCAGCTCACGTGGAGGAAACAGCGAGCGATGACATTTGTAATCGAGGGGATTATTATGCAACAGGAAGCTGTATCTTCGTCTTCTGCGAGGCCTCCCTCCATCTCTGGCCAACAAACATGCACCTCACGTGGGCCTCCCAAGGCTGGGTAGATGCCTTCAGCCATCCGCAGTCAGGCCGCGCAGATAAGACCGCAACGGCTGATCAGAATGTGAGGATTCTGCAGGGGAACGCAAGCGTGAGACGTGTACGACGAGCGTGCGATGCAGGCGTGTCGCAGGCGTGTCTCAGGCCCTGCTGTCTCCCTGCCACTCCGTCTCTGGCGCTGCATTTAAAGCCACGGCGTCCCGTTCCCGCCCCGGGGTGCTGATGCTGCAGAGTCCTCCAACAACTCCAACGTAACCAAAACAACATCCAGATTGGAGCGTTAATCTGTACCACGCTCTCTGCAGGGACAAGTCATGCTGGTTTGATTAGCGCTAACAATAACCATATCGCAAGAAGAGGGAAAAAAAAAACAGATCAACAGACAATAATGTTGTAAAAAAAAAAAGATCGTACTTTAGCTTAGGTGACATGACACCAGTATCAACCAGAACTGGATTCAAGGGTGTGACTGTGGTAGGACTTCTCACGCCGTGCAGCTGGTCCTCCGGCCAAGGCAATGCAGAGAAATGTTAAAGAACTACACTTGGATGCAGAGGAACCCCAAATTACTGGCTGCAGTGGAAATACAGCTTAATTCAAAGAGCAAAATCAAGGCAAAGTTTCAATCGAAACCACCATACAGTTAATGGAACCAAATGACGTACGTAGCCATGAAAAGCTTTGCTGTTTATTTGGGGCTGAACAGTGTTGCGAGAGAGAGGGAGAGAGAGGGAGAGAGGAGAGGGAGATACAGAGAGAGGGAGAGAGAGAGGGAGATACAGAGAGAGGGAGGAAGAGAGAGAGATACAGAGAGAGGGAGAGAGAGGGAGATACAGAGAGAGGGAGAGAGAAATGCATCATTATGAGTTTATTGGTGTTTGTTTATTTTTTCCAAGCTTCAGGAGTGCTGTCATCAACATTAATGTGACACACATGAACCAGAATGCTTTTCAGGCACATTCCTTAAATGGGTGTGAACACTCAATGGAAACGTGTTGGGATTTAAAACCGAAATGCAGAAAACAACAGAATAAATGACACTTCCCCATGAAGCTCCAGCTCCTGCCTGCTCAAACCGTTCCAGACCCCAATAAAAACCTCCGCCTGGCCCAGTATGAAAGCAGACGCACCGAGATTGCAGGGGAGAGACCCTGAAACGCTGCCTGCACTGGACAAGTCTGCGCTATGAAACCGCCATCGGGGGCCCTGCGGAGGAGCCCGTGACCCCCCCGGGGCCAGAGCTGCGTCTGCCGCACCTCCGGGATGCTGCCCAGCTGCTGCCGCTGCTGGGGGTGATGGTGGTGGAGACGCTCCGTTGGGCCGTGACCTTCTGGTGGGGGTCGCCATCCTGGCAGGAGATGTAGGGTGTGTTAACAGGAGCCGCCTGCGTACTGACCCGCGCGCTTGCGTCCGAGCGCCCTCTACCTGCAGTCCCCGGAATGGCGGGCGATTCAGCGAAGTCGCGGTGCAGCATGGTGCACTCACGATGGACTCCAGCAGAGCACAGATGATTAAAAAAAACAGATAGTGAAGTTGCTCCTCAAGGGCAAAGCAAGAAGAAGCTAACAGGCAGTGTTTGCTGGAGTGTGTAACAGTGTGTAATAGTGTGGAATACTGTGTAACAGTCAGGAGTCATTCTTTTCTTATTCATTTCCATGGGCTTCTTGTTCTTGATGCTGTATATTAATTTCTGATTAGAAATCAGTTTGTTAAATGAATATTTCCTCAGTTAACATTATGAAAATGAGATTATGCCTTCTGTACCTCATTAACCATTACACCATTAAAGTAAACTAATGTATCACAGAGACCCAAGAGGTCATCGAAAGATAGTTGAAAATGTAACATTTCCAGCCATGTAAACAAAGTGTAAACACACAGCTAAGAAAACCTCTAATTTACCAACCAGCACAGGTGGCACTGGGATACTTGCTGTGTTCTCCACGACACAGAGCTGCTCATCTCCCCCACCGCTCAGCAGCTGTGTGGCTGGGGGGGCTCTGCTTCACTTTCACCCATGACCTGTGCAGGAGCCACAAGCCTCCGCGTTCTTGCTGAAGGTAACGGGACGTCCCGCAGGACCCTCCACACACGCAGGACCCTCCACACACGCAGGACCCTCCACACACACGCAGGACCCTCCACACACACGCAGGACCCTCCACATACGCAGGACCCTCCACGGCCAGGTGTGAGCGTAACCAGCGTCAACAAGTTTAGATGCTTCTTAACTGTTAGCTAGTCATGTTTTGAACCCAACAAGGATGAGATTCAGCAGGGAACTTGTAGTCTGAGTTCGACGGACTTGGTGGTCGCTAATCAAAGCTTTCGCGGGAAACTTGGCTGTCACAAGTCATGGGCTTCAAACCCCAGAGCGGCTTCGGCAAAGTCCCGGGTACGATTCCCAGGGAACACACATACTCTCGTGCAGATAAACATGTGTAAATTGCTGCGGCGTGAGTGTGGGTGAGAGGGAAAGGTTTCCTCGTGTATACAGGAAGCAGTGAGAGGGGCTAGCGTTCCTGTCACCAGCACCTGAGTGTTTGCTGATTCATATACACAGCCCACGAAGGAACATCTGGGCAGGGATCCAGACTCAGGCCATGAAGAAAAGGGCCTTTCTCCAGCGTTAACAACTGGATACCCAACAGAAACATAATGTTTTCTCACCTCCCGGGGGATTCTTGCTTTAGAGATTTTCACTCTTTTGCTTCATAGATTATCCAGCTAACACACGGCTGAAAGGTCTGGTCTTTTCATCGCGCTACACAGTCTGGGGCAAAGGGCAAAGGGCTTTTCATTTACCAGTCCAGTCTCCATCCAAGAATCATACGCCTTTGCCTGGAGACTGGTACAACGCAAAACACAGGCACCGTTAGCTGTCTCACTGTTCTCCTGCCTGGGAGACCGAGAACAGCATTACAATCCCACACAAACTCCTGCATCTGTTAGAAATTACACACCCTTTGCATTCCGTGTAACTACCAAGATATTATGGTGCGTTTGGGTCTGAACTGCCTGACATTCAGTCTCAGCAGATGAAGCGTCTCGACGTTGGCCCATCAAAAAGCTTGAGGCAAACTTGGAGTATTGATCATGTCAGCAGTGTGCTCGTTTGATCATGTGACCCAGTAGCCCCAGTTAAGGGCCAATTAAAAAACAGCATTTTTTTCAACAAAACTTTAGCTGGCATTTGCATCAGTCAGAAACAGCCAATCAGGAGAGTGTCAAGCAGCAAGAGGCTACTGGAGACCAACCATCACAATCAGGTGCAGCACAACAAGCCAATGAGGCCAGAGCTGGCCACAGGCCGTCCGTCTGATTGGCCAGAACCCGGGGCAGAGGCAGACTGTGAGTGTGACCTCCGTCAAATGCTTTCCCATGCTGTTGCTAGGTAGCAAGCAGAATGAAGTCAACCAGAGAAATCACAAAAAACAGTGCATGGAGAGAAAGAGAGAGAGAGAGAGGGAGAGGGAGAGAGAGAAATTGGGTTTTGCTTGGCCAACGAATCTCGTTTCTGTTTTCATATTCATGTTTCATGCACCGGAACAATGTCACAGCCTGGAACAGTGGATTCACAACAAATCCAGAGAGCTCCGAGGACTTGGGCCTCTATAAGCACACGAGTGGATGAAGAGAGTATGTAAACAAATAGGCCCACCGCGTCTACCCTTTCAAGCTGTAGCCAGGTGTGCTCTGTAATGGAGACGTCTTCAGGCTGAACATACAACGCTTTCCATGGAGAAAATACAGAAATATGTAAGGTCTTTCCGAAGGGATGTAATGGAAGGTTTTTTTTTTTTTGGTGCTGCACTCTTGCTGTTCTGGTGTTCTAGTGTTCAGGACCAGTTCAGCACCAGTTCAGCACCAGTTCTCCCACTGTTAAACGGACATCCGGGTCCCGCGGCCCTTTAGACACACTGGCACGCTCACGCGGTCCCGTCACAGCTCCGCCTCTCCACGGCCTTTAGAACCTGTAGCTCGTGGGACCTGGTGGAACACGGATGACGAGGGTCGGATGTTACAGCGCACAAAGCACAACAGACACTGTGGATCTGGGAAGCGTGATGTGAAGATCGAGAGGGCAGGACCTGTGGTAGTCAGGACAGTGGAGCCCTCAGAAGACCTCCAGCAGTCGTCTCCAGCAGGCCGTGCTGCTCCCAAGTGTGATCTGACGTCCTTCTCCAGACTCTTGACCTCCTCTCTCGGGTGGAGGTGGGGGGGGCTATGCGGGGTTGGGGGGGTGGGGGCAGATCTCTCCTAAGCCCCTGGCATGCAGTAATATTTCCTCAGTTCACCACTGCAACAAGTCTTTTCATTTCAGTCTGTTATGACTTTGGGGGAAGCCAGTGGGCAAGTGTGTGTGAAGGCCTCTTTTCCATAAAAGCTTATATGGTCTTTAAGTATAAGCAGACTGCTTTGTCTGTCTGCCAGCAGTCATTTATATCTCCCGGATTAGAAGCAGTGAGGCTGCGGGAGGCGCCATTTTCCAAACACACTGCAGTTAAAACAAGAGAGACGTTCTGAAACGGCTCCCGTGGGGCCTTGCAGTGGAGCAGGGTCAGGAAGACTTAACACCGCGCTATGGGCAGAGACCTGAGCAATACACTAATGGGGAGGTTAGCCATCCATGCAGTGAAGAGGACAGTGAAATGAGCAAACACACACACACACACACACACAAAACCTGAATGAAGGCCACACATGGGAGGTACCTTTGATGTTTCTCTGACAACTCTCTCCAGTACTGGATGCATTTGTATAAAGGAGTGTGTGTGTGTGTGTGTGTGTGGCTTTCTGGAGATGTGTGAGGGGCTTCATGCGTGCGGTCTGCTGTACTGTAAGCCCCAGTCACACACTCACATGATTCCAGTGGCCTGTGCCATTCGTAGAAGGATTAAACTTTTCGACATAAAGTTCTTCCCTCAGGTAGATTAAGGTAACACGTGTCGCCTAATCACACAGAACCACCAGTCCCCGAGTCCTGGCGCCCGTGAGCGACGTTCGTGATCGTCTCCAGCCCTCCGCACACTGGGTCAGGAAAGCCCAGGCCCCAGCCTGCACACTCCACACGGGCATGTGAAACCACACACCCCACCCAACGCTGCTCACCCCCTCCTGGCAACCATTCAATGCTCTCTCACACTCACTCTCTCTCCCACTCTTCACCTCTCTGTCCCTCCCCCACTCTCTCTCTATCTCTCTCACTCTCTCCCTCTCTCTCTAGGTCTTTTCATCAAGCTGGCAGTGAGACTGTACTCTGCATTCTGCACTAATTAACAGCCTGCAGAAGAAGACCATCAAACTGGTCAACAGGCACACTCTAAGCACACTGTGTTGTGTGTGTGTGTGTGTGTGTGTGTGTGTGTGTGTCCACCTCACATATGTGTCCACCTCTAGCAACACCCACCAACCATCTCACCTACCCACCTCCACCCTAACCCCCATCCACGTCTACCGCAACATCAACCCTCGCCACCTCCACCCTAACCCCCATCAACGTCTAGCGCAACATCAACCCTCGCCACCTCCACCCTAATCCCCTCCACACCCACCAACCATCTCACCTACCCACCTCCACCCTAACCCCCATCCACGTCTACTGCAACATCAACCCTCGCCACCTCCACCCTAACCCCCATCAACGTCTAGCGCAACATCAACCCTCGCCACCTCCACCCTAATCCCCTCCACACCCACCAACCATCTCACCTACCCAAATCCACCCTAACCCCCATCCACGTCTACCGCAACATCAACCCTCGCCACCTCCACCCTAATCCCCTCCACACCCACCAACCATCTCACCTACCCAACTCCACCCTAACCCCCATCCACGTCTACCGCAACATCAACCCTCGCCACCTCCACCCTAATCCCCTCCACACCCACCAACCATCTCACCTACCCAACTCCACCCTAACCCCCATCCACGTCTACCGCAACATCAACCCTCGCCACCTCCACCCTAATCCCCTCCACACCCACCAACCATCTCACCTACCCAACTCCACCCTAACCCCCATCCACGTCTACCGCAACATCAACCCTCACCACCTCCACCCTAACCCCCATCCACGTCTACCGCAACATCAACCCTCGCCACCTCCACCCTAATCCCCTCCACACCCACCCGAACATCAACCCTCACCACCTCCACCCTAACCCCCATCAACGTCTAGCGCAACATCAACCCTCACCACCTCCACCCTAACCCCCATCAACGTCTAGCGCAACATCAACCCTCACCACCTCCACCCTAACCCCCATCAACGTCTAGCGCAACATCAACCCTCACCACCTCCACCCTAACCCCCTCCACCTCGCCACTACCGTTAACTGTACTCCATCCTCTGTCATAACTGTTCCTCGGCATGGAACAAACTACTGATGACGTCACCTGTATCCTGAACACACGGAGTTGAACTTAACAGCATTTTATCCCCAAACAAACAGAACCCTGTGGAATAAGTACTGACCTCAACTGCCCAAAACAGTTATATTATATTTACATTTTGGAGTTACTCTGCCACTAAACATGGGTGGTACTACTAAACATGGGTGGTACTACGATGCTATTCCCACAGATGTAGTGACATGGCAGCAGCACAGCGAACAGTGTTAGATGTTAGTCTCCAAGTAAAGACGAGTCAAGCTTATCTGGCAGTAATGACCAAGACTAAACAACGAGGCTTCAATCACATCCCATCATCAGTCACTGCGAGACAAATACCTCCTTGGTCAGAGGTGTGAAAAAAAAGAACACTACACAAATCATCCGCCTTCCTCCACCCATCCGAGTCATCCCTACATCACACACCTCCATCCCAGACGAGGAGAATGGCAGCAGAGGTGGAGCAGCAGTGTCTGGACCTTCACGCCCAGCCAGTAGGTCTGTAAGAACATTCGGGGGTGTTGTGCTAATTGTGTGTATGACTGGCAGGCCACAGCGATGGGGCCAGTGGCCAAGCTGGGACACGTCATGCACGCTGATGGAGTTTGTCCTCTCCATTACACGTTGTCTGCCCGCATGGCTGTGTCTGCACAGCGTATCCTGTGAGGCCCGAGCTTTTATTTATCAATCGGGGGCCTTGTTCAAACACACACGCCCGCCCCCGCGGCCGGCCACACTCCCACAACACCCCATCTGTCATTCCGCGAGCGAATCGATGTCACCTCCGAAGGGGCCGTCGGGCTCGGCGACAGGGTCTGATTGTTATTACGCGTGGCGGCGGACGCAGCGTGGGAAACGGGGGCAACGGGGTCCAGAGCTGTGGGAGAAGCAGGCGTACGAGGCCCGTCGTACGAGGTCCGGCGTACGAGGCCCGGCGTACGAGGCCCGGCGTACGAGGCCCGGCGTACGAGGTCCGGCGTACGAGGCCCGGCCTACACGGCAGCACCGACACCTCCCTGCAGCACAGACAGCACACTGTGCATTTCAAATGCTCAGCCTGCATAAAATCTGCATGAGTATAAAAACAAAAGAACAAATAAACAAAACAAACATATATGCACACATGCATCTGAGGTGGTCTGAGGTGTCTCTGGCATTGTTTAACTCTTTAACCCTGGCATGACGTCACCTGTACACAGAACCAATATTTACCACACGTCAACAAGTGCATCCAGTCCAGTCAAAGGAAGGTGTGATGGTAAATCACTACTGAGACCGCAGCGTCTGTGCGGAGAGACGGCCACGGCTCAGACGCTAACATCTCCCCAACATTCCCCAACATTCCCCAACATCTCTCCCAGAAACCCGAGCTGCACAAAACCACATTGTGCAAAGGGTTTGTAAAAACGAGACTTAGGGCCTCCATGAGAACAAGGCCTCCTCTGAACACAACGGACAGAGGAGTCTCGTCTCCCGAGACGCGGCGGGGTGAGGAGGTGCGGAGGAGCAGCGGGAGGGAGCGCCATCAAATCAGACGAAGATGTCCCTGGAGTATGCGGGACACGACAGCTGTGTGATAAGAGACATGCCATCTGTGGACATGCTGATAGATTTGGGGGGGACGGGACAAAGACAAGCGAGTGAGGGACGCGGGGACGGCAGGGATGCGTAAATGACGCCGCTCAGACCAGCAGCATTAAACCCAAAGTATGCAGAGAGGAAAGCAAACCTCACTACACCGAGTTAAGTTGAGGCCCAGCGTACATCATTATCAGCAAACTGCGAAGACACACACGCGCACACACATGCACACACACACGCACACACACACACACACACACACACACACACACACACACACACACACACACATGCACACACACACGCACACACATGCACACACACACATGCACACACACACACACACACACACACATGCACACACATGAACACACACACACACACACATGCACACACGTGCACACACACGCACACATGCAGCACTTTTTCCATTCTGTCAGCAGCCAGCAGCACACTGGTCCCTTGCAAACTCAGCGCCCCGTCATTAAATGACTTCAGCCTCCTGGCAGAGGCAGTGGGAAAAGTCCATATGAACTGTGTGTGTGTGACAGTGTGTGTGTGTGTGTGAGTGCGGCCAACAAAGCCTACGGTTGTTCCCCCGCTCCGTCCTCGCGGGGTGCCCTGCTGCAGGGGGGTTGTGCAGAATGCAGGAGGGCTACAGCAGAACCCCACAGTATGGTACACACAACCCCCCCCCACACACACACACACACACACACCTCTCCTCGACACAGTGAAACAAGTGTAAACACAGAGCGAGACTAATGCACTGATGTGGGCGGTGAATGAGCAGGTGGGGGACTCTACCTGGACACTGATTCAGGACGTTTGGACACTGATTCAGGACGTTTGGACACTGATTCAGGATGTTTGGACACTGATTCAGGATGTTTGGACACTGATTCAGGACGTTTGGACACTGATTCAGGCCGGCGTGCTGGAGAAGCTCACTAAAGCACACTCAGGGTTACTTAAAACAATGTGAATGTACAAAAACAAAAGACTACAAAATCAATTATTTTTGTTTCAGATAAGGAGAGAAAGTGACAGTAAACATTGCACCAGTATTATTAAAGGGGCTCTAAATGCTGGCAGGCTGAAACAGTGACCACTGAACACAGTACAGCACAGAGGACTACAGTGACCACTGAACACAGTACAGCACAGAGGACAACAGTGACCACTGAACACACTACAGCACAGAGGACTACAGTGACCACTGTACACTACAGCACAGAGGACTACAGTGACCACTGTACACTACAGCACAGAGGACTACAGTGACCACTGTACACTACAGCACAGAGGACTACAGTGACCACTGTACACTACAGCAAAGAGGACTACAGTGACCACTGAACACAGTACAGCACAGAGGACTACAGTGACCACTGTACACTACAGCACAGAGGACTACAGTGACCACTGAAAGCTCCGTCATGGAGAGTGTGGACCAATGTGGACAAGCGAGAGCTGTCTCCTGCAGGATGCAGGCCCAGAGCTGGCCTCCAGGGGGGGCTAAAGTAGCAGGTAGTTCCTGCTTCTCAACCCCCAGAGTCAGATCCATTTGTTTGTTCTAATTAACAAGGCTGGCGTGGAATGTCTGGCCTGGTGAAGTCATTCATCGTACCGGTGGCCCCTCAGACCTGAGGGCTGGTGACGACTGGGAAAGAAATGATCTCTGCACAGGAGAGTGGGGGAGCCCCCGAACACTGACAGATCTCTCTCTCTCACACACACACACACAAATCGCTTCATTACCTTTTACATACACAGCACCTCTTTTTTTCATACTGGCACGCTTTGGCGCACACACACACACACACACACAAAGCCAGAACTGTGCTATAACTTTGTTATTAAAGTGGATATATAAATTGCTTAGAGCTGCCACTCACAGTACCCTTATCAGCTGTTTGTAAAAGGGATGTTGCTCACTGGTCTAACATGGAGGAACGGTTTGCCCACGCGTTTTATCCTTTGGGGTGAGGAGGTCGTGCTGATTTTGGCCAATGAACCGTGTTTCTGAAAGATGCACGACGTCGCACACGTGAGCAGCCTCGGTCAAACTCCTGGTCTCAGGGAGACCGAACCAAGACGTCAGCTAGTCCCTTAACCTCCCACGGAGCGGTTCTGCTAGCACAGCCCAGTGACTCGCAAAGGCAGCACACACACACACAAAGGTTTCTGTCTGCTGCTCTCATCTGTTTGCAGTCTACTGCAAATACTTGCCTTAAATTGGCCCATGTTTTATGAATTTGTTCTTAATTTTCAGAACCTCGCTATGCCGCATCACCATGGTGGTGCGCTACTGCCCCTGCGTGGTCAAAATGATGACTAGCATGTCTCAATTTCGGGCTAATCGCCGATTGCATTTTCATCCACTAGATGGCAGAATTTCAAAAATAAACTTAAAAGTTCAAATTTAAATTTAAAAGTTCAGCGTAACAAAATGATTTGGCATTCGTTTTTTCTTAATATATGTTGTCACTTTGCAAGTATGGCTTCCAAATCACTAACGACTGTATAATCAGGGAAGACAAATGATAATCACCAGTTTAGTAAGACCGAGGACTCGGTAAAGGGAATCAAGGTCTGGGTGACCAGCAAAATTGACCAGTTCAACAAACCTGAAAGGCTACTGCTACTCCACACAATGATACTACACGCCAATCAAAAGTCAATGAAAACAACGCACATGTGGTACTACGTACACTAATCACAGCACCGTGCTCTAGTACTAACGCAAGTGTGGTACTACTTACACTAATCACAGCACCGTGCTCTAGTACTAACGCAAGTGTGGTACTACTTACACTAATCACAGCACCGTGCTCTAATACTAACGCAAGTGTGGTACTACTTACACTAATCACAACACCGTGCTCAAATACTAATGCAAGTGTGGTACTACTTACACTAATCACAGCACCGTGCTCTTAGGACTAACGCACGTGTGGTACTACTTACACTAATGTACACTAAAGTTACTACTTACGCTATGTAGTTTTACCACAGAGAGAGAGAGAGAGAGAGAGAGAGAGAGAGAGAGAGACTTTTTAATTAACATTTAATGTGCTAAAAATGAAGGGATGAAGAGGGCATATGGCGATCTTAAATTAGCTTTCCATTTTAGTTCACTCTGTACTGGGGTTTGAAACTGTTGTTTTATTCATCAATCAGTCAGACTGTCAGGAGGCATTACAACCTTAGTCATGCTAAGAATATACAAATACATCACCCAAAATGTCACAGATATTCTAAAGAGCTTGGCTTGCGTTACCTGCATATATACTCAACAATACTCTACACATAATCAACTGCAGAAAACAAAATAAATGACATAAAGAACTATATAATATAAACAAAGATGAGGATACATGTTTCAATGTACAGCTAAAACCCAAATGTGTTTTATATAATATATAGCACTGCAAAGCTTTCAATTTGGCTGCAAATATAATTAAAATAAATACATAAATAAATAACAGCAACAATTCTTGTAATAAACATGAATTATTCATGAGGATTTACATTAATTACTGGCTCAAATTAATTTTACAAGACACTGGAAGCCTTTGTTATTTTATTTGTCTTATCCAAATTCTCAGTAATAAAAACATAATGTATTATGTTACCCAAATGCATTTGTGAACTGCTTTTCTGTGTAAGTCCAGCAAAATTAATTATTTAATAATAAATAATAAATAAAGCCCCATTAGTGATGAGCTGACTTCACTCTTTTAGGCTCAGGTCTAAGTCGTAATGGTGGCAACAGAAACCCAAGAGTCACTGAGCAGAAGGGCAGCGATCCTCAACACTGCACAGTCGACGACAGCGCACGTGTGCCGTTAAACACAAGGGAGGGTAGCCCGATACCTCCACAACTACATGAGGAAATGAAGAAAAGATTACATATACACATACAAAGCTAATGTTGGCTCATTATTGTTTAGTAACAAAAATGCAGCAGGACATCTACAAAAAATATATTTTGAGTTAAAAAGCAATGTTCTATCATTTCAAAAGACGTTTTTCAAAACTGTTATAAAAATCTGCTCCAATGTTAGCTGTTTCAGACTTGTTTACACCTCTGTGGCGGCCCTCAGAGGTCTCTTTATTTACATTTGTGATAAGAAACGGTGATGTTCAGCTGGCTGTGATGAAGGTCTTAACCACTGCCCTGCAGTTGTTCATGAGCGACACTTCCGCCACAGCAAAGGTGCAGCCCTCACTCCTCTGCCCAGGCCCATGGGCCTAGAGACACCTGCACTACAGCGGTGAGCAACTCTCTCCTCTCAGCCAGGCCCATGGGCCTAGAGACACCTGCACTACAGCGGTGAGCAACTCTCTCCTCTCAGCCAGGCCCATGGGCCTAGAGACACCTGCACTACAGCGGTGAGCAACTCTCTCCTCTCAGCCAGGCCCATGGGCCTAGAGACACCTGCACTACAGCGGTGAGCAACTCTCTCCTCTCAGCCAGGCCCATGGGCCTAGAGACACCTGCACTACAGCGGTGAGCAACTCTCTCCTCTCAGCCGCCACATAATATATTTTTGTACATCTGTTTTCTTCTTAGACTTTACGAACACACAGATAATTATGTTCTGATTGTTTGGTAAATCTGATCTGTTAATGTACTGTGAAACGGAGTGAGACTTGTTTTCTCCAGTAATGTTTCCTTTTCCGTTTCTGTTTAAATGCCAGTCTCAGGCATGAAGACAAAGACGTCACTTCAGAGAAGGAAGAGCACAGCAGGTGATGGGGCGCGTCACCTCGACATCCACCGCCTGTCATATTGCTGAGAGAGTAGTTTAGACTAGCTGAACGCTACTTGCAGGAAGTTTCACCCCCCCCTCCCCAAACACACACACACACTCACACACACACACCAGCCCTCAAACCAGACCACCCACTCCTCCTCATGTTCCTCCTTGTAAGACACGGCTCTAGCAGAGCATCAGAATGACGTACTACCCGCATCCTGTGATACGGTACAGTGTCTCAAACAAACACCTGCGCACTCCATTACAAAACAACAGAGACAGAAGACACCGTGCAGAAGCACTTTACTTACAAATGTTATTATATATACACGTCATACCACTTAGTCACATTATTTACTTACAAAATGTTGGATCATATATTATTGTGTATACCATATAATCACAACTGGTAAAAAAATTATGTTGGATTTTTCAGCATGTATTGAAACATGTATTGAGTTCAAGATAAACAAATCAATCAAACTCAAACAAACTCAAACATGTACAAACATCTTGATAAACAAATATGGATATGGATAGATATGGATAAGACATGAAGGCATAAAGTGAAGTGAAAACGTACTGTCTGGTACATTTTTAGATATGCCACTTTGAGCTGTGCATTTCCTACACAATAAAAAAAAGCTTCAAGACTATATACCAATTGCCCGGTGAAACCCTCTATGGTCATAATCTCATTCTGATTCCATTATACTTATAATTTCAGTCTGATTTTAAAGGACGCGTTATCTTGAAAAACAAAAAGTCTCCAGAATACCGTTCAGCTCAAGCCAAACTGGCAGCACAATTTGCCCATCACTTTTATATTTTAGTAATTGGCGACAAGTATATCCGACTAATCCGACATTTATGGTTATGGCTATGAGGCAGTATGCACAACTGATAACAATGACAGAAAATCCCACCATGGTACTTGTTACAACAGCAGCATTCATTCATAACTGCTAACTAGTAACAGTTAACTAGCTTTTTTGTTTTTTAACTAAACATCAAATGCGATCAGAGCAGCTTCACAGAACTGTTTACTATGAAGCTGCCTAACTCCTACTTAGAAAAGTACTCATGTTACTTACTGCTACTAAACTAATTTCATACTCAGTTTCACACCCGCATGAGAGTTATGAAGCATTAATGAGTTGGATGGATGGATAGATGGTTGGATGGATGGATGGTACAAAATCAAAAAAGCTCTGCGACTTTAAACATTTTTAAAACAATCCTACTACTACTTGCTACCGTTTGCCCGCAGTAACATCCTTTCTTCGCCCCCACATTAACGCTAGATAATTGCGCAATAAGCTTATACCCGAAAACTTTTAAAAAGTTGATAAGTAAAATGTTCATCATATGCAAATTAGAGTTTAGTTGCAGTAAAATATAAACACCTTATCCCTTAGCAAACAATTATGAACAAAACGATGCTCTCAAAACAAGTCTTTTTGTCAGATGTTCACTTGACTTTGCTATTTTTCACCGACAAACGTCCCGGATGTCTGCCAACTCCGTAGTACCACTCGGGTTCACCAAAACGAGAACAGTGCAAATATCATTGTTGGCTTAGTGAAAATATAGACTGGAGTCGTGATTAAGTAGCATTTCCCTTACCAGAGAGAAGTGTTTTTGTCAATTCCTGGCCCGCGTCAACTACTCGTAGTAAAGTTTGCAGACAACGTGCGACCGTGTTGTTTACAAAGTATGAAACAGAATTCCGATTGGTTCCAAAAAGGACAAGACCACGCCCCATTCCCCCAGTCCCTGCTGTTGTTGTTTTTTCACTGCCATACCACAATTTTGCACTAGATGGCAGTCGCTTTCCTGAAATGTTGTAGAATGGGATAATACCGCGTAATTAAGGTGTTAATAACTGTGAATGTTCTAACTCATTGTACGTCGCGTTGTTCATAATTATTATGACCAATTAACAAATTGTCTATTGATGTGAGACAATTATAAGCAAACGATCAAAATGCCACTATAATTCTGAAGTCATTGTAAGGGAAGTTATGATGCACAGTCTGTGACCCTCAGTCTGAACATTCTGACATTTTGTTCATTCTTATTATCTGTGGGTCTGCCGCTCAGTTAGAATTTATCTATTCCTTCTTATTCCCTGTTTATCTTTTCCACCACCCCTACATCCAGTCCACTGTACACCAACCATACATATGTTTTATGGTTCTTGTCTTGACACATCTTATGTCTTCTGTATTTAACTAGAAGCATTATTATTAAACTTTAGAACTCTTTCCTCACACTCGTGTGTTGTGAATCTGTTCTCCTGGTCAGCTACGGAACACTGAGGGCTGAACCAATCTATACTGCTGGGTTGTGAACCCTAGTGGCTATGATCTACGTCTAGAGACGACTTTAACAACCTAGCAGTCATAGGATTTTAAAATTCTCCAGCGTAGGAACTGCACTCAGAAGTTTCCGCTCGGGCTGCACTGTTGCACAGCAAATCCAACTTCGTAAATAATGTCATGCTGGGTGTGTTTCATATATATGTTATTGTTGCCTCAAAGACACTTACAGGAAGTGAACAGCTTCGGCATTGTATTTGTGTTGGTTAGACTGTAAATATGTACATAACGTGTTATGTAATTTGCAACGCTTGCGTGGCCTGCTGTCCTTTGAAGTGTGACGTCAAAGCACACGTTTCTTCGCGACACTCTTTTCGTGCGTGGTCGGGTTTTATTCCTCGGCTATTTCCGCGTAAATAAACCGGAATCCCCGCCCAACTTTAGTCGCAGCCTCGCTGCGTTGTTTGGGGACAGTCCGAAGATGGCGACGGCCCCGCTGTATTGCATCTGCCGGCAGCCGTATGATGTAAGCCGGTTTATGATAGAATGCGACATTTGTAAGGATTGGTTTCACGGCAGGTAAGAAATAAAAACACTTTTCGCGTGACACGTTAGACAAAACGGGAAACAAACGATTTTGTTCGCGTCCCGAACTGCGTTGTGAATAGTAGTAGGTACGCTGGGTTATGTGTATAGACCGTAGCCTGCTCGCCACAGCTGAGGCGATTTCATGGGCATCATTGTTATGATTCGTGGTGCTTTAAACGGGTCTTGTTGCTTCCGCTCCTGAAACGGCAACTATGTAGCTGCGGCTGTTTGTCTGACACTGTTACTTTACGTCCTTAAGCCAGGCAGTCTTTCCTTGTGTATTAAAAAGATCCAGACACGACCCAGGCAAAACAGGCTCTCGCATTCCGCTTCTGGCTAACTTGCTAACGTAACCCATTTGCTAGCACTGTGGCTTAAAACAGTTTGTATTTTGGATAACGTGAACAAATCCAGGCAATGTAAGATTCCTTTAAATGTGAAGCGCCACCAGTGGGCTTTAACTGGCGCCGAGGTATTGTGAAGTTTTCCATTAAGAACTTAATAGGAGGTGATGGATTTCGGGTCTAAGTTAGAATAGAGGTGCATTCCTGCTCATAACGGGACCTCAGCCTTCAGGTCAGACACAGTGGTATAACTGGTATGTGTTTAGTAGGTAACAGCTGATATGTTTAATAAAGATATATATTTTAAAGACATATCAGTCTAAACCTATTGTGCAATCTTGAAAATTAGCTTTGTATTGCAATCACTGCCAAAACATTGAAGTGCTATAAAGTTAGGGGTTGTATTTCACTTTCGTGTGTGGTGTATAGCATTTTTGGTAAAACTCTATACGGCTCTTATTTTAATCTGGTAAACAAATAAAGGTCGCCCTTTCATTGCTCCTTGCCAATGTATAAATATTATACACCAAGCGTTATGTACACATAGGCTTACATGTATATTGACATAATTGCGGAAGCAAAGCGGTCAAAGAAAGGGCAAGCTGATTTTGACGAGTGAGGAGAAGATACTAAACAAAGACCAGCGGTTTAGTTAACGAATCCAGAGTTTCTCAATTTCTCCGCGTTATATAATCTTTTCGGTACGCTTCATATACACGATCAACCTTTTATTTCAATTATTGACGTTGACTTGTTTTTAAGGGCCAAGGAGCCCGTGTCTTCGTGAAATAATGAAGCTTTTGCTACCAGTGTTTGGTCTTTTGATTGGCAGCGGGGGTCGGGCATTTAAATACCCCTTTTTGCAAATATGGGCACGTGGTGGGAGCCGCCTAGTGGTTGGGTGAAGACCCGCCTCTTAAAGAGCCACGCGCCTCCTTGACGTGTCCGTTGCAAGTTTTGCCCGTGTGTAAAATTACAGAAAAAGCTTACACTGGCTGTCGTCCTCGTTGTTTGCTACTCAAAGGCACGGTAGTGTCACGCCGATATGTGGTCTGTGGCTCACTGCTCAGCGTTTTGTGTCGTGTGTGAGGTCCTGTCTTTCCGTCTTGTTGAAATGTGCAGAATTACTGCATGCCACCAGATTAGACTGTGTAGTCAAGAGACTCTGGGGGTGAGGAGGGCAGATTAGGAGCCACTGGGCTATTTGTGTCTGGCATTGATCCTTATATTGGCCTAACTGCAAGAATTGTGTGTGTTTTTGTGTGTGAGGGAGAGAGAGTTTTAGGCTTAAGTTTGTATAATAATATCTACTTTTATTGGGGTGTTTTTGTTTATTTTGGTCTCTTGAAAGAGTTGGTCTATTCAAACAATAATGTCCTAGATCCTGGAAAATGGATACATTTTCGACTTGTAGCATATGATATCGTGTGTGTGTGTGTGTGTGTGTTTAAGAATACATGAAGGAGAAGCAAAGGGAAGATTGATAGAGACTCTGTTAGCCATGGGCAAGTTCAAAGCCCCATCGGTCAATGTCTCTCAGTGATGAAAATGCAAAAGGGAGATAGATGGTCTCTGTCTTTCTACCCAAATGTTTACAGGGTTTGGTCCAATGGTGAAACATGGTCCATTTCTCTCGGACTGACTGGGAAATTAGATTTTTATGAACTTAGTAATGCCTTAAATCTCAAGAATTTGTTATATGCAACCTTGCATAGAATAGAAATATCCAGTTCCTTTATTCAGTGTGCATCTTTCCCACATGGTCGCATAAGCCACTCTAGTGTAAAGGGCATAAAGGCCCTTCGTTTAAGAGCCTCGTTCTTCCTTTGGAAGTAAGTGGAATCGGCCCATGCAGGTAGTGCTTCATCAGGAGAGCCACCCCCCAGCAGCGTTTCACTTCCAGCTCCTACGTGCCACGTATACGTCTCCGCCTCGATGTCCAGAACCCTTCTGCTAGTATTTAAGATCTGCAGCAACAGGCCTTCATTTGCTGACAGTGCCGTTAAAACCATGACGGTGTTCAGCTCTGCAGGGCAGCATCGTGCCGGGTGAGCTGGGGTATGCGGTGTACCTGTTGGGCTGGTAGCATACTGTGCTTCCCTTGTAAAGACCATGTGAGCAGTTGGCCCTCCAGCATTGATTTCCAATGGATGCTTAGGGTAACGTCCTTCTGCCTGGATATAGGCTAATACCAACGATTCATTACAGAAACAGGAAACCATGCGGACTATATTTATCAAGCGTGCTAACCTTCATCCAGAAGTAGCCCTTCCCAGTTCACCGAACTGGACTATGAAAGGTAAAACCAAACCTAGTTTCCTGTGTTAAAGGACGTGTGTGATCAAAACAAGGAACAGCAAACGAAGACGAAGGTCCCGAGAGAGTTGGGACCTGAGCGCGTGAGCCCATGCGTGCACACAGGAAGTAGCCGGCCGCAGACTGGGCGATGGTCCTGGCCTTGCAGGCCCGTTTCCTTTACAACTTCCTGTGCTCATTAACCCCAAAACGACTTCAACATCCTTGGCCGTCACTAGGCGGGAGGCCGGGCGGGGAGTGTGTGGGGAGTGCGGTCCGTCCTCGCCCGGCGTTATCGCGCTTCCTGCTGAGCGAGTGCTCTTTGTGTTCTATTTCCTCCCCTGGCTTCCCTCAACAAAGCTGTATTTAGCCCATAGTGGCAGCCCATATATCAAAACGCGTGGCACCCGGGTTCACGTCTGGCCCGCTCTGCTGCTCAGGCGGCTGATGGATGCGCCCGTGAGGTCATTGTCGGGTTCCGTTTGGCTTCCTTGCTCAGATTTCACATGTTTTTGCGAGACAACAGAAACCTTACACCTCTGCTCATGCTCGGAGCCCGTGCGTTTGAATCCAGCCCAAGAGCTGACCTTGGTCACTGCTATTCACGCGTGTGTGTGTGTGTGTGTGTGTGTGTGTGCGCGCGTGTATAACGATGGTGAAGGAAAATCTCAGGGAGAATCAGGAATTCGTAGCACATAGAGCCAGTCCAGCACCATATCTTGTTTAGGGTTAAACACAGGCCATGACGAGATGAGTTTGTTTTTCGCCTGTTGAGGTATTTTAACAGCATACAAGTGCTATGTGGGTCTGAGCACCCCAAGCGTAATATATGGGTGTGGAGAGAGAGAGAGAGAGCTGTAGCTGACACTCTGAGAATTCTGCAGCTATGCCTGCCGTAACTATGAAGACACTTTTCTTCTGCTCTTTACTCTAGTTAAACTATTGAACAGATCTGTAGGAGAGCCATTGGTCTAAATGTTTTACTACTTGAGTTATAGGTCTTCAGAAGCAGTCCTGGGGGCAAACAGCCTCAGGAGAGCGAAAACAAAGAACGAAACAAACTTTGTCCTGCACCAGCAGGGTTTGCGTGCACCAGCAGGGTTTGTGTGCTTCTCTGCCCCGTGGAGAACCCTGCCTCTCCTGTTATCTGTGTCCACCAACAGAAATGTGTTGACCACCAGCCTCTAATCTGGCAGAGTGGCGTTGGGAAAGATGGACGTGTCCTTTCGTTGTTCTGCCCCAGACTCCTTCATACTTTGTTTTACTTCATACGTTGTTTTTCTGCATTTCAAATATACTGACTGCTCACGTTGGCAGGATCAAGCAATCGTTGCTCCGCCTGTATTCATCCACTTCCTGTGTGTGTCCGTGTGTTGTATAATCTGATTTATTCCAGCTAATGAATAAAGCACCTTCTCGAATTCGCAGAGTGCACTTCAGAAGCCATGGCTGTAAATATCTACTGCTTCACAAAAGCAACATGCAATCCCAGTGCAATAGGAAATTAATGCAGTCACTAGGCAGATGATTATTTATAATACCTTTATCATCCTCAACAGGATCAGCAATAAAGACATTATATTTGTCTAGATTCTAGGTCTTTATGGTTTTCATGAAGGTCATTCAAGGCCATTATGGTTGGCATGAAGTCTGTCCATCACGTTGATTTGTTGTGGAGACATGCTGGCATCGGTGGAGCTGTTCTGAAAGTACCCGCCTCACACCCGGAGGCAGCTCGGGCTTGTTGGCGCGTGCTTTCCAGTGCTGCTCTGTGATTGGCTGCCACTTCGCCTCTGTGATTGGCTGCCACTTCGCCTCTGTGATTGGATGCCACACTGCCTCTGTCTCCTGCTGAGCTCGTGCCTCTTCTGTTGTGCTTGGCTGACACACTTTCCCAGCGTGTTGCGTCATGCTGTGTGATGGAGGGGCCTTTGTAGCCGCTGTGGTGACTCGCGCTGACTCCTCCGAGGCAGCGACGCCTCCTTGGGTACGAGACGCTGTGCTGAGCTTCTTTCTCCTCGTTCTGACGTCGCGACCTCTGACCCTGCCACACTTCCTCCACCGGCCCTCGCTGGGCATGCCGGCGCACGTGCCCCACGCCGTTTTATTTTCTCACGCTTCACGTGAGCCGGCGGCTGCTGGCGACCCTCATTCTTCCACTCGCGCGCTGCTGTTGCTCATGGATCACTTCTGGAGCGGAGCAAAGGGCCAGATCTGCCCTGTGCGACTAGCACCCAGCATGCAGTGCGTCCGGTGCAGAGTGGCGCAGGCAGCCCTGTCACTCACTTCCTCAATGATTTTAAAAAATGTTTTTTAAGTGTCGCCCTGTGACAATGGGGGCTGTTATTGTTGGCTCCCTTGGCCAGTCCACAGAGAGGGAGGGAGGGAGGAAGTAATGGAGGGAGGAAGGCATGGAGGGAGGGAGGGAGGGAGGGAGGGAGGGATTTGGCCGGCTGTCAGAATTTGCAGCTAGTTGCTTTTTGTCCGGCAAATTTACCAAGAGCTAATGCATCTGAGCATGTGTTGTAGTTGCTCCCAGTCCTCCTGTGTGCACCAGATTAACGTGCGGATCCCTTTCGCCGCCGTGGTGCTAATGGGGGGGAAGGCAGACAGTACCAGCCAAAGGGAACGTGCTGTGTGTTCCAGTTTTAACGCCGCCGTTTCACTGTTGAGCTGTGAGACATCAGGCACTGCGCTCCACCATCCCCCCCCTTTAACTATCCAAACACACACACACACACACACACACACACACACTCCCAGCCTGCTCTGCCTGGCGGGAGGGCCTAGGCAAAGCTTTGATGTGGACACCTCTCCTGCTACCAGGACGCCACTATTTTACAAACCCTGTCGTGCTACATGCCCTAAACCTCCCAGCCCCACCCCCCCACCCCTCCCCCACTTCCAAAACTCCCACCCCCGCTTCCGTGCCCTGGAGGGAGCCCAGATATAACCGCACATCTGGAGTCCCGACAGAGGCGGGCGGAACCAGGCTTGACCTGGCCCGGGGTCACTCGAAGGTCAAAAGAGCCTGTGTGTCGTGGTTGGACGGAGTCACCTGAGGACTGTGGTCATGGGCTGTAATATCCCTGCAATGGCCTGTGTGCACACAGCAGCCCTAATGGCACCTGTACCCAACACGCCCTAATAAAGAACCTTTCAAGGAATTTCCTTCAAATCCCTTTAACTCTGAAAGTCTCTGTCTTTTAGGCCTTGTTACGCAGCTACACACACACACACACACACACACACACACACACACACACACACACACACACACATGTATGCTCCATGCTCGAGCGATTGCGGTGTGTCTAGAAGGCAGGAGCTGTATAGGCTGGTCAATGCAATGCAAAGCAAGAACAACCACCCAGTGTGTCTGTACAAATGTCACTGTGAGAAGAAGGTTCTGCAGATTAGACATCCTGACTGGACACATTCGTAGGTCCCGCAGAGATGGAGAACGGTCACCCTAGTTTATGTTTGTGTCGGCTCATAACATAATTGTTTTGTTTATTCATTCAGTTAAATTATGTAAGAACACGTGATCAGTACAAAAGTCTTAAGTGTGCATGGATTGTGTAACTCTGACAGTCTCTGGCCTTCAGTCAGATGTGATTGAAGTTTTACTAACCTCCTACGGTTCCAGACCTTTGGGCCAAATTACTACATTCTGCAGATTTATGAAGATTTGGTGTATAACCATGAACTATTCAGCAATATATTACACCTTGTGTGCATTTAAAGTAGAGTTTAACATTGTGCAGTAGTGTGGTCTTATTGGTTGACTGGCGAGCTGTGGAAGGAAAGATTTTTGACCTTGTAGGCCTACAGATTTGGTACAGCTAAACGCCTTTCCATGAGGATAAACATGTTCCAGCCTACATTAGCATCATGCAGGCACTCTACCTTTGGATCCTGCATTCTCATTGGTCAGTGTAGAGTTCATCAATTTAAAAAGCAGGTGAACCACCAATTTAAAAAGTGAGGTGAATTTGGTGTGTGTGCGTGTGCGTGTGCGTGTGTGTGTGTATGTGTGTGTGTGCGTGTGTTTTCCCTAATGAACTAGAGAGTTCACTCAGACGTTGAAGTGAGATTGCAAGAGGCCTCATGAGTCGCCCATGAATAATAATTTCCTGTAATTTAATGAAATTAAGGCTGAAATTATTCTTTTGGCAGGTCAAAATAAACAGATTGCTTATCAGAGAGCCTGGGCATAGTTTCAGTGTTCTAAACTTTAGGTTAATGGGTTAGGAAGTGTTTCTTAGTATTGAATACAGCTACTAGTCTCACCAAAACACATTTTTATACTTATATTTTTATACTATTTTTCTGTACATAAATTGGGTGATTGTTCTGTATGTTTTTATCATATATGTGGCTTCTTGCCAACTAAACCATACAGCCCTCGGGTCACTGTGCTTCATAAATCAAATATTCATCCTTTCTCCATGACTGCCATGTTGGAAACGCTGTGTCCCAGCTGCGTCCACGTACAGGAGCACCATGCAGTGGATATCGATGTCTATCACTGTCCCAACTGTGAGGCCGCACACGGAGCCTCCCTGAGTAAGTTTCCTCCTCCTTTCTCCTCTCGTCTCCACTCCTCTCCTCCTCTTGCATGACGCTTTATTGATTTGCTCCATTTGTTTCATACACTTGGGACTTCCCCTTTCCTGCCGGGAGGCTAATTACTCGACCTGATGTTTAGATGGAGATTGACAGTGATCCTCGTTGGGCAGGAAGGAATTAATTATTTCTCGCCCTTTCGAACTGGTGCGTGATATATTGGTTTCCATCGTAACTCAAACATCACCATCTTGACTAATGACATCTGCGACTGGCGTGTAGCGTCCGCCTTGCCCACTGAAACACAATGGTCAGGTCTAAAACGCGAAGAGTCAGTCACACTCTCCTTCAGGGACGCGAAGCACGTGGTTTTGGTGTCGGGAGGGGTTCAGGAGGGGTTTGGGGATCAGGAGGGGTTTGGGGTTCAGGAGCGGTTCAGGAAGGGTTTGGGGATCAGGAGGGGTTTGGGGATCAGGAGCGGTTCAGGAGGGGTTTGGGGATCAGGAGGGGTTTGGGGTTCAGGAGGGGTTTGGGGATCAGGAGCGGTTCAGGAGGGGTTTGGGGATCAGGAGGGGTTTGGGGATCAGGAGGGGTTTGGGGTTCAGGAGCGGTTCAGGAAGGGTTTGGGGATCAGGAGGGGTTTGGGGATCAGGAGCGGTTCAGGAAGGGTTTGGGGATCAGGAGGGGTTTGGGGATCAGGAGCGGTTCAGGAAGGGTTTGGGGATCAGGAGGGGTTTGGGGTTCAGGAGCGGTTCAGGAAGGGTTTGGGGATCAGGAGGGGTTTGGGGATCAGGAGCGGTTCAGGAAGGGTTTGGGGATCAGGAGGGGTTTGGGGATCAGGAGCGGTTCAGGAAGGGTTTGGGGATCAGGAGGGGTTTGGGGTTCAGGAGGGGTTCAGGAAGGGTTTGGGGATCAGGAGCGGTTCAGGAGGGGTTTGGGGTTCAGGAGCGGTTCTGAAGGGTTTGGGGTTCAGGAGGGGTTTGGGGTTCAGGAGGGGTTTGGGGTTCAGTCCTCTGTCTGAATTCACAGTGAAGAAGCGGAACAACTGGCACAGGCACGACTACACAGAGCCGGACGACGGCAGCAGGCCCGTGCAGGCGGGCACGCGAGTCTTCGTGCAGGAGCTGCAGGACAAGGCCTTCGTCAAGTGAGTGACACGCACCCCCCACGCAACGCTCACCAGGCTCCTCCCCCCCCCCCCACGCAAGCCTCACCAGGCTCCTCCCCCCCACGCAAATGCTGTGCTGGCCACTTTATAGCTCCCAGAATTCAACAGTAACGCACTAATGAGACAACAAAGGGCCAAGCAAAAGATTCTAGCAGGTGTAATGAATTTCTTTACGTGACGTCTTTGATGGAGAACACGAGCAGTGGACAGACGACCCACCGAACGAAAACATAGCTGTGCAGCTGACTGACCTGCTAGACCTGAACCCTTACTATCCTATGGCAGTTTCAAAACTGGCTATAAATGCCTGTAACAAGCACGTGTTACAGATTATTCCGTCAAGAATCAAGATGTGTGAACTGCCAGTGCTTCCCTTGCTTGCTTATTCCTGCATGTTTTCTGGGGTGTCTGATTTTGGTGTCTGTTTTTGGTGTGTGTGTGTGTGTGTGTGTCTGTGCTCCTGCTGTGCAGTGCGGAGGAGATCCTGCTGTGGATGCAGGGCACCCAGGTATCTCAGCGCTACCTGGAGCGTCACGGCTTCCGCTACCCCATCGCCGTGGCCCATGTGGAGGGGCTTGGCCTCCAACTGCCCCCTTCCCACTTCTCCGTCAAGGACGTGGAGCGATATGTCGGTAAGGAGGAGAGCGCGGCTGAGCTTGGGGTGGTGGCTTGGGGTAGTTTGGGGTGGCGGGTGGGTTCTCACTTGTTCTAGAACGTGTCCGTCGCTCTGTGGAGTCGTCTAGCCACTGTGGAATGACAACCACACCCATAACCAGTCACCCACCGCGGTGGCTAAGCACCTGTGGTATAGGGATGTTGGAGATGTGGAACGACAGGTAGGAGAACACAGGGAACAGAGTGCCAGCTGCCCCGTGGACGTAGCCTCACTTTGAGGTCACTTCTGAATACCCCAATTTTCATTCAGTTCCTTCTCTCCCTCTCTTTCTTTTCTTTTTTCTTTTTTTTAACATCTTTTATAAATCATATTTATGTATGTTCCAGGGGAGTGGTAATAATTCTTTGTTTTATTAGAACCAAGGCTTTGAACTGTTAGGGGAAAAAAAATTTTTTTTGAAGAACAATATAGTTTTAAGCATGACACGCTTAACAAATAGCATACAGCCAGAAGTATTTGGCATCTGTCGTTTTGCTGTTAAAGAGACACTGTAAGTGCAAGCATCGGCTGATGAACGGGCGGGAACATTTTACACGGCAGTGACGTTACGTCTGCTCATGCTAAACCCCCCCCCGTGGCTCCGTGTCCGCAATGCGCTCCTGGAAGGCAACTGCGGGTTGGCTGTAGGGCTGACCTCTGACCTTAGCAGGCGGGAGGGAGCATTTGCTGCCGGTCTCCGCCTCGCTGAGTTTGCTTTCTCCCGCATTGCCCTTTGCTCCAGAGCCATGGGCCGCGTCCTACCCCCTCCCACCTCCTTCCTGTGAAACGGCACGTTTGTGTCGCACTGCTTTCAGACGAATGTTTTAAAGATGTTTGACAGTCAGTCCCGCTGCCCCAGATGTCGACAATAAAAGGAGTATTTGTGTGGCAAGTTGGATGTTAAGATGGAAGAATTTGTATGTGAATATTATTGTGTGTGTGTCAGTGATTGTGTATGTGAGAACGTTATGAATGTTCTGTGCCTGGACAATTCAAAAACATATTGGTACTTTTCTTACAATCTTTGATTACATATAGGAAATTGCATATAGAGGCAGTGCAGATGACCCCTCAAAAACTGAAGAGCAAATCCAGGATTTTTCTAAGCAATATCCATGTATTGCTATGCAATAAAAACATTTGATGCACACAAAACGCGATCCGATAGAAACAGAGACATGAGAGTAAAAGCGTCTCCTGTGAGGTGGAGTCAGGCCTGCAGCTGCATAGTTCTGGGAGCTTCTCAACAACTGTGCTGCGCTGTGCTCCTGGGTGGCTGTTGCTCCTCTCAACACCTCCCTCCGACGGGCTTGATTTGTTGCTTGCCAGCTGTCTGGTGCGTTTGCACAGCAGGTGTTCTGGCCACGCCCCCTCTGGGTGCTTCTGTGATGTCACAGAGGGTCACGTGCACTGGAGTTTGGGTTCTCACGCTCCTGATGTGCTGATATTAACACTGAATCAGGTGTGTCAGAGGAAGGAACGCATGACAGATCAGTGAATGGTGTGTAACGGGACGTGCCAGGACCTTAGGCGGGAGACACCGGTGTGTGATTTCCTGGAACTGACAGCTGCTCAGGTCAAGTTTCACATGAATGCTTTGTGTGATATTCCCAGTAGTGAGCATAATGTGCATATCCACAGGTTGTGTGTAGCAAAACCGCTAAATCATTCAAACGGGCTTACAAATGTTGAGCTGTTGTCTTTTTTTGTTTTTCCGTTCCACCGTTTTCCCGCTGTGATCGTGTGCATGAGCTTCGCGATGCAACGGTACACACGCGGGTCGCTCGGGCGACGCACCGACGTGTCCTTAAATGAACCCCAATGACTGCACTCGCAGGTGGGGAAAAGGTGATCGACGTGATTGATGTGGCCAGACAAGCAGACAGCAAGATGAAGCTAAAGGAGTTTGTGAAGTATTACTACAGTTCCCAGCGTCCTAAGGTGCTCAACGTCATCAGCCTTGAGTTCTCCGACACCAGGTACGCACCTCCACCCGCCGCGCTGTTTGTGCATCATAAATATAAACGAAACACCAAATCGGCTAAAAGAACAGCCCCGAGCTCTCTGGGGTCCACCTCACCGTGATCTCGTGTTCCAGGATGTCTGAGCTGGTGGTGGTGCCAGACATTGCCCAGAAGATGTCCTGGGTGGAGAACTACTGGCCTGACGACTCGTACTTCCCCAAACCCTTCGTACAGAAGTACTGCCTCATGAGCGTCAAGGACAGCTACACGGACTTCCACGTCGACTTCGGCGGGACGTCGGTGTGGTACCATGTGCTGTGGGTGCGTTCTCGTTGGTTCCTGACCATAACCGAACATCCGCCACAGAAAGCCATTTTCACACGGGGTGGTTTGTTGAGTGAGCGATGCTGCGTTTAGCCCCGAGTGGTGTCACACTAATCGCTCTACAAATGTTTAATCATCTCTGTGTTGAAACATTCTTATTCCAAACCGTGTTGCTCTGTCTGTAACCCAGACAGAAGCCACACAGTATCTCCTCAGTGATTCGTTGCTATTCATAACTGGTTATTAATTCTCCCTCTCGTTTTGCTTTTGTATCCACCCTCCAGACGCTTTGTAAATTGCCATTACATTTGTTTACATTCTTACAGATGCTTTTTTGTGGAATAGTGCTAATGACTCACTCAAACAAATATAAATATCACGTTCAGGATTGGCACTTCTCACACCACATCCTTTGGGGCTCTTTTACAACCCTGTGAGTCGAAAACCACACTAAAGAAATGTCGGAGGAAAATTGTTGCACCACTGAATTGCCCCAGACTTTAAGTGTTCGCATCACCTGAGCCTGGTGCTTCTCAGAGGAGCCCTGTATGAAGACTCTGGCTGTCTGCGTCCACCTTCATTGTGTTTCTGTGTACGCCACCTGCAGGGGGAAAAGGTTTTTTACTTGATCAAGCCGACACCCGCCAACCTGGCCCTGTACGAGGAGTGGAGTTCGTCTCCGAACCAGAGCGAGGTGTTCTTCGGGGAGAAAGTGGACAAGTGCTACAAGTGTGTGGTCCATCAGGGAACCACCCTCTTCATCCCTACAGGTGAGCAGGCTCACCGGATTAGGGAACTGCATGTTGACCAATGAGAGGAGGGGGGGGGGGTCAGCATCCCCAGCCGGAGTAATGAGACACTGTAACAGTGTGAACTACAGTAACAGCATAGGTGATGGACTAGGCATGCCTTTGCATTAGGCCTTTCTACCTGTCCCTATGGTAACCAGGGGAGAGCTGGGGACTGGTGGAGCCATTATTATATGGTGCCGCCATATTGCTGTCATGGCTAAGTTAACTACGTGCAGGATATGAATGGCTTACAGCTGGGAAAGTAAGAACTGCTGCGCTTTTGCCACCCACCGTGCGTGCGAGCGTGCGTGCGTGCGTGCGTGCGTGCGAGAACACATCTGCTGGTCAGCTGTTAATGTGGTCCGTCTCTCTGCTCAGGATGGATCCATGCAGTTCTGACCTCCCAGGACTGCATGGCGTACGGGGGGAATTTCCTCCATAACCTTAACATCGGCATGCAGCTCAGGTGAGCGTGTCCCGCTCAGGGCCCCGGTTCAAATTCAGCACGCAGCGTTGACGTTGCGTTCATGCATCTGTGTGCGCACACGTGTGTGTGTGTGTGTGTGTGTGTGTGTGTGTGTGTGTGTGTGTGTGTGTATGCAGCTAGTGAGTTGCTGTGTTGGATCTTCACTGTGGTTCTTTGTGTCAGGTGTTATGAGATGGAAAGGAGACTAAAGACCCCTGACCTCTTCAAGTTCCCGTACTTTGAGGCTATATGCTGGTACGTGGCTAAAAGCCTCCTGGAGACCCTCAAAGGTGTGTGATGGCTGACCAACGCTGATCTAATCTACAAATACTCTATTTTTTAATATACGCATATACAATTTCGCTAAACGCTAAAACCAGCCTATATGATTTTGTATTTGTATACTTACTGTATTTTGTTATTAAATTTGGTCCATATATCTGTAAATACCCCTGAGACAAAGTATTTTGGATTTGTTTATTACTTCCGGCCGGCGTCTGGCCCAGCGTTGGCCTGCTGTATGTTCCATCAGCCTCTGGTTTCTCTTTATCAGACCTGCGGGAGGATAACTGCCTCCCTCCAGACTACCTGGTGAAAGGAGTTAAGGCTTTAACCATCGCACTGAAGAACTGGCTGAGGAGAGAGGTAGGGCGCTATGACAACACGTTACTATGGCCACTGGCACATGGTCCATGACATTACACCATTACTGTGTGCCTTTCCACGCACTTATCAGTCTGATCATAATCTGATTTCTCTAGAACTAGAACTCCCTAATTACCTCTATGTATCTGATTGTTCAGGTGGACCTGTAGTCCGCTTTGTTAGATGGGAGGATGGCCTGGGTTTTAGCTCAGGGCTCTGATCTCTCAGTGGCTTTACCTTCATTTCTTTCGGAGCGCGTGCAGACGTGACACGAGCTGAAATGCTGCATCCGCTAATTGGCTATCGGACATTTTTGGAAAGGCTCTGAAATGCAGTTCACACTTGAGGAAATTACGATTTTGAATTGGGCACTGTTGGGAACCATTAGTTACCATAAAAAGGGGAAGATCCATAAAAACAGGAAGATCCATATTTGCCTGTAAATTTTACATCACATCATTCTGAGATTATTGGCTGGTTGCAAAGTAAAAATCTGATTATTGCCTGAATCATGTAATCCAGGGCTTTCCTATTATTTGCATACCCAAGTACATATAAACGCGTTGATCGGATTACTGACAAAACCGTATGATTTTCTGCAGGTATCGGATTATTGTGCATGTAAAACACACTCACTGTTCCTGTGTTGGAATTGTAATGAGCAAACCTTTTTTCTACTATATTTGCTAACGCATTTCAAACTGCTCAATACATTATTAATCTGCCTCCTTGACCTTCCTGCTCTGAGCTTCTCACCGTGTGTCGTGGAGATGCTCTCACTAGTGTGACCTCTGCACAAACGTGTCATTTTCTTCTGTTCTGTGCTCCACACCAGGTCATGGAGCCGACCAGCGAGGTCCCTGACAACGTCAGACCCAACCATCTCATTAAGGAGCTCACCAAGGAAATACGCTATGTGGAGGTACTCGTCTCAGAGCAGAGCTCCACACACACAATCCAGCCATGGATTTTATAATCACTCATATTTAATGATGTCATAGAACTATTATGTCATAGGTATGCAAATTGCGTCCTTTAAGGTCCATTTCTTACAGCTCACCATCTACCCAGTCGTCACGATGAAGGGAATTAACTAAAAAGAATCAGAAAAAATCAGAAAACCAAGGGCTGAAAATTGAATTTGAGATCTGGCCATGAAACACACATGTGCAGTGGCGTGTGTGTGTACTTCAGCTTAGGAACGTTCTCAGTGGGTTACATCTGAATGTAGATCGAGTTGTAGATCTCGGAAGCAGGATTGGGAACTTGGACTGTAAATCTAATTTAGTCTCTTACATCGTAACTTTTAAGTGGTTCTCAGGCAAAAGATTAGATTCCCATTACCTACCATTTTGTTGCCGTATTTGGCATACTGTGTAGTGTGGAGTAAAACTAGTATGTAAAAAATAAAAAAGTATTTAATGTCAATGCTGATTGTTTTGTAAACCTCTGTTTTCCAAAACCTGTAGGAGGATCAGGGTGGGAACGGTGGAAACAAGCTAATGAAATCTCAGGGAAGCTCAGTGTGTCCGTCCACAAGGTCCTCGCACGACAGGGGGTCTCAGGCCCGCAGGAATGCGAGACATCTGCGACACGATGACCACCACGACCACCACCACCTCCACCCTCCCCACACACCCAATGCTCCTTCCATCCTGGACATCTTTGAGCAGCACACGCAAGAGGTTCTGAAGAGACTGGAGATGGGCCCGTTTGAGGATGTACGCAACACACACACACACACACCCTCTCATAGACGCACGCACGCACGCACACGGCTGCATGCATTCATTTGGCAGACCCTCTGTTCTAGACAGTGAAGCGCATGTGAGCATACAGTAGGGAGAGTGAGAGGAGGTTGTGTAGCAGGTCGTCATGCTCCTTTCTCTCCCGTCTAGGACTCCTCCTTCGGCATGGAGGTCAACGGCAAATTCAACAAGGTGTGCACGGCCTCCCTGCCGCTGCCGCCGCCGAGCGGAGCCTGGACAACCACCTGCGTCTGGTCCTGTGTAACGGCCGCATCATCAGGTCAGCGCACTCTCTCGCCCTCTGCTGGTGACTCCCAGTCGTACACCCCGCCGGGTCCCAAGCTCCCCGACGTCTCAGTACTTGTTTGAGTTGAGGTTTTTCGAATAGTCATCCATTGGCGAAAATGGCTTGTTTCTGGTCTTTCCAAAGACGAGCGCAAAACTGTAAGAAGTAACAGGCAATAATAGTGTAATGCCGTTTCTGCGGTGGTCGCCATGACTCCCCCTCACAGGGATGAGAGGTGGCACGTACGAGGCAAGAACCTGGCGGCGAGAGAAGGTTCGGGTGAGCAGAGCAGGTTCCCGGCCCCGCTGGAGCGCGAAGAGGAGCTGGTGCAGGTTGAGCAGAAGCCCACAGCTCCTACAGGTGAGCTCCATGTCCTCACTCCTGACACCACCCCTTTTGACACCTCCCTGGTCTCCGACCTTAGTCACGGTGCAGATGTATGAGGTATGCGGTGTTATGAACGGGTCACTCCAAGCGTGAGGGGTGGTAGAATGGGGCAGCTCTGTGGCCTGCCTGGTTGGTCCAAGATCCTGCTAGAGAAGCACACACACACACACGTATACAGCGAGCAGACTGAGGCAAAAACTGTAAACGAGTCAAGCTGACTGGTTTCCTCTCTGGTTTCCAGATCTGTGTAAGAGGGAGAGCTCAGAACTCAGCAACGGCAAGTCGACAAGATCAGATTCCTCGTCTGACTCTGAGGCGGAGGGGCGTTGCATCAGACAGGTATGTGTCGCCGACTGCATTTCAGACCATGATTGTGCAGTTCTGTGTTGAAGAAGCATTGGCCTTCAGTTACATTTTTTTTGTGATGGTTGTCATGGTTATGTGGGTTTATTAATACAAGTAGGCAGGCAGACAGGTAAGTAGGCAGGCAGACAGACAGATGGGTAAGTAGGGAGACGCATGGGGAGAGAGAGACGGGCATGTTGAATTGGCATTGTCGGTCGGCTGTGAGGGAGAGATCACTGACCGGCGTTTGACTCAAAACGCAATAATACAGACATTAACTGCATAAAGGTTTTTTGTTTTTTCGTTTCTCGCTGAGCCAAATTTCACGTGCTCGTCTCCGCTCCAAAGGAAAAGCGGTCGTGGTCCGGAGAAGACTCCGAGAGCTCACTGAAGGAGGGAGAGGAGGAGGACGTGTTGAGGAAGAAGGATGTGTCACCCAGCAGGACGAGCGTGCACTGCTCCAGTGACCCAGCACACTTCAGACACGTGACACCACATGACAGCCAGCGACACCACAGCAAACCTCTGAAAAGGTCAGAAATATGCTGCTTTGTTCACACATCAGCTTGTGTGTTTCAATCGCTTTCATCCTCGGTCTCCTGGTCCATTATAATAAAAAAAAAAAAAAAGCGCCTGCTCCTGTCGATCTGCGTTTCAGAGACCCTTCTACCTCACCAAGCACAGAGGACGATGCTATTCAGGGCATGTTGTCCATGGCAGGCTTGCTGTACCCTCCTCTGTCAGAAGAGGGCACCAGCTCCCAGGAGTCCTGGTGGTCCTGCACCACCCAGCCGTCCCCAGTATACAGTAAGGGTTTAATATGGGTTTAATATGATTTACGTGTCTAATTTCATGGCTACCCTTCAGTGAAGATCTCACAGTAATTAAAACAAGGTTGTAATGTAGAAGTGGAGGACGTTGTGATGGAGCCTATGTGATTTTTCCTCCTCAGGTGGGAAAGAACCTGCATCAGTGGAAGAGAACCGTGACTCCGACAGCAACTCTACAGTCAGCAGTCAGGTAAACCTGAGCTAAAGCGGCAAACTGTGGCCTCACTGTCACTCGGGCAGGCCCGGCTCACTCACACGCGTTTGCCTGTGTGGTGCAGGAGGAGAGGCGGGTGTCTAGGCAACAGCGGAGAGAGGGCGGAGCCAGACGAGGCCACAGAGTCCAGGAGAACCCTAACTTCATGGACAGCCAAGGCAGCTGCAGCAGTAGTGAGACCTGGAGTAGCCACGCCCCCTCGCCAGGATGTGGAGAGAGCCCCGCCTCCTCAGGCTACCAGTACTGTGAGACTTCTATATCCCCACCGCTGCACCCCTGCAAAAGGCCAGCCCCCAATCCTCCACCAATCAGCAACCAGGCCACCAAAGGTACGTAGCCAGCGGTCCGCTGCGCCCACCCTGCGAAAAGAAGCTTTTTTTCTTTGGAGTTCACCGTTTAATCAAGGTCCAAGCAGACCGTACTTGAGTCCTGGCTGTATTTGATGTCTGTAACTATGATATTTCTCATGATTTCTCGTGTCTCATTTTGATTTAATCGCATGTACCTTTTTTTTCTTCTTCTTTCTCAGGGAAACGTCCGAAGAAAGGCATGGCCACAGCTAAGCAAAGACTAGGGAAGATTCTCAAACTCAACAGACATAAACCATTTTTCGTTTAGTGTTGAAGGTGACTGCATTTTCAACCTGTGGGAGTGCTAGACAAACAGACCTTCTGTATCTTGCCCACATTCTGAGTGTGTGTGTGTGTGTGTGTGTGTGTGTGTTAGGTCACAGGGTATTTAAAAAGCACAGTTCTCTACACTCTGATTGTGTCAAAAGTAAATGGCTACAGAAACACAGTCAACAGGATATGGAGACACTTGTTTGAGCAGAACCCTTGGATGCTGTGTTTAGTCCCTGGAAAGTGTCTCACTTGTGTGGAATCCAGCATTTTGGATCAAAGGTGTTGCAAGACCTCAGGACCACTGAAGAGGTGATGATGAACATTTTGGATCAGAGTGTTCTGCATTTTTCTTGCCTCCCTTCCTAGAGGAAAGGACACCATAAGAAAAGCATTCTTCCATGATCTGATAGCGATATGAGCATTGAGGTGATTCTCCAAAATGGCACCACTTGCTCGTACTCGTTCCCGACCCACAAGGCCACGTGTGACGGGAGGGGAGGAAGCTCACAGCCCTCATCTTCCTCATCTCACCTCTTCCTTAATTACATTTGCTGAGGAAGAATCCTCTAGGAGAATGTGATCTTACCGGCTCAAATGACCAGGCTTTCTGCCTTCAGTGCGAGGACGGGAATAGGCTCCAATCAGCGGATCAGGTCCTGTCATTACTGGAAAAGGCTGAAGGGGTGCGGACGCGAAGAAACGCATTTTAATATTTTACCCATGAACTCCCATTTGAAAATCAAGTTTGCGTTACATGCAGGGAATCCAATGTTGGAAGGTAGTTCTCTATTTCCCCCTAGTGGCCAAAGATGTAGCCACAATGTTCAAAACTGTCCTGCGAATAGGGAGATGGGCAGAAACATCTTTTCCTTTTAATTTATTCCAGTTTTTACACTTTTGGTGCTTGTTTCAGTCACTGTTTTTTTCTGTTACTTTTGCTTGTTGGTGAAATGTGTATTTATTGCTGAGAGTGGTCAGTTGTGTTATTTTAATGTGAACTTTTTGTTTTTAAGATGATATATTTTTTAATGGAGTTCTCTTGTACATGCACTCTGATCTACAAGAGGACCAGTGTTTGATACATTGCAGCAGCACAAATAAGATTTTTAAAAATTTAAAATATGGCTTTGTCCATTTTTTTTTTATTTCATTTATATAATTCAACCTTGAAACGTGCAAGTACATTGAGATGATGGTCACCTAAATTGCAACATCATTTGATGTAGATGATTACATACAAGGAGTCAATATGTTTTCATGACATTAGTATTTGCAGAGTATTTGCAAGCTTCTCCTCTGCTATTTCACAGAACTCTTGAGACAAGCAAACTGAATTTGAAATAATAGTTCCTATTTTACAAGTGTTAACATATGTGTTAGACTAATCATATCAGTCCTTTTTATAAATGCTTTAAAATGACTCTGGGGAATTGTGGCGATGTGCCGTTATCTCCAAACACAGTGCAGGCTTTGCTGTTTCATAATTCTCACATGTCTGAATTGGTGCTGAGTTTTGTCAAACAATAAGAATGATCTCTGTCCCAGTAAGGATTGGTGTTGTTCTGGGGAGGAGAGCTTTGACTATTTCTGTAGTGTATTTGGCTACTCCTCTTTTTTACAAAGAATTGAAAGAGTATTTATTTTTCTAAGACAGGTCTTAATCCATGTAGAGAGACATTTTGCAGCTGTACCAACAGTGTGTATGTTTTTTTTAAAAAAATTATAGTTATGACTTCACTTATGAGACACAGAATGCTGTGTGTGTGTGTGAGTGTGTTTTGAGTTGATTTGCTCTGATTCTGTTTAGTCTGAACAACCTCAGGTAGTGGTCAGGCCAGAGATTAAGGATTTGGTCCCTTCGAATGCCAAATAATGTTATGATTTTAATTACAAATTTCAAGTCCATTTGTTTCAATTGCAGCGTGCCTCAGGGATCCATGCTCGGCCCTGAAATGTCATAGGCACCACGAGCTACATGAGCCAGGGATGATGTCATTTTCTCTGCATTCAGGTTAAATATTCAATGCATGTCCTCACAACAACAACAAAAAGTTCTGTCTTCCCGTTCTTGTAATTTCATGCTCGTTATTATTCAAGACTGTCTCCTTTTATTCTAGCAAATGTTTTTCAAAAGGTTTTGTCAGGCAAGTAAAGTGGAAACGTCTTCAGGCAATAAAAGACACCTCGGCAGGCGTCCCAGCATTTCACGTTGTCCTGTGTTCACGGCAGATTGAGCTTCTCTCCCATCTTAATGGGGACGTTAACTGCTCAGGGCTCTTGGGACTGACTTCACATACAGCTTTTAATATCTATTACTTGTCAGTACTTGGAAACACACATTTTGAAGGGCAATTGTTCCTACAGTTCAGGGCAAGTTTTGACACTTACTAGTGGAGTGTGTTTGAGTTTCCCCAGTGAGGATTAGTTATTTGCTAAATGTCAACTTGTTCATTGTGTCTGCTACCTGCCAAATTGTATTGCACTAATTTAATCTCAGTCTAACTTTTTTTTTTTGCATGCATCTTTTAAATGGTCTTTTGAACAAAGTTCACCTAAGACCCCAGGGACTTCATTTTAAAATGGTGTTGCCCAACCCTCTTAGGGAGATGAATGCCCCTGCAAAATTTACGCCCATACTTAATCTGACATGCATACAGTCTAACATAAGGTTGTGATTAGTGGGGTGATGTGCGTTAGATCACAGCTAGCACGGTCCTGTGTGGAGTGAGCTCTCTGAGGAAGGCTTGGGACACCTCTAATTTAAACCTTTAGTCATAAGCTGCCAAAAAAAAACTCCAAGGCTAGTCAGGAGATTTGAGACAATGTTTGCAAGAATTACTTGTTGTGGTTTTAACGTCATGTCTGCTTTACATGTGCTTAACAGACTCACATATATTATGGTGCTAATTTGACCAGTTCTCTGGCCAAGGTGCGTATTATACTGCTGGAATGATATTACTCAAAATCTTTCAATTGTTTTGTTTGATGGTTGATGCTGTACATAACTTTTATCTCTCAAAATACTCCACCAACTGTGGCGTAAGTAGCTGCGTTGCATACACTACACTGTTCTACTTCTGTCTCCTCTGCGTACTTCATACGTCGATGGGATTGCTGGACTGCAGGGTTTGTAGCTTGCAGGACATTTTCTTGTACAGTATTTATTTGTCCTTTGTTTTCATCATTCCTTTTGGTCTGGTCAGTTTTACACAGAATGGAGATGTTGGTGTACCTTTCTTAGTTTGAGTGCTCTCATTTAGTTTCTTTTTATGTTTTTGGTTATCCAATTTTTATCAGATATTTGTCGCACTGTATTAAATTGCATTGTATCTTTGGATCTTTGAAAAATTCAGTTGTACAATGTGGCCTGTATATATTAAAAGATTTATGAGTGAACTCATCCTGCTTGTGAGTGTAAATGCTTTGCCTCTAGCTGTAGTTGATATTTCCTTGCTCATTAACTGGCTGACAGCATCTGAAAGTGTCTTATGCGGTGTAAATTTATGATGGGCAAATTAATTGTTCATTTTTGCTAAATGTTGACATTTCTCAAAATATTCAATTTAAAACTGGCACAAACTAGACAAATATTAGTCACTATTGATTAGCAAGTATGCATATTAAAAATGATGTACGGAGTGACAATTATTGTTCAGTCATTGTCAAGCGTAGCAAATGTTGGGTCTTTTGTAAAGATTAAGCATTTTTATATACATACCTTGACAACAGACCATGGCTTAAAACAAATCACAATTGAAAAATTACATTCTTCCTATTCCTGTATTTCCTATTAATGTATTTTATAGCCAGAATGTTCTTTCAAGTTTTTTTTCTTTCTGCTGTGCAAAGGAGAGGAGGTTAAAAAACAGGTTAAAGGTCAAATCTAAATAATTGGATATAGAGTAAAATAAATGGAACGGGGGGAGTACAATGTCACTACAGTGCTGGCTCGCTGAGGAACATCTTGAGCTGAACGTTTGAGCTAAATGTTGACTATTATGTCTGCAAAATTCTAACCAATGTGCACCAGAGCTCCTCCTGTCTGTGAAGAATGGTGACTAGCGATCTGATGCTGCGTTGCTGTCTCTAAAGTTTCAACAAATTACAGTGATCAGTATTTTAGAACTGCTATGTGAGCATTCTGACCTAATTTCTGCCTCAGACTAATCAGCAGCTGCTGAAAGCATAGAAGAAATTACTACTAAATCTGCTGTATTTATTAGTTATTAAATGTAAAGTTATTTTGTATCTTAAATTATGTTGCGTATTTGTTTAGTAAAGATATTCCAATATAAAGTGCTACACTGTCCATGTTATTGTGATAAATGTCTGCTTATATTTAAGAAGGGATTCATGCTTTAGTTCCATATTTCTTTATTTATTGTCTTTGAGCGCGAGAAAACCAAGGAAGGCTCTTAGTAGCAATGTTAAGACTCCAAACCACGAGGCGGTGTTTTGTTGTTGATTTTAACGTAAACATTAAATCCATGCAAATATTGGTTATGTCAGCTTAGGTCAATAGCGCAAGGTAAATTTTAGGTGTTACATCTATAATATAACCTAATGTGTAAATGTCTTAGCAAACTAAGGAGCTGGTATATAACAGTAGGAAACAAATTGAAGAAAAAAAATGTGAAAGAGTGAATCGTGCTATTAAATGAAGAACTTTCAGCTTCAAATATTAAGAATGCCAGATGATATGATATATATATATATATATATATATATATATATATATATATATATATATATATATATATATATATATATATATATATATATAAGCTGTATGTAGTGTGAAATGCTAAAATGGCTCAAGCAATTTTTCGCTCCTGCATGCACGAATAGGGCACGCACCATTTGATAGGTTGCTGTGTCACGAGCTCGGGAGCGAGCATAAGAAGACTGCACTGGATGCGCGCGAGACATGACAGTCGCCATTTTATTTTGAAAAATCAAACTGAACTGTGGAGAAAGCGACCTTTTATCTGTCAAGATTGAGACAAGAAATATAAGAAAATGATCATCAGCACATAATTTGTATGAATCGAGGTAACATATGTATTTGCTTTGTCTCTTTTTTTTGGCCGAATCATATATTGTGATACATTTTATTATTATGTTATCTCATGGCATTGCACAGTTGGCTAACGTTAGCTTGTCCAGCGCTAACGTATAACTTGGCTAGCTAAGCTAAGCTCTCCTGCTAAAACTGCTGCATCAAGCCAACTAGCGCTCGCAAATGAACTAGTGAGTGAGGAGCAGCACGCCCGGGCTATCTTTACTACCAGGCTGCTCACTTAGCCAAAAGAAGGAAAAAAACCCACTAAAATTAATTGCTGTTTTTGGACCGTTTGAAATGGTTTATAATCCTCAAGAAATAAACCACTCGCGAATAGTTTGTAAACCGGGCTGCGTTTTCGCTGTCTAGCTAAACCGTTCGGCTAACACGTCAACATCGACGTTGGCTGGCCAGCTAGCCGTGATTCGCTGGTGTTGAGCAGTATGGAGCTGCGAGGCCCTGTGTTAGCTACAGCCGCCCGTCGTCCTCGCAATTAACTCCCGTTAATATGTACTGTTTGGTTAGCTAGCTAAATGACTGGCTGATGTTTTCCTCTAGTCACCGTTCGTCCAGGTGCTCAAGCTAGCTACACGGCCGGCTAATGCTGCCTGTTGTCGAATTAGCCGAGTGCGCTCGGGTCGGTTTGGAACAATAGTTAGCTTGCTGGGTTTGTCAAGGCTGGTGGTCCCGTAGCTAACATGAATTTTACCCCTGTTAGTGTTAGCCAAGTCAGCTAGGTAGCTAGCACAGCTACCCAAATATATGGGAAGTCATTAATATAACCTTTTTTGTCTAAATTGGAAGACCAAGTCGAGGCAAACCAATTTGATTTACATTATCCACAGGAGAGTCAATTGGCTGTAATTTAACATGAGCTATCTTGCCAGCTATTACGATAGTGGCAACTTGTTAGCGAATGGCTATTCGAAAGACGTGTTGCCCACCGATGACTTCCCATTTTGCTGTAGTGAACTGTAGTCACTGTGAATGTTATTACTGCAGTTTTAAGTTTAGATCACTAGTGGTGTCCTGTGTAACGACCCGTTGCAGTGGTTTGCCTTGTGTGCCTGGATGATTCATGATAAACGTTTCAGCCAAATCGACCGGCTAACGTAAGATAGCAGTTAACTAGCTGGCTATCTTATTAGCCAAGTTATACTATGTCAGATTATTCAAGAAATTGGTAACTTGACACAGCTCATTTCTTAACCAACTAACGTGGATTGATTAACGTCTAACGTTACTTGTGATATTTAAATAATGTCGAGTCGCTCTACCAGATACTTAACCGCTTAAGCTCCCCATCATTTAGTTTGAGTTAAGTGCTAACTTTAATGTTTTGTAGAATTGCTAATGTTGGCCTGCTAATGTATGCTATCGAAAGTTTACTCACTTGACCAACCAGCTTGGTTACTTAGCACATGCGTTTCGATTTCTCTTCTAGCCACACATTTTCACCTTTAAAAATACCGGGAAGTTTTGGATTACATTTTTAAATATATATTTAATGCTGGAGTTGGCAAACTTGGCAAGACATCACATACAATACGGCTGTTTAAGTAACGTTTTGGATTTCCAGCTAACTAGCCAGCCAGCCAACATCGTTCCAGATTTCGATTGTTTTTGTCTGTTGCGCCGTAAATAATTTAAGTTTGCGTGTCTTTTAATAAAAGTGTTAATTGTACGTGCATGCTGATATCTACATGAGCGATGCAGTCCGCAATTATGGCGGTAGGCAATTAGTCGAAGAATTGCGTTTTGGCATTTATTAGCTACAACTACATTTAGAGTCGCCCCCCACCCCAACAGTGAAATTCAAAATGTCACATTTGGACATAATTAAGGGGAGTAGTCGAGTAGTTTGTGTGTAACAAACTGCATTAAAACTTTCCTTATGTCAGTAAAGTTTTTTTCAATGCTAAAGGGCAAGGCCTTAGACCCGGGAGTTAATATGGCTTCCGGATATGCAGCAGCTACACCGTTTCGTTGTACTGTAGTGCCTGCCGCCATAGTTGTATCAGGTAGAAATGTAAGTACTTTATTCATTGCGGAGAATATGCTAAACGGGTTATTTATTGACGTTTTCAATCTAGTGGATTATGCATATTATTAAATGAATATTAAAATTCTGTTTATAAATATGATGTATTATGGATTTCTGACTTTTTTTCCCCCTCTATTTACATTCTTCTATTTTCCTTCCCAAAAATCTGTGTAGATGTCCAAGTTGAAATTGCACTGAGGGACCGTGCACTGAATCAGCATCCACTGGTAGAAGCAGCTTGTTGGAACACACGGACATTTTAACACCTTTGGGGGGGGGGGGAGCAGAAGTAACCTATCACTGAAGTGACTAAAGGGGAATAATGGTGATTTTGCGCCGGGCTCGGCCGCCTGCTTCCGCCCCAACCAGCAATGAATCTTGACTCGCTCTCGCTGGCTTTGTCTCAAATCAGCTACCTGGTGGACAATTTAACTAAGAAAAACTACAGAGCCAGCCAGCAAGAAATACAGCACGTGAGTTACATTTTTAATAATGATGGGGTTGGTTTTATGGGGCCATAATTGCTAGAGTTCATAGACATGAATTTAGCTGAAGAACACGCAGTAATTGGGAAAAAAAAATTTCCCAACATTCCCAGCCAGCTGTAGCTAAAGGACTTGTGGGGAAAGCAGCGTTTTACTGACCGGTGCAGTAATGGTGTTAAGTCAGTGGAGAGGATTATTGCTTGTTGATGGACCTGGACTATACTTGTGATCTTCCTGTCTCTCTCTCCATCTCGTAGATTGTGAATCGTCACGGCCCTGAGGCAGACAGGCATTTACTACGCTGTCTCTTTTCGCATGTCGATTTCAGTGGCGATGGTAAAAGCAGTGGTAAAGATTTCCACCAGGTATTTTTCGCAGTGCATAATTTTTCACAAGTATATAATTAAAAAAAAAAAAAAACAATGTATGTGCTTGAGAGATAATGGGACATCCTTAGTGTTTTGACTGTGATGCAAAGCTTCTCTGCTGCATTACAATGTAAAAGTATCCTAGAATAAATGCAGATTTGTTGCGTAAGGCCACCAAGCAGATAATTGAGATTCATACTTTTAACGTCCTTGCAGTACAAACATGCACCTCAGTGCTGATGGTGCACCAAATGGTAATCTCAATCACCAGGGACATGGTTCCCCCACAACAGTCATGATGAAATGCAGATTGAACCAATCTAGTTAATAATTTACTGGTTATCGGTATACAGCACCATGCAGCTGTGTATTGTTCAGTTTGTTTAGTCAAATGTTCCCAAAGAGTAACTACTGTGTTTTGATTCATTTACGTTTTACAGAAACAATGTGCGCACACCATTATTTAGCTGTGTAAGGTGCTGCTGGCTCTGTGCGTGTCCTTCCAGTGCTTCATTCTCTGCTTTTTGTTCATCTGTTTGCCACAGACACAGTTTCTGATCCAGGAGTGTGTGTCTCTCATCACAAAGCCAAATTTTATTTCGACGCTGTGCTACGCCATTGACAATCCTCTGCATTATCAGAAGGTAACCATGTCCTGTCTTTATCGTTATCCTTCTGGACGCAGTTGAAACCTTGTTTTTTGAAGCCGTCACCAACCATTAGCCACAAATTAGTTTTTCATGTTGATTTTCTAAAAAAAATTTCCCCCCACGCAGAGTTTGAAGCCATCGCAACATTTGTTCCCTCAACTTAGTAAAGTTCTTAAACTAAGCAAGGTTCAAGAGGTAAGAGACCCTAACCCTATTGCGGTAGCTGATCTATGCTAAGCTTGCGTGCGCTACTGTGTGTCCTGACTGAAGTTTGTCCCGACTCTTTCCTATGTCGACCCATGCCGTGTTGGACCAGGTCATTTTTGGCCTTGCTCTTCTGAACTCCAGTAACGCAGACCTTCGAGGGTTTGGTAAGTGTTTGTGCCCTTCCTGCTGCAGGTTTTACCATTGAATACAGTTACAGCTTTAATCAGGCGTTGAATTGCTAAATCTCTGCTCTGGGCACTTTTTAATTTGGTTTTAGTTCGTCTCCTGCTGGTTTATTGCAGTGTGAGTGTTTTTCTTGCAGGGTCATGCGAATGCCTTATTGGATGGGAGGGGGATCTTTGTTCTTGCTTTCATCCACTTGTGTCCTTTTAAATTGAAAATCCAAAGTCCTAAGAAACACATGCAAACCTGAAATGCACAATGTTGTATTTGTTTGTTTGTTGGTGTGGACAGTGTTCTTGAATGCTTTTGTGTCTGAAGCTCGTGTCTTCTCCACTCTGCCAGCCGGCCAGTTCGTGAAGCAGAAGCTCCCGGACCTCCTGCGCTCCTACGTGGACGCCGACCTCGGGGGCAGCCAGGAAGGTGGCTTCCAGGACATCGCCATAGAGGCTCTGCACCTGCTGCTCTCTCACCTGCTGTTTGGGCACAAGGGCTCCAGCGGAGTCGGCCAGGAGCAGATTGACGCCTTCCTGAAAACACTGTGCAGAGGTGAGGGCCCTGGTGCACGCGGAGGGGCCGACCGGGTCCAGCACGGGTGCGCCCTGCCCCACGGGTGCGAGATGTTGCTGTGTTTGAACTTGAACAGATGCTTTGAATAAAGTCCTTTTTGGGGGGGGGGAGCTCAGATAAGCTACATACTAGATTTTGCCATAACAGTATCTGGTTTACTAGAGCCTATAAATTACTGAACCTATAATACCTAGTTGTATTTTCCTAGGGAGTTAATTGTAGCTGTTGCTAATAGTGTTTTTGCAGTCAGATGGATTTAGCCAAGTTATCTCTTTGTGGATGAGCAAAATGTGATCTAGGTAAAGTAAATTGCTCAATGCTCTGAGACCATGGTTAAAGGAAGAGATGTTTGATGCGGGGCTCACCAGAAGGGTCCTCACTGACGATGTTGTATTTACACCTATAATAGGGAAGAGAAGTCTCTTGTACTGTGGTGGGCTTATGCTGTTTGTCAGTCTGTGGAATAAGCAATGCGATTATGGTGTGTGTGTGTGTGTGTGCGCTCTTGGTGCCCGGTTTGTTGGTCTGTGATGGTAGCGGCCAGTATATCCTCTGTGTTTGGCATCAGCGTCTTATTTGGGGTGGCTGTGGGTTAATCTGGTGTTGACGGCGGATTTATGGTGTGTGCGTCAATCTCTGGCATTAGCGGTAGGATTGGTGCGTGTGTGCGTGGGTCTATAGCATTAGCAGTGGCTTCATGCTATGTGCGTGGGTCTATAGCATTAGCAGTGGCTTCATGCTATGTGCGTGGGTCTATAGCATTAGCAGTGGCTTCATGCTATGTGCGTGGGTCTATAGCATTAGCAGTGGCTTCATGCTATGTGCGTGGGTCTATAGCATCGTCATGCCTTGTGTCTTGTCCCCTGCAGATTTCCCGCAGGAGCGCTGCCCTGTGGTGCTTGCACCACTTCTGTACCCTGAGAAACGGGACATTCTCATGGACAGGATCCTGCCAGACTCAGGAGAGTTAGCCAAGACCATGATGGAGAGTTCCCTTGCAGAGTTTATGCAAGAAGTTGGCTATGGCTTTTGTGCAAGGTGCTTTTTTAAAAAATTGTATTCTGCGTGTACTATTTCTTTGTCTGATGCCACGGGAGGTGTGTAATTGTAACGTGTTGCCTGTGGGTTTGTTTGTGTGCAGTGTTGACGAGTGCAGGAACATTATCCTGCAGTATGGGGTGCGTGAGGTGACCGCCTGCCAGGTGGCTAGAGTGTTGGGCATGATGGCCCGCACACACTCTGGCCTTTCTGACGGAATCCCACTCCAGGTACCGTCCACGCGCGCCTCGCTGCAACGCATTTCCCTCGGTCGTTGTGAGCTGTTCTGATTTCTGCTCCGCTCTTACTGCAGTCCATCTCCGCCCCGGGCAGCGGCATCTGGAGCGATGGGAAGGATAAGAGCGATAGTTCCCAGCCTCACACCTGGAACGTGGAAGTCCTCATTGATGTTGTTAAAGAGCTCGTAAGTCTTGTTCACTGCTCCTTGGTGCATAGTGATGACCTTCACGTTTAGTATTGGCTGGTTGTTACTGCAGTAAAACCATTTTAGTCTTTTTTTTAAACATTTTGGTCATGTTCCTTGGATTAGTAGCTAATTTTCTTTGTTTCCTGTCAGAATCCCAATCTGAATTTCAAAGAGGTGACGTATGAGCTGGACCACCCAGGCTTCATGATACGGGACAGCAAGGGCCTGCACATAGTGGTCTACGGGGTTCAGCGGGGCCTGGGAATGGAGGTGTTCCCCGTGGACCTGGTCTACAGGCCGTGGAAGCATGCAGAAGGGCAGGTAAACGCACCGCCTCGTGCAACTATGGAGAGCATTGTAGCGTTCAAGTGTGATCGCCTGACTGTTGAGTACTCGTTCCTCAGTTCCTCCCTCTCCTGCTTCGTTTCAGCTCTCCTTCATCCAGCAGTCCCTCATGAGCCCCGACGTTTTCTGCTTCGCTGACTTCCCTTGTCACACGGTCGCCATCGACATCCTCAAAGCTCCACCTGAGGACGACAACAGGGAGATAGCCACATGGTCCGTGTCCCCCCCGTGTAACTCTGCACCTAGAGATAAAGTCTTTATGAAATGCATCTGTGTTGGTAGCAGAGTCTGTTCTGTGTAGCTCTAGGCACGTCTGCATGCAGTTCCATGTGTTTGGACACTCTGGATTTCATCTCTTTCTCTCCTGTCCTCCTGATATTTTAATTTATTTTGTTTTCACTGCCGTCACCAGTGTAGTTTTTTCACGCGCGCGTGCGTTTGTGAGCTCACGGGAGGCGTGTCGTTTGTGAGCTCACGGGAGGCGTGTCGTTTGCCGTGTTGACAGGAAGAGCCTGGACCTGGTGGAGTCTCTGCTGCGCCTGTCTGAGGTGGGCCAGTACGAGCAGGTGAAGCAGCTCTTCAGCTTCCCCATCAAGCACTGCCCCGACATGCTGGTGCTGGCGCTGCTACAGATCAGCACGTCCTGGCACACGCTGCGGCACGAGCTCATCTCCACCCTCATGCCCATCTTCCTGGGCAACCACCCCAACTCTGCCATCATCCTGCATTACGCCTGGCACGGGCAGGTACGACCACCCCCCCTCCCCCTCCCACCACAATTATGCTGGAGGTTTGCTGCTTGGCTGAGGTTGACGTGGGTCTCTCCCTCTGCTGCTCCTGTGTTTTAGGGCCAGTCTCCCTCCATTCGTCAGCTCATTATGCACTCGATGGCGGAGTGGTACATGAGGGGGGAGCAGTATGACCAGGCCAAGCTCTCCCGCATCCTGGATGTGGCTCAGGACTTGAAGGTGGAGCCACTCTTCTGTAAACTCCACCCACACACACGTAACTCTGAGCATGCGCACCGACTAGATTGCTCACGCCCCCCTCTCCCAAACCCCTCCCCCTTTCTGTGTTACAGTCTCTATCGATGCTGCTAAATGGTACTCCATTTGCCTTTGTTATTGACCTCGCTGCACTTGCCTCTCGCCGCGAATACCTCAAACTAGACAAATGGCTGACTGATAAAATCCGAGAGCATGGGGTAAGTGTGTGTGTGTAAGTGTGCGTGTGGGTTGCGCCACTCGTGACAGTTGATCTGTGGTGTCGGGTTGGCGAGAGATTAACGTCCTGTCGTCCTGCGCGCGACAGGAGCCCTTCATCCAGGCGTGCGTGACCTTCCTGAAGAGACGCTGTCCCACCATCATGGGCGGTCTGGCCCCCGAGAAAGACCAGCCCAAAAGCGCCCAGCTGCCCCCTGAAACCCTGGCCACCATGTTGGCCTGCCTGCAGTCCTGTGCCGGGTAAGGCTTGTACTGACCTCACTGGCGCTTCAGAAGGAAACTCCTGTTTATCTGGAGATGCAAACGTGGCCCAGCAGCAGTAAAATGCTTTGGGGAAAGAGCTACATTATAGAATCTGCAAAAAAAAAAAACATTTGTAATAATTTAACGAATGGACAATCTTAAGAACGAGTTGCAATTTTCAACTTTGTGCTGGTGCGCTAGACGACCCGTAGCCTACGCGTACTGACCCCTGTGCTTTGCCGCTGAGCAGGAGCGTGTCTCAAGAACTGTCGGAGACCATCTTGACCATGGTGGCCAACTGTAGCAACGTGATGAACAAGCCTCGTCAGCCTCCACCTGGCGTCATGCCCAAGGGGAGGGCGCCCAGCACCAGCAGCCTGGACGCCATCTCCCCGGTACACCACCCCACCACCACCACCACCACACACCACCCTGTGTTGGGTCTGAGTCTAGTTCTATAAGGCTACGTTCACACTGCAGGTGAAGGCGGTCCAAGATCTTGATTTAAGTCCTGAATCGGAGTTTGGCCAGAACAGGTCATGCTCGTAAACCGACCCCATATGTAAAGCAGCTTCAACACTCCAGCTGTCTTGCAGCCAGATGCAACTTAGTCAGCCGATCGTAGCGGCCGCTGGTCTAACGGTCGTGTTCTTAAGGCTGCCTGGGAGTTTGGCAGCGAGGGACAACATTTTAATGCTCTCTCTGGAGTCATGGCAACTGCTTCACTTAAAGGGGCCACGTCTTGATGCGTCTGCGATGTATGCTGTCCATCCTACCGAGATCAAGCTGGATTGATGTTGGAGTCGCACGACATCCAGTGCATGATGTGATTCACATGCACGTTGGATTTCACCATCTTGTATGAAAGTTGTCTAGATCCGACTCTTAAAAAAAAAAAAAAAAAAAAAAAAAAAATCATCAAATTCAATTTGTATAGTCACACTTCTGCTTCAGTGTGGTATCTATTTAACATGCGCTATTTCTCTGCCACCCTAGCAGTGTTTCTGGACCTTTTCCCACATGCTCACAGTCTGAGTTATTGGTTAACGGTTTAATCTCCCCTGCTTGTTTTCAGGTGGACCCCCTCACTGCAATGGGCTCCTTAAACCTGGGCAGCTCCACCAGCACCCACACCCAGAACATGCCGGGCTTCCCCACGCCGCTGGGATCTGCCTTCAGTAACCCCCAGTCCCCTGCCAAGGCCTTCCCGCCCCTCACCACCCCCAACCCCAGCACGGCCTTCGGCGGAATCAGCGGCCTCTCCTCCCAGCTCCCAGGTGCCTCTGAATATTGTAAATACAGCTTTACCTCAAACAAATCCACAATCTTTTTTGCTGTGGCATCTACAAATGTATACTTTTTTTTTTTTTTTCTTTCTTCTAACTGCGATGATGTGTTGTGATCAGGTCCGTTAGGTTCAGGCAGTTTGAGTGGTATTGGTTCGAGCCTGGGCATGCCGGCGGTGAGCAGCGACCCGTTTGGACCGCGGAAGATGAGCACCCCGGGGCTGAACCCGCCCACCTTCCAGCATTGTAGGTTGAAGCTCAAAGTGGTGTTGTGACTGAGGGCCCTGGAGCCCCGGCTGTGTTTCCTCTGAATGTGACCCTCCCGCCCCAATACGCAGGTCTCTGCGCCGCTCCTGTGGCTCACAGGCAGACGCTTTTAAAGGGAGCTAAATCGCACATTTATTTGCGCTATTTTTTATTAGGTCACCAGAGGAAATACAGATCAGTCTACATTACTGTGTGATTTTCATTGCCAACCAGCTTGTCCAAAAGTACATTTGGTTTGTGCAGTGTCACCCAAATTTCTGGGGTCTGGAAATGCTATTTAGGTTTAAAACAAAGCTGGTTGGCAAGAATCAGTTACCTATTTGGACATGGCTGTTGACTCGTTGCACTCTGTTGGTTAGTCATGCGCCAGAGCCGCGTTGCTGCGCTCCAGAGCCGCGTCGCCACCATCCTGCAGAGCTCGGTTCCATCTCACTCCAATGTTTAGATGCCTTGGAACAGATTTGTTGAGGGTTGGGGTTGGATCTCCACTCTGCGGGCTACTAAATCTCATCCAGATCTCTGCTCTAGAGCTTGTCCTGTATGTACGGTGATGTTGATGACGGTGCCTAAAGGCCTTCTCTGCCTTCACGCTTCCCCCCCCCCCCCCCAGCTGACCTCTCTCAGGTGTGGCCCGAGGCCAATCAGCACTTTAGTAAGGAGATCGACGATGAGGCCAACAGCTACTTTCAGAGGATTTACAACCACCCGCCTCACCCCACCATGTCTGTGGATGAGGTGAGCTCACACACACACACACACACACACACCCCCATCGGATCTGTGCGCTTTGTAGCGGCGTCATCCAGACTGTCCCAAATTCACACTTTCCAAATCGCACTAGTGGAAAAAAAAAATGCAAAAACCAAAAAAAAAAAACCAATAAATGCACGGCTCTCGTTTCTGTCCGTCCCAGGTGCTGGAGATGCTGCAGAGGTTTAAGGACTCCAACATCAAGCGTGAGCGGGAGGTGTTCAACTGTATGCTGCGCAACCTGTTCGAGGAATACCGCTTCTTCCCCCAGTACCCAGACAAGGAGCTGCACATCACGGCCTGCCTGTTCGGCGGGATCATCGAGAAGGGGCTGGTCACCTACATGGCTCTGGGCCTCGCCCTGCGATACGTTCTGGAGGCTTTGCGCAAGCCCTACGGCTCCAAGATGTATTACTTTGGAATCGCTGCACTAGATCGGTTTAAGAACCGGTAAGGGCTTCGGTTTTCCGTTTCTGCAAAAAATTGCTTTGGATATTTAGGGTTCTGCATGAATGTCTGGTGTGGAGCCTTCATGTACACATATCATCCAATGAGCAGTCTAGGTGATCCATTGAGCAAACTAGGCAGTCCAATGAGAAGTGGTTCTGCTTGTGCTTAAGGTTCATTAGATCCTCTTTTGTAGGTTGAAGGACTATCCACAGTATTGTCAGCATTTGGCTTCAATAAGCCATTTCCTGCAGTTCCCTCACCATTTGCAAGAGGTAAATGGGTTTCTTGTATATTTTTTTCCTTAATTTTTCCTGCTATTAGATAAAAAAAAAAACTTTTTTCCCCCTTCTAACGTTAAAGGAACTACAGCACTTCTAGATTAATAAGTCTGTTTGTGTGTTGCGTGTCCTGTGTGTACAGTATATTGAGTATGGGCAGCAGTCCCGTGACCCTCCGGTGAAGATGCAGGGCTCCATCACCACGCCGGGCAGCTTGGCTCTGGCCCAGGCCCAGGCCCAGTCTCAACCAACCAAAGCACCTCAGCCGGGCCAGGCGAGCACCCTTGTGACCACCACCACCACCACCACCACCGTTGCCAAAACCACCATCTCCAGGCCTACCGCGGTGGGCTTTAAGAAGGACGTGCCAGTGAGTATCACCATCACGAGTTGTGTGTGCTGGAGCAAATGCATGGGTTTGGTTGTTGGTGCAGTTATTTTTTTTGTGTGGTTTTGTGACTCTGAGAAAGGAGCAAGATGTGCAGCACCCTGGGGATTAGTGGGAATTCTGGATCCTGCTTCAGAAAGCCAAGCTGTGTTTGGGGAGGATGTTCTGTAATGTACGTCTGCTTTTGTTTTTGACCCACAGCCTTCGATCAACACCACAAACATAGACACACTGCTGGTAGCAACAGACCAAACTGAGCGCATCGTAGAACCACCAGAGAACGTGCAGGAGAAGATTGCGTTCATTTTCAACAACCTATCGCAGTCTAATATGTCTCAAAAGGTACAAGTGGCCAGCGCTCACACACACACACTCCAACCCCACCTCCCCAAAAATGTAAACATGGCAACTTGGTACCCAAACATAACAATCTGTTTTGTGTGTAAGGTTGAAGAGCTAAAGGAGACCGTGAAGGAGGAGTTTATGCCGTGGGTGTCTCAGTACTTGGTGATGAAGCGTGTCAGCATTGAGCCAAACTTCCACAGTCTCTACTCCAACTTCCTCGACACACTTAAAAACCCTGAGTTTGTCAAAATGGTTCTGAACGAGACGTACAGGAATATTAAGGTAAACGGCTCCATCGTGCTCCAACCACAAATCTCCCCCCCAAGCTCGTCTGGCCAGCATCTCATTTCTGCGATTCTTTTTCTCTTTAGGTCCTCCTGACCTCTGACAAGGCAGCTGCTAATTTCTCTGATCGATCCCTGCTGAAGAACTTGGGTCACTGGCTCGGTATGATCACCCTGGCCAAGAACAAGCCCATCCTCTATACCGTGAGCTCTCCATCCAGATCCTGCCCTGACGTTCACACCAAAATAGCGTATGGAACGGTGGTGATCTGTGCGTCTGTTGACCCCATTGCTGTGTGCAGGATTTGGAGGTGAAGTCTCTGTTGCTAGAGGCTTATGTGAAGGGACAACAGGAGCTGCTCTATGTGGTGCCCTTCGTGGCCAAAGTGCTAGAGTCCAGCCTGCGTAGCGTGGTAATCATCTCCACCCACTCACTATGGCTTTGATTAAGACCCCCCCCCCCCCAACCTGCTGTACCTGGTATGGGGCTACTGTGTCGTGCTTCGTTATAAAGGCTTTGACCCCGTACTTAAAAAAAAAAAAAAAGGGAAGTAGAAAGGTTTGAAATCTTAACCTGCGAGTTTGTGGGGTTTTTGTGTAACACTACAAGCATTTGAACATTTTTCAGTTGTAATTTAGAAACCACGTCGTAAATTAAAACCACAAGATCGCTGAACGGGTTGGGGGGGGGGGGTGTCGTTTTCCACCATACCGCCTAGTGAAGAGGACAGCAGCTGAACGGACACCTTGGTCACTGTGTGGTTTTGTGGTGGTTCTGCAGGTGTTCCGGCCACAGAACCCTTGGACCATGGCCATCATGAACGTGCTGGCTGAGCTGCACCAGGAGCATGACCTTAAGGTCGGTGGTGCTTTGGGTTTCTTCGCACCTTCTGCAGCATTCTGCAGCATTCTCTCCGTCTTCAGTACCAGTGTTTAAAAGTCGATATTTATGCGCGTCTTGCTGTTTCTCTACACAGCTCAACCTGAAGTTTGAGATCGAGGTGCTGTGTAAGAACCTGTCTCTGGACATCAACGACCTGAAGCCCGGAAACCTGTTGAAGGACAAGGAGAAGCTCAAGAGTCTGGAGGAGCAGCTGTCTGCACCAAAGAAGGAGAACAAGCCTCCGGAGGAGATCCCTATAGTCACCACAGGAGTTCAGTGTGGGTGTCTGCATGCCTGCGTAGTGCGCAGAACCTTAACACTGCTGTGCTGGATGGTCTCTCGCACCCTCTCGAGTGATTGACGTGTTTAAGTAGAGATGCGTGCGACTTGGTAGTTGGACGTGTTGAGTTAGTTTGAAGCTTTTCTATTGGGTGCAAGTTTTTTATTCCCTTATTCTCACTTTTTTCCCCTGTCTGCTTCATGTTGTACGCGTTTTTTTCCTGTGGCGCTTGAGGGTTGTTTTTGTTTGTTTTTAAATGCACTTTCTTCTGTTTTCAGCTGCCCCATCTGCTCCTGCTGCCACGACAACCGCCGCCACCACCGGCCCGCCCACCCCACAGTTCAGCTACCATGACATCAACGTGTATGCGCTGGCAGGCCTGGCCCCACACATCAACATCAACAGCAACGTGAGCTTAACGCCCTCCTCGCCACTTACTGGTCGGATTATTACCTTAGTACATCTGCAGATGTGGTTTTTAGTCTTAAGTTATGGAAGACCTTATTGAGCAGGTCGTTTGGCTGCAGTGTGTGAGGCGTGAGGGTTTTCCTGGTGTGTGTGTGTTGTGAAGACCTCACGTGCGCCGCCGCTGCGTTCCTCTTGCAGGTGGCCCTTCTGCAGGCGCATCCCCAGCTGAAGCAGTGCGTGCGACAGGCCATCGAGCGCGCCGTGCAGGAGCTCGTCCACCCCGTGGTGGACCGCTCCATCAAGATCGCCATGACCACCTGCGAGCAGATCGTCCGCAAGGACTTCGCCCTGGACTCGGAGGAGTCGCACATGCGCGTCGCCGCCCACCACATGATGCGCAACCTGACGGCGGGCATGGCCATGATCACCTGCAGGGAGCCGCTGCTTATGAGCATCGCCACCAACCTGAAGAACAGCTTCGCCGCTGCGCTCAGGGTACATTCGTCGCTCGCAAGCCTCCTGATCGGGGAGGGGGGTCCTTGGCTGCGTCGGGAAAGGTGGTGGCGTTTTTAGTCCTGGGTGGTGTCTTGTGATCCGAGATCCCCGGTGTGTGAGTGCTAAGAAATCAACCCTGTAGCTCTCGCTCACGAACTGTGGAGCTGGACCAGATTGCGCGGGGGCCGCTGAGGTTCTGCTGCCTGTCACTCACGCTGCCTGTTCCCCTCCAGGCCCCCACGTCCCAGCAGAGGGAGATGATGGAGGAGGCCGCCGCCCGCATTGCGCAGGATAACTGTGAACTGGCTTGCTGCTTCATTCAGAAGACAGCGGTGGAGAAGGCTGGACCGGAGATGGACAAGAGGCTGGCCACGGTGAGGCTGCTCCGCCCTGTCCTTGACCTGGGGCGTAGATGGCATCATCCTAGCCAATGAAATGAAATGCCATTAGGTGGCTCCATATTGATTTTCCAGTTGTGTGTGTGTGCCGTAGGAGTTTGAGCTGAGGAAACATGCCCGTCAGGAGGGCCGACGCTACTGTGACCCCATGGTGCTCACCTACCAGGCTGAGCGCATGCCCGAGCAGATCCGTCTCAAGGTGCGTCCGCCCGCACCGAGCCCTGGGCCCTCGCCACACAGCCTTCACTGCCGCATATGGTTTCAATTGTGCAACCTAGTGGAAGTCAGGAGTGTGTGTGTGTGTGTGTGTGTGTGTTAATGTGTCCCTGCTCCACAGGTCGGTGGTGTGGACCCTAAGCAGCTGGCTGTTTATGAGGAATTTGCCCGGAACGTTCCGGGGTTCCTGCCCAGCAACGATCTGTCTCAGCCCACCGGGTTCCTGGCTCAGCCTATGAAGGTATGTTGCAGACCGGCTTAACGTTTACCGCCTAATGCCGTCGCCCAACACTGCCCAACATTGCTAATTAGTTTTACGTTTAGGCTTATACCTCTTGTTTTTGAGTGCCTTGTTTACTTGCGTCAACGTTTTCACACGTGCGCGGCGCGGCTCTGGATCCTGACGCGTCCCCCTCTCTGTCCCTACAGCAGCAGGCGTGGCCCACCGACGACATGGCCCACATCTACGACAAATGCATCTCGGACCTGGAGCAGCACCTGCACGCCATCCCGCCGGCGCTGGCCATGAACCCGCAGGCCCAGGCCCTGCGCAGCCTGCTGGAGGCCGTGGCCATGGCCCGCAACTCCCGCGACGGCATCACCGCCCTGGGCCTGCTGCAGAAGGTCAGGCCCCGCCCCCCGCCCCGCCCCCCGCGGAGGCTCTGAGCTAGGGGTTTAAATGGTAGTTGTAGGGTTGACGCTGATGACCTTTTGGGGGAAACTTCGCCCCGTCTTCTGTTGTCAAAGTGTCTTTTGGTTTCGTTCGTCGACTCTCATGCGTTTCTGGCCGTGTTGCCTCTGCTCCCCTTCTGTGATCTATTTAATGGGGGTTCCCCAGGGGTGTATCTCAGCCCTCCGTCTGTCTTCCTCCCCCCCCCACGTCCAGGCTGTGGAGGGTCTGCTGGATGCCACCAGTGGAGCAGACGCCGACTTGCTGCTGAGCTACAGAGAGTGTCACCTGCTGGTGCTGAAGGCCCTGCAGGACAGCCGTGCCTACGGACCGCAGTGGTGCAACAAGCAGATCACCAGGTCGCCCTCCGCCCCGCGCACACGCACACCACACACACGCACACACACACGCACACACCCCGGGCGTCCCGCTGTTCCTAATACGCCGCTGAACGTTGCAGGTGCCTGATCGAATGCCGCGACGAGTACAAGTACAACGTGGAGGCGGTGGAGCTGCTGATCAGGAACCACCTGGTGAACATGCAGCAGTACGACCTCCACCTGGCGCAGGTGAGACGCACTGCCTCCTCATACTGGCCCCCATACAAGGCCTGCTCCTCCTCCTCCTCCTGCTCCTGCACTTTATAAATTGTTTAACCATCAGTTATTCTAGATTTTTCACCCATATTTTTAAAAATTATCCTTTTTTTTTACTCTGCTCATTCTCCCGATCATTCAAACTCTGGTTCGAAGCAACTTTGTGTAAAGAACGTGTGATGTCGGGGGGGTCGTGAGACATTTTTCACTCCGCCCACCCACTGTTGGAGAGTGTTTAACGTGCCCACACCCGCTGCCCCCACAGTCGATGGAGAACGGGCTGCACTACATGGCCGTGGCCTTCGCCATGCAGCTGGTGAAGCTCCTCCTGGTGGACGAGCGTAGCGTCAGCCACATCACAGAGGCCGACCTCTTCCACACCATCGAGACCCTCATGAGGACCTGCGCGCACTCCCGAGCCAACGCACCCGAAGGGTTAGAGCCGCATGTTCACACACACACACACACTCCGGTCCCCCAGGCTTAGATTTGGTGACCGGCTTTGCGAGCACCGCATTTGAGACTCATCTCGTCTTTGCAGACTGCCCCAGCTCATGGACGTGGTCCGCTCCAATTACGAGGCCATGATCGACCGGCACCACGGAGGGCCCAACTTCATGATGCATTCTGGGATCTCGCAGGCGTCGGAATACGACGACCCGCCGGGCCTGCGCGAGAAGGCGGAGTATCTGCTGAGAGAGTGGGTCAACCTGTACCACTCTGCGGCTGCCGGCCGGGACAGCACCAAGGCCTTCTCCGCCTTCGTGGGCCAGGTGAGGAGACGGCACTGCTGCATCGTACTCGTGTCTACGTGCCCTGCAGGCCGGGCCAGTGAGCTCTAGCCTAATATTACTAACTTGGTAATCCACCTACATCGGTGGATCTACATGGGTGAGAGCGTATCTTGGACTAGCTGCTCTCACCGTCGCCCCCATCTTACCACCATGCGTGTTCCCGGCCACAGATGCACCAGCAGGGCATCCTGAAGACGGACGACCTCATCACGCGTTTCTTCCGGCTGTGCACGGAGATGTGCGTGGAGATCAGCTACCGGGCGCAGGCCGAGCAGCAGCACAACCCGGCGGCCAGCGCCGCCATCATCCGCGCCAAGTGCTACCACAACCTTGACGCCTTCGTGCGCCTCATCGCTCTGCTAGTCAAGCACTCGGGGGAGGCCACCAACACCGTCACCAAGATCAACCTGCTCAACAAGGTGGGGGGAGTGGAAAGCTGTGAGCCAGCAGGGGGGGGGGTAGTGAGGCAGAAACGTGGTGCTAAGCTCAGGGGGAGTCTTGTTCTAGTGGGTGTAAATCAGCTGGTGTGCGTAAGCATAGATGAGGGTTTTGTGGGCGTTGGCTGTGCGGGGCTGTCTGACCTTTAGTGATCCGTGTGGTAGGTGTTGGGCATCGTGGTGGGCGTGCTGATCCAGGACCACGACGTGCGGCAGACGGAGTTCCAGCAGCTGCCCTACCACCGCATCTTCATCATGCTGTTGCTGGAGCTCAATGCCCCCGAGCACGTCCTGGAGACCATCAACTTCCAGACCCTCACTGCTTTCTGGTAACGGCGGGCGGGCGGAGCTGGCGTGGTTCTGGCACCGCGGGGCCGCGGCTGCCCCGTTTGCCATGGTCCTTCTGTTTAGAGTCTGTGTTTTACTGGCAGGAGACTCCTAACGCTTTGTGTGGAAACCAAACCAGAGTTTCGTGTAACTGCAGAACGGTGTGGCCTCGTGCTGAAATGTTTGGGTGTTGTTTTTGTTTTTTTTTTTGTCCATAAAGCAACACCTTCCACATCCTGAGGCCGACCAAGGCTCCGGGCTTTGTGTACGCCTGGCTGGAGCTGATCTCCCACCGCATCTTCATAGCCAGGATGTTGGCCCACACCCCCCAGCAGAAGGTACCCGCCTGCCCAGAGTACCTGCACGGGGGGGACGTTTGGGGTTCGCTTCATGCCATTGGGTGTTGCGTTGCCATGCCCTCATCAAATCCCTCCCGCCCCCATTCTTCTGTCGCTGTAGGGGTGGCCCATGTATGCCCAGCTGCTCATCGATCTCTTCAAGTACTTGGCGCCCTTCCTGAGGAACGTGGAGCTCAACAAACCTATGCAAATCCTCTATAAGGTATAAACATGAAGGCTCCCGCCAGCCTGGCGTGGTGTAGCTACAGTACGGTGCTCTGGGCTCCCCTGCAGACTTCACAGGCCACGTGCTTCTGTTGTAGGGCACCCTGCGGGTCCTGCTTGTCCTGCTGCACGACTTCCCAGAGTTCCTGTGTGACTATCACTATGGCTTCTGTGACGTGATCCCGCCCAACTGCATCCAGCTGAGGAACCTGATCCTGAGTGCCTTTCCCCGCAACATGAGGCTTCCAGATCCGTTCACTCCCAACCTAAAGGTGGCGCTGTGCCTCAGCCTGCTCCCCACATCACACCTCCGCTCTCTCTCTCGCGCGTGATCCAGATGATCACGATGAGCGAATCCACACGCTTCGTTAAACCATGTCCACTTTGTGGTTTTCCTGACGTGTGCTGATGTCGGAAACTGCTCACCAGGTGGACATGCTGAGTGAGATCAACATCGCGCCGCGCATCCTCACCAACTTCACCGGCGTGATGCCCTCTCAGTTCAAGAAGGATCTGGACTCGTACCTGAAGACCCGCTCGCCTGTCACCTTCCTCTCTGAGCTGCGCAGCAACCTGCAGGTAGGGGGCGCTCCGCTTCCCAGCAGCTACAGCCCTTCCTGGCAGCTGCTCAGGACAGGGGGAGGTTTCACGCGTGTGCCAGCATCTCTGTTTGTCCTTCCAGGTGTCCAACGAGCCCGGCAACCGCTACAACATCCAGCTGATCAACGCCCTGGTGCTGTATGTGGGCACCCAGGCCATCGCCCACATCCACAACAAGGGCAGCACGCCTTCCATGAGCACCATCACGCACTCGGCACACATGGACATCTTCCAGAACCTCGCCGTGGACCTGGACACAGAGGGTGAGGGACGCGCGTCGAGAGACGAGCGCTGGGCTGGTGTTGGTGTTTCCCCTGCTTAGTCCGCTGCTTTATCCTCCTCATTTCTTCTCCCCCTCCCCCAACCTCAGGGCGCTACCTGTTCCTCAACGCAATAGCCAATCAGCTGCGTTACCCGAACAGCCACACCCACTACTTCAGCTGCACCATGCTCTACCTGTTCGCGGAAGCCAATGCCGAAGCCATTCAGGAGCAGATCACCAGGTAGGCCACGCCTCCTCCCTCCCGCCCGTCATGGGAGCATCCTTCACCCTGGACCAATGGCACGAGTGGGCGTTGGTAGCGCCGTTGTTTACGTGCTGCTTTCGTCTCCGGTGGCAGCACAGGCGTAGCTCTGTGAGCTGCGCGTGTGCCGAGCCCCTCTGGTCCCGCTCGTGTTCCTGCTGGGACTGAGGTTCTGATTGTGCGTTGTGACGCAGGGTCCTGCTGGAGAGGCTGATCGTGAACAGGCCGCACCCGTGGGGTCTCCTCATCACCTTCATAGAGCTCATCAAGAACCCAGCCTTCAAGTTCTGGAGCCACGACTTTGTACACTGTGCCCCAGAGATCGAGAAGTGAGTTGCTTCCTCTTCCTTTCCAGCAGAAAAAAAAACCAAACCCTAAAACCTTTTTGTACTTTTATTTTGTAGCTTTTGTGTTGCTAGAAACGAACGTGACTTTTATTTTGCGTGTCAGGCTGTTCCAGTCGGTGGCCCAGTGCTGTATGGGGCAGAAGCAGGCCCAGCAGGTGATGGAGGGCACAGGTGCCAGCTAGGCTGCAGGAGCCCGGTGTGAAGCCCCGCCCCTCCTCCACCCCTCCACTGACGCCCCGCTCTCGTCCAATCATCTCAAAGCTATGCCAGCACTGGACTCCCTTCCACCTTCGACCAGGACCGCCTCGTACTCGGACTAAAGGGTTTAGGGATGTGTGCGTTTTTGTTTTGGGTTTTTTCTCCTTTTTTTCTTTCTTTTCCTTTGCAAGTGGAAGGCATGCTGTTAAAAACAGTCTAAAAATCGTTTCAGTGTAAATATGAAGAAAAGGGACTTTCTAAGCAGTTTTGGCATAACCTTCCCTTCCCTCCTGCTGTCCAAAGCTCAGATCTGACACACAAGCATGAGTACATGCTTCAACACTTGAACACTTGGTGCACAGTCTCACCCCCGCGCTCTCTCTCCTCGTCTCTCTCCCTCTCTCTCTCTCCCATCTCCCTGTCTTTTTTTTCCTCTTTTTTGTTTGACTCCCCTCTTCCACCACCATGAATTTTGGATTTTTATTTCTTTCAACACTTTTTTCTTTCTGGAGGTTAAATGCTAGTGGCTTATGGAAGCTGTTGTAATTAATTCCCCCCCACCCCTGGCTTAGTTTTAAAGGGAGAGCTGTTGGTGTGAAGGAGTCTGTCTCCCCGGCCTCGCCTGGCGGTGCAGTGCTGCTGTGGACTCACTTCTCTGCACTGTTGAGTGGGTGGGAGGTTCTGCCTGGCACTTGTACAATTGTGGAAATATTCAGAAATTTGATGGTAAATCGAATCTTAAAAGTTTGTACAAAGATCCAAATTGCGGAACAAAAAGGAGGACCAATACAGCCCATTTTGTAAGGATTTTGAATGTTTTGTAAATGTATTGGTCCGCGTGTTGTATTTTGTAGTACTTTCTAGTTGCCTTTAGTTCTTGCTACTTATTTCCTGTATGTAAGCATTCTGTAGTTACTGCATTAAACACTTGAAACTGCATTCTGATGTACTGTTGATTTTAAACAGGACTGTGTTGACACTTGAGATTTGCTAGCAGATGTCCTTGTTGGACCTAAATGTTTTTGCATATCGGTGTCTACGCGTCACACCGATCTGCTGTAAGCGTCTGTCTTCTCGCTGGGTTTGTACTGAGCTTCGGCTCTGCTTCATCAGCCCAGCAGGATGGATCCTTTCAGGTTTTTTTCCTGATTCTACAATGTGTTTATTTTCAGTAGGGATGAACCAGTAGTAAATCAGTGACGACTAAGCCTTGCCGTGGGTTTCAGAACGGCTCGGAGTTTTAATGGCGGTGCTTCAGATGCCCGACATGCTCATCACCCCCTTATGAATTGCAAGCACATGTAAATCACAAGCTGTTGACTGCAGGATGGGAGAGAGTTGCCCGAACGTCAGACTGGGAGCCAATGCGTCAGTGTTCTGGCTGTGGTGGGAGCCCCTTCCCTGTATCGCTAGTACTACCCATCTACATTAGTATGCAAGTGGATCAGCTGTATTCTGATCACTTGAAGTTGAACTGTGACCCCCTTGAACATTAGCATAGTGGTCAAATTATTAGCAAAGTTGAATCTAAATGATATGGATTTTTTTATTTTTATTTAAAGTACGTTGCAGTAACATTAATACATTTTCCCATACTATATAGGGTTTTAGTTGAAACAGTGATAAATCCAGCTTCCGACAGACCAGAAGTGTTGGAGAATCTGACATTGTGGTAGGCGATGTTGGGAATGTTTGGTTGAGCACGTTTAAGTCCTGCAACTCATAAGCTAGCACATCATCTCAAATGAGTCCGTGGAGCCCAACAGAAGGTCTACATATTCTAACCCATCTCTCCGTATGCTTGACTAGGAATTCCATTTTCTTAATATCTTGAGGTTGGTATATTTGACGCTAGGCTAGAGAACAAACGTGGACTGGAGTGGGCCATGTGGACTGTGGTCCTTTGGGCTCAGGCCCACTATAGCTGGGTGAGCCGCCTCAGGTTCTGCAGGATGCTCTTCTGGCCCAGGCGGACGTGCAGTGCTCGGGTCTCTCTGGCGCTCAGCTTGGCCAGGGCGTCCGGCTCCTCCAGCACCCGGCGGTCCGTCTCCTCGTCCTCCGCGTACATGCCCAGCGTGAAGTCTGCGGCCGCCTGCAGGAGGCCCTTCCACTGCGGAGCCAACGCCGGCAGCCCCTCGAAGCTCAGCGCCTGGGCCATTTTAGAATCTTCGTCGCCTCCCTCATCTTCCTCCCAGCCTTGATTCTCCTGGAATTCTTCAAACTCCGTTTTACTCATGGATAAGACCTGCGAACAACAACGCAAGAAACAAGATGGTAACGCAGTGAGACCAACACCAGCAGAGTAGCGCTGGATCAGGACCTCGACTCCTGAATGGCTTTCAGACAAGCTTTAGGAGCCCCCCACCCCCCAGGACGTAAATGCAGTGTACTATGGTTTATAAAATGTAGTGTTAATAGAAATTGCAGTGTAGTACATAAGATTTCAATAGAAAAAGGATGTTTCAGATCCAGTCATCAGCTGTGCGAGTACCTCTGAGAGCATGTCTACACTGTGCACACGTCCATTTTATATACTTGACGAACTAAATGTTCTTTTGCAGGTCAGCCGCAGTCAGATACCTTCAGGGTTGTATACAGTTCCGTGTCTGTGAGGGATCCACTCTTGCCAAAAATAAAGACGCCTTTCTCCCCCACTATATCCATCTCACACAGCATGTTCCACTTTGCCACCAGGAGGCGATGTTCTGCCTCACTCTTTGTGCCTGCAGGGGATTAAAAATGGACTTGCACAGCAACATCTAGAACAGGGTTTATGTCCTACAGTAGGCAGGATCAGCCATTTAACTAACAGACCACTTTTAAAATGGTTCCTTGGTCCAGTAATCTGGCACCAATCAACATTTGAGCCCTGTGTCTGTTCCCCACACAACATCACAAAAATGTGGACTACATGTTACAACAGGAGGATGGACAATTTCGGTGGACGCATGATGTCAAGACATTCTGCCCGTTTTGTATTTAAAAATGTTTTTAAGCCTGAAGTTGTGGCTGCGTGGAATGTGACGGCACCTTGTACGCCTGCTTTGTACATGGAGGACATCTGGATGTCGGCCGTGTCGTTGCTGTTGGTGGGAAAGGGCTCGGTGAAGCCATACATATGCAGGAGTTGCCAGTTGGCCATCTGGCCGTAGGTGTTGAAGATCTCCTCACCCTTCCGTATCTCACGAAGCGCCACCATTTTCAAACAGTCCTGCAGGTGAGAAATGGGACAATAAACTTATTGGAAATATTACGTTACAATATCGAACGTCGCATTCAAAAGTGTCTGGGTAATCTTGAGTTCTATAGTTGAGGTAGTTGAGGAAAATGTTAATGAGACTTATTTAAATGAAGCTTACAGGTGTGTACTCTAAATTGCCATTGTGATTAGACACATGGTTCAGCATGTCTGCCATGGGCACCATCATAGGAGGGCTGGGTAATTCATCCTCCTCCTCATCCTCAACAGGCTCCTGGAAACTAAAACAAGGAACAGTAATATTTTCGATCATAAGACAGTAACCCAGCCCGTGGAACGTGTGTCGCAACACCAGCTGTTTCTGGTGGCTGTGAGAGGGCAGCTAACCTGTAGGCCATGACAAAAGCAACCATACTCTGATAGAGCTCCAGAGAGTGTCTCTCAGGGTCCCACAGATCTGGATGTGACGTGATGAAGGGCAGGACCGTGTCCTCGTACTCTTTCAGGATGTTGGTCAGGTCCGTGTCCACCGCCTCAGGGACACCAGTCCCCTTCAGCAACGTCTCTCTCTCTTCCTTGGACCTACATGTCAGCGTGTTGGACATCTTAGAGCAGTTGCATAAATGACACCAGCAGACCACCACGTCAGCCTTACGGGAACGACTTTAAATCTCAGTGAGTTTATCTTGTGAGCTGCCAGAGAGGCACACAAATGTAACCACAATAAGAACAGAACAGAGCTGCCTTCATCCAGGGCAGCACATAAGTTCAATTAGCTTTTCCTTATGACAGTGTAGATGATCAAACACAGTCCAAGACTGTGCACAGTTCTGATATTTAATGAGGATTTAAAGCATCTCACCAGAACATGGGGTGGTCCAGCTTCCTAAAGTCTGGCCAGAGAGACAGGTAGGGCCTCCAGTGGGACTCAGGACAGGTGTATTCATACATCAGGGCCAAGATGAGCGGAACCCAGCCGGAGTTGCTCTCTAAACAGCTCATTCCTGGAAAAGGAAGCAGAGTCAGAAGCCAATCGGAACATCTAATCTCAGAAGCTGATGAGAGTCGGTCCATTGCTGTACCTTCTTCAAGGACCTTCTTGACAGCAGAAGTGCCTTGATGCAGGAGAGCTTGTCTGGGGATAGAGAAGATGACATGGCCTTCTTCTATGTCATCTTTAGCCAGCATGCCATACTCCGCTACTGTGCCTTCTTTACTTAAGTAGACCTGGAGCAGAACGGCATGTTTAAAACTTACCGAGGACTTCAAAGCATTCAATAAAGATGCGTTTACATAAGCCTTCCAGCACATGTCACAGGTGCTTGATCTGGGGAATATTGAGGCCAAATCAACACCTTATGCATTTACATAAAACTTCAATCAAGTTCAGCATCTGGTCATTAGTGAAGGGCCGATGATGTACAAGGTGGTTTTGACTTGCCTTGTTGCTAAGCGTGAGATTCACTTTATCACACCATGATAAGAAGTTGTGCAGAGGTTCATCGGTACTTCCGTCTGTGCTTTCATTTTCCCTCTAAAATCAAAAGTAATTGCATACACTTATCACAACCTCCATAATGCAAAATAAACTCCAAATAAAAACTAAGAACGGACGGACACATATGCAGACATATGAACGTGAAACCGATAACGTTAGCTATGTGAAAATAGTTCACTATAGCTTTTACCTGACATTTAAAGTCTTTTTTTTACCTTTGGTCTCTTTGCATCTGTCGCCATTTTGTAACAAGAGAAGCTTATCACGAACAAACACTGTTTCGATGTTTTGCTCGACAGCACTGGTTTTAAATGTTTATAAACATCTATTAACTGTATTCAGAATGCTAAATAAGAGTGCAAGAACATTTTCCCATGTGATTTCTAAAAGTCGCGTGTTTCTGACGTTCGTGTTCGTCAATATTTAGGACACACACGTCAAATTAAAAGACCCTTAAAAAAAAGAAAAAAGTGTGAAAAGTCTAACGAAGCTATGAATTTCATAAATTATACTATCATAATATACTTTGCCATCATTGTTGTGACTGAACTTTACAATATTTAGCCATGATTCATTAGACCCTGAATAATGAAAACTGACAATCGAGTAACTTCTGTTAAAAATTATCTACAGTCGGCAAATTTTATGGGAACCTTGACTGCAACCTTTCATCTAAATGTGATAAACCACAGCTTCCCTAGCAAACAAAGGCATGCTATTCTAATCCCAACAGGTTTGTGGGGTTAAATCAACATGATCTTCAGGCATTCTTTAGTTATAAATGCAGTTCCATTACAAAACCTGGCCAGAGGTTCAAAAACTGTTAATCTTTTTTTAGACAGCACAATTTCTCAGACTCTTAAAACTCTATGAATTATTGTGGATTAATATGATTGTTATGCAGATACGCAGTAAACCACATTAAATGAATACCATCTTAGTAGGAAATGTGAGTAAAGTGTAAAAAGTACATGTGGTCTATATGGTAAATCATCAAGTCTCTAGTAGATCTGTAAATGGCAATAAACTAAAAAGACAAATAGTGGGAAGTTGAACCATGAGCTGATTTTTAGCTCTGAGATTGATCCTAACGAGGATGTTTAATACATAGATAATAGATCTGATTGGGGCAAGGAGCCGTAACATTTAAACCACCTGCATAATATTGTGTAGGATATGCACCAAAACTGTTCTGACCCAACAAGGCATAGACTCCACAAAACCTGTGAAGGTGTCCTTTGGTATCTGGCACCAAGACATTAGCATCTTTTCAGGGACCTCCATAGATTTGACTTGCTTTTCCCACACAAGCCACAAGTGTTCAACATTGAGGCCAAATCAACACCGTGAACTCTGTCATGTTCTTCAAACCATTTCCTGTCACATTTGGTAGATACTAACCACTGTGTTCATACCTACATACAAATAATATAATAATTTATTTATGGGGAGAAATATACACAAATGATTTTTTAATTTTTTTTTATTTCAAGATTCAATTACATTGTTGATATTTTTGTTAAAACAATTTACTGATTTTCTTTTTCTTCTTTCTACTTTGACATGGGTCATTTTTCAAACTGCTCCAGTCAAATTTAACACTTGCTAAGCATTTTATTTGTTATGTGAGTGCCAGGTATTTTATTAACTTGTAAGGTAATTTTCAAGTTTATCAAGGGCAGGGGTGTGTAGAGGTATACACACAGAGGTGTGTAGAGCTATACACACAGAGGTGTGTGTGTGAAGCAATGCAATGCATTTTAGGGCCCTACTTTTAGGGCCCCTAATTTTAGAGCCCCTAGTTTTAAAACTAGTTTTAGTTTTTTAGATTTAATTTTAAAATGCTATAATTAAGTATGTTTAGAGACACATTTATGAAAGCATGCTTAAACAGAAAATTTTCCCAGGACCTGGGAGGGTCAAAGACATAAAGACTCTTACTAACCTAAAGACCTAAAGGGCAACACGGTGGCTTGGTGGTTAGCACGTTTGTTTCCGCGCATGTGCCTTCATGTCAGCGTTCAGCGCATGGCCATTATTGCGTGCTGCTAGTGTTTTTTCCCTCTTGGATTCACGGTAAGCAATCAAATTGCAACTTAAGTCTTTTTACATTTTATTGTGTTTTGGTGACAATTGTTAATTATTTTTGTGAATATCCTAGAAAAAAACCTGCTAAAAATGTTAACACGTGGAGGTTCCAAATGTCTGCAAGTCAGTTTGTTTTACCCTTGCCAATAAATAACTGTTCTCGCACTTAATGCTTAACATTCGTTCAGTTTGGCTATTTTACATTTCCAGACACATATTGTAGGTGACCCGGAAGGCAGTGTTTGTTTACATTGCATTTAAAATGTTTAACTGCAATGTATTTATTTCTTATTTCATTACTGTATTATCAGTATGATAGTACTTTGGCTCCATCTACTGGCCAAACACTCTTGAATCGACTGAAAAGTATTGCTTACATGATACTTATCTAATCTCAGCTAATCTCAGCATGTGATTTAGTTCTATGATCTAAATCATTTTGCCAATACAATTTCTTTTGATCGTTTTGGGCCTTTATGCCTCAATTGAATCTTTTTTTTGCACAATCATTTATTTATGTATGTATTTATGAAACAGCTTCTTTCGGATCCTGTAGTTGGGTTCAAGCGGAAATGATCCCTCAGGGTGATGCATGTTGGACCTGACTCCTTACCCCTGGTACAATAATCCCTCAGGGTGATGCATGTTGGACCTGACTCCTTACCCCTGGTACAATAATCCCTCAGGGTGATGCATGTTGGACCTGACTCCTTACCCCTGGTACAATAATCCCTCAGGGTGATGCATGTTGGACCTGACTCCTTACCCCTGGTACAATAATCCCTCAGGGTGATGCATGTTGGACCTGACTCCTTACCCCTGGACTTGGTACAATGATCCCTCAGAGTACTAGGGATGGAAATGATCCCTCAGCGTTCAGTGGTCCAGTTTTTGTAGTTGAGAGGATGAACCCTACTATTGTAAATGTGGAAACGATCCCCTGGAGTTGTTGGTGAAAGAAATAATCCTTCCATTTTGTTGTAAACTTGACCAAAAAGTGTTGTACATTTAAACCTGTAACATTGTCAGTGAAACTTCAGTTAATTAAAGAAATGTTCATTTGCTTTGTGCAAATATAAAATAACAATAACAGAATAATAAAATGGTGGGAAAAAGTTTGATTAAATAGTTTAGAAGTCTGTCCTAGCATTTTGTGGAAAACAATCCACAAATAGTCCTTCCCATTTGCTGATATACTGTCAGTCAAAGCATGTGTAGGGAATATAGAACCTCCACTGATTGGCTGAGACATATGTGTGCAGTATAGTGGATATGTGTCCTATCCTAACTGGTTCTAAAAGAAAGAATGGGGTTTGGGAATTCAAATTCCCCCTCAAGTACCAGGTGTGTGCAATGAAGGAATAAGTGGGAGATTGGGAGCAGGGCAGAAATCGTGTCTGATAAGATCTTGACTCTGTTCGAAATAGCCTACTACATACGGCATACTGCATACTGCACTCAGTATATACTGGATACTGCATACTGGTCCTTGTAGTAGTATGCAGTACAGTTTCCAGTTAAACCCAGATGACTTGCTGCTGCCACAAAGTGACAAAACTGGGATTCTAAAGGGGCGTCGTCCATAATGAGGTGTACATTGTATTGCCATCCCAAATGAGTGTGAGAAGACTGCAAGGTAGCACATTAGAAAGGTTACAAACCCAAGGCAGTCTTATAGCCCCTCCCACACAGAGCCATGTGCCAAAACAGAGATTAGAGCCTGCAGCGATGATACCAGAGGACCCTTACTGAGAATATTGAGATAGAGTCAACAAAAGTTACATGCTAGCATTGTGGGGGAAACTCCATGGTGTGCCAGCAGTAATAGTATATGACACTTCACTCTCTCAGTGTTTCTCAATGGATTGACTATTTTCAGCTGGAAGAGGTTTCCGAATGATTGCAATGGTCAAGGCCCAGGAGGAACGTTCTTGGGCCTCTAGATCCTGATGAAGAAGATGCAACCCCAAATCAGAACTTCTGAACCCATCGTGGTGAGTGCTCTTCACACAGCTCACATTTGATATGAGTTTTATAATATTCTAAGTTGTTAGTTCTATTCTAATAAAAAGACATTATTATATATGGTCATTTTCCATTGCTAAAACAACACAAACATATAGCAGCCTTATTCTTTTGCACAATACTGTAGGTTAATGAATAAATCCACAGCAAACATTTCAAAGGGCATACCGTAAAGCAGACGCAGACAGGGTCAGAACAGTTGTAAATGAGCAACTACTGCAAGAGGGAGGGGTCGCTCAGTACAAAGGCACAGGTGAAGAATGGCAGTAAATGAGTCCATGATTGAAAACGTCTGCAGCTGATGAAAGGAGGGAATGAGGGTGTAGGTGGTGTTCAGCGAGCACGTTAGTGCAGAGGACCAGCCTTAAACTTGGGCTGTCTGGGTGTGTCATGTGACCCACATCTCTACTGCTGTACCAAGCGTTTGCTACTCCCACCATCCCAGGGAGATGCTGCCAGTGTTGCACAGGAGACCGAGCACATGGAAAGCCACACTGGGATGTCTGCATTCAGTGACCAGCCACACGTGTGCAGGGTCAGTGTTGATTAACAGGTCATCTTCAGAGCTTTACACCTTAAACATGACTTTGCCAAATCCCAGACTGGAGTATATTGGCAATAACAAGCACCATGCTCAACTTAGGCAAATGTTTGTTTCCCCGAAGAAACGGGTCAGTTTACATTCTTTAGAAGACGAACAGCTGAACAGTAGCCCATACTTCCACTACACTTCCAGAAAGAGAGGGAATCCAAACCCTACACTTCCAGAAAAGAGAGACTCATAACTAGATTTAGACTCTAGCCTAAAGACTCGTGACTTGACTTAGAGTTGTATTTTGTGATTTTTGAACATATCTGGTGTAGGTTGACCCAGGAAAAATAATGGCCGCCACCAGTAGTTGCCAACTCCTCAGTAAGGAAAGTAGTTCATGACTGTACTAAAAGTCATTAGAAGTCCCTGAAAACGCCATCGCCAATTTCAATAACCATCCACCTGCATGTAATCGGTGCTGTAGAATAGAGGAATAACAGAAGGAGGCAAAATCAGTTAAGACAAATGTATGCAAAACATGTATTTGATAAAACCCCATAATCCCCCCATACAACACAGAACGAAGCTCACAGAAATCATCAAATGGTTTTGTCTGTGTGAGCTTTGACAACAGGTAAAACAGCATAAGAGAATTTAAATGATTATACAGAGACAAATGTGGACCATGCAATAGTGGAATCAATATTACTGCACTAGGCAGCTGGTGGACAAGACAGCATGAGGTTCTGTTAGGTAAACACTGACTTGTGTTAGTGTGTGAATGTGTTGGCTTTCTGTGTTCAGTTTAAGTATCGTGTTAGAGGAAGATGGCATAATCAGTTAAGACAAATGTATGTGAGAAATGTATTTGATAAAACCCATGTTACCCCATACAACACTAAATGAAGCTCACTAAAAACTGGAACAAGCAAATAGGAAGTTGTAATTTATGTGAATTATATTTAAACTGGTGAAGTCATATACAGACAACAAATGATGAGCAGTTCACTGTTTCTGCATTTCTCCAGGTTTCTGTCTCAGTCTGACCCCCATCTTGTATGGTCTGGGTGTGAGTGTGATTCCAAATACAGGAGTGAAGTCTGGTTCTCCTGCATCTTCAGGCCAGACAAACTGGAACCGGCGCAGCAGGGAGACCAAGATGAGGAAGAGCTCCATGCGAGCCAGACCCTCACCAAGACACATGCGAGGCCCTACACACACACACACACACACACACACACACAATAACCTTGTCAGTTAATCAGGGCATTAAATTAAACCTACTCAACAAAACCTTTCTCAACAATTCATAACACCATCCAAAAATTACACTGTCCTGTATGAATTTAAACTGTCTCACCTGCAGAAAAGGGCAGGAAGGCCTCAGGTTTCTCAAACTGTCCCTGCTCATTGAGGAAGTTGGCTGGGTTGAACTCATGAGGAAACTTCCACTGGTCTTCCTCACTCAGTACTGAGGAGAGGTTGGGGATGATAAGAGTGCCCTGCAACAAGAACGATGAAAGAAAGAAAGATTAGACAAATAAGTATAGCCAAATACCTAAAAGTAACAACGTAACTGTCATCGTCACCTTTGGGATGCTGTAGCCCATGAGGTGAGTATCTCTCGAGGTGGCATGGAACACACTCAGAGGTACAGTGTTTGCGACACGCTGAGACTCGTGAATCACAGCCTGTGTGTACGGCATGTTGTGTCTGTCCTCAAAAGATGCCTGAGCTTTTCCCTCTAGAACCTCATCAATCTCCTGCCGGCATCTCTCTGGAAACACAAACCAGAGAGCACTATTACTGCACTATTCCTCTGGTAATTTCTTTCTGTTTCTGTTCGACATAGTAATTTCATTACAAGAAACACATTAAATAAGTATAGCCAAATACCTAAAAGTAACAACGTAACTGTCATCGTCACCTTTGGGATGCTGTAGCCCATGAGCTGAGTATCTCTCGAGGTGGCATGGAACACACTCAGAGGTACAGTGTTTGCGACACGCTGAGACTCGTGAATCACAGCCTGTGTGTACGGCATGTTGTGTCTGTCCTCAAAAGATGCCTGAGCTTTTCCCTCTAGAACCTCATCAATCTCCTGCCGGCATCTCTCTGGAAACACAAACCAGAGAGCACAATTACTGCACTATTCCTTTGGTAAAATATTTCTGCTTCTATTCGACATAGTAATTTCATTACAAGAAACACATTACACAACCTACATGCCTTAGAAAGCTTCACTAATAGAGGGTTTAGTATCAGATTTTCATTAAAGTCTTTATGTGTATAACTGATATGTCAAATTGTACTGAACTGAATATATTCAACACCATTCTAGAAATGCACGAAGCATATAGAACTACTGCCTCTGTTAAATTCATAAAGACCATTAAGTATACTAAACCAATAATATTACATTGATGGAGTACAATAGTTATGTTGGGGTTCACACCTTGAATGTGTGGATGAGCCATGAGGTGGAGGAATGCTGTTAGGAGGGTGTTGGAGGTGGTGTCAGTCCCAGCAACATGCAGGTCTATCACTATCCCCAAAAGTTTTTTCTCATCAAAAGAAGATAAACCATCTCCTTTCTATTAAAAATAAGACATCATCTGATAAGACTTACACGATTATCTATTGTGTATCTCTGTGGTACCTAGAAAAACTATATGTAGGAAGTATCATGTTGAGGGAGTTTCCTTCAGTCAGACCAGGTCAAACTTCACAGTCACTTACTTTATCAAGCTCATCTAGATAGCAGTCAACAAAGTCTCTTGGCTCTCCTGATACTCTTGTAGTCTTATGCTTGTTTATCATGTTTAGTACAATTTGTTTAACTGTGTTGAAATTTTGAAAGGCCTTCTTAAAGGGAAGGGGAAGACCTCTCACCACAGGAAGTGTATCATATATCTGGAAGGAAATAAGAGAAGCAGTCATCACAGAACTGCAATTTCAAGTGTCTTAATGCAAACATTGTTTTAGACAATACAGTAACTCACCATTGACCAGGGTCCATTGACGATCTTTAAATTTTCAGTGAAACATCTAACAAACTCTTTGAGGGTTTGGTGCTCATATTCGAAGCGTGTGCCAAATAAAACCAGGTAGATGATGTTTGATGCAGCATCGTGGAACAAAGTCTTAGGATTCATCTCTGCTCCTACATATATACACATTTGTGACAAATATGCTTTCATAACTTTGTTAAACAGCTGTTGTCAACAAGTAAGAAATCTTTTGTGATTTCACTTGAGACAGTGACTAAAAAAGTGATTAGGAGCTACATTACAATACCATCACTCTTCTCCAACCGTGCAACAAGGTGTTCAATCTCCCCCAGAATCCTCTTCTCCATAGACTGCTTCCCCAGGCCAAAGTTCCTCAGGGTCATGAGGGCAAAACGCCGATGCTCCCTCCATGTAGAACCATAGTCAGCAAATATGAAACCTGTCCTGAGACATGTTAAGTGTAATTACATAATTAAAATAAGTAAAATCTTGATTAAAACATGGACTCCACAAAGCAATAGCAGCTTGATCTCAATCTGATCAGTGGGACAGGTGTCATCATGGTTGGATTTTACCATTATTTTCCGTTACGCTGTTGACCATGAGGTTCTGTGGGCGTCCAGAAAAGTCTGCAGCATTGGTCACCAAAGCCTCTTTTACAGCCTTGAAACCAGTAAGAACCACTGCTGGATTTCTGCCAATATACAGGCTGTAAACATTCCCATAACGTTCAGCCAACTAAATAGATACAACACAACAAACAAGGAACAAGTCTGCAGCAATTCAAGGAATAAAGGAATAAAGCCAGAAGAAATAAATACATTTCTAAAAGCATAACATAAGTTTAGTCTTGATTTGGTAAAATCAGTATCTATTTACAGAAGGTTATATTCAGCTATTCAATTCTTCATCTCTTAAGAGTTATAAACTTGCATGAGCGAGAAACACATTTTATGTTGGTGTAGTTCAGAAAGGAAGAAGATGCCACTCTACCCTCTCAAAATCTTTCAGCGGATTCAAGAGGTTTAGCTGTAAGAGGTTCCCAAGTATGGGTACTGGTCGGGGTCCTGGAGGGAAGTTCTTGGGCCTCTGGATCCTGATGACCATGAAGATGAAGATACAAATACCAACCAGAACCAAGGATCCCAGCATGATGTCTGTTCCACTGCTGCTTTACACTGTGTACCTTTGACCCTTGTCAAAGGCTCGCGGGTCTGACTGCATGCATATTTTCCTCTAGCGTCCAATACTAAAATCGACTCTTCAGTGCATGATAAATTATATCCCAGACATTGGAATGTGTGGCTGTTTACAAGTCATCAATGCTATTTCGCATTATCGGGCGAAGCTATAAACTGCACGGCACATCGACGCATTAACGAAACGCATTAATTTCAGCTAAACAGGAATTCTGCAAAGGCATTAAAACTACAGTTGGCTTAATTTAAGTAACTAAAAGTTCATTTGAAACTATTTTAAGTTTGTTAGCAAGCTAGCTATCTAATGTTATATAAGTGGTTAAGATCCGTTAAGAAAATGAAATATCTGAAATGACATAACTAGGCATTGTGCCAGGACAGATACACAGTCCCATCGCATAGGACAACGCAACGATCTCCCGTGACTTGATAAGGTGAATATTGGAGTTATGAACGTACCAGGCTGGCCCAGGAAAAAAGACCACGAGCAAGCAGCAGTTGCCAACTCGTCAGTAAGAAAAATCCATAGATGGGTGGATTACGTAACCTTCCTAATTTCCTCTTCCTTTATCCGGGCTTGGGACCGGAAAAGTGACTTTAAAGGAGACACATTGCCAAGTTTTTTACGTTTTCCCCAGTTTGGTTTAGTTTCAAACCTAATGTACATTCGTTGTGCTGGCTCACAGAAACAGTAGATCTTATTTTCACAATACACACCACAAAAGTTTAGCGTCATGTGATATCAACTGGTCGAAATTTCAAAACAATAAACCAATTTCCAAAGCCATCTATACTGAACTTACAAGACAAAACAACCAAGATGCAACCTGGTTTACCTAAAAGACTGTAAATTAGGCTTTCTGGACCCATGGATGGGAAGAGAAAGTTTAGAGCGGGAGCGCGTGTTATGTTTATGTGCAGAACAGATAAGTATAACGTGCGCTGTTTTAATTTAATCAGTCAGTTAATAGTCGTCAATTATGGTTATAGATAAACGGGAATTAATACATTTATACAGATGATGCAGTATTTTGCACCGGAGGGAAAAATCATTAACGTGTGCCATAAAAATCAACGCTGTCACGAATATCATTTACTTGGAAGAATTAGAGTAAGAATAAATATTTGAGGTTTGGATGAGGGAATGTAAGCAGCGCTTCAAGTGTAGAGTGCATGTATGTCAACCGTATAAGAAGAAAAGACGTAAGAAGAAAACATATATAAGAATGAAAACGTAAGAAAAAAACATAGTATTCATTGTATATGTCAAGTTTGGATACAATTTGTAACGTCCTATTCAAGTTATGAGGAAAGGTTTTTTTCACACGGCGCTCACATCAGACATTGCCCGCACCAAAAAGCAAAATAATAATGGAAATACGTCCTCTACCGCCCTCTAGAGGAATCGTGTCAACTTGTACAGGGTCCTTTTTTTTTTAGAGCCGTCCCATGATGCATTTCACTATCAACGGCTTCAGTCATTCAAGCAGTACAGTCCAGTGTGAACGTGCTTCTGTTGTTAGGCCATCTGGGTTCAGGAACCTGTGTCCTGGACCGGACCGGACCGGACCCGACCCAATTGGTCATTAAAAATAAAAACCCAACTCGACGCCGATTCCCACCCCCCTATGCTTTGGATATTTCCGGCCTGTGAAGAGAAGCGAGCTTTTTGGGCGCCAGAAGTGTGCGATACGGATATCCAGCGGAGCCGCACAACTTGATGGATTTGGACGCTGCGCGAAGCGAACTGGGAGCAATGGGGGAGTCGCTGCAGCCAGCCACGCCTAGCCGCCACGAGAAAAGCCTGGGCTTACTCACCACGAAGTTTGTCACTTTACTGCAAGAAGCGAAGGACGGAGTACTGGACCTGAAGGCTGTAAGCACGACCCACGCTAGCACGCCGCTGGTTCGCTGTCTTGCTGGTCATCGCTTGTGCTCACTGTAGGCTTTAGCTTAGCTTAGCTTAGCTAAGTTGTGTTAGCTCCTTTGGGTTTTGTTTTTGTTTAAAAGCCACTACCGGTGTTTAATTCAGCGGGTTGTTCCATGTGTTTGTGTGCTTGTTTGCTTCATGGGTATATCGTACATGAAACGTCAACACAAAGTTGCCGTGAACTTGGGAGGTAAGTGGCCGGCCAGCTCGGCCTAAGTTTGACGGAGCTTAATCACAGGCACACACACACACACACTCTCTCTCGGTTCAGCAAATGAACTCAAGTAAGTTGGAAGGACGCTCACTTTAACGTTAACAAACAAGCTGTTTTTTTTAAATATACCTGTAAAAAAGAAAAGTCGTTGGTTTTTATTGCCCCCGGTTTTGGAGACTGAAAAAACCTAAACAATAGCGTTCAAAAACAGACACGTGTTTCCAAGTTTGTGGCCGATGCTGACGGCCAGTTAGGCTTCGTCTCTAACCCGTAGTCTCTTAGTCTCTAACCCGTAGTCTCTTAGTCTCTAACCCGTAGTCTCTTAGTCTCTAACCCGTAGTCTCTTAGTCTCTAACCCTTAGTCTCTTAGTCTCTAACCCTTAGTCGCTTAGTCTCTAACCCGTAGTCTCTTAGTCTCTAACCCGTAGTCTCTTAGTCTTTAACCCATAGTCCCTTAGTCTTTAACCCATAGTCTCTAACCATTAGTCTATTCGTACGTTGCATCCATCTGTGCTTGGGATGCGTTTTTTACGACCGTCTCGAACGGCAGTATGCACTGGAAAGAATATGGCTAGTCAGCTAGAGATCTTGGATCGCTACGTTTTAAATTCGCAATCCTTTCCAGGTCTTTGAAATGAAGTCTTTATCACTTCCACTTGGAAAGATGCATGTTGACTGAAAGCAGTACAGTCATCTTTATATTATGTGATCCATTATAATATGCCAAATGGTGTTTACGTTCCTTTATCTGCATTACCTCTTAGTTCAAACACCATAAATATGGCAAGTGCAATTACCAGTGTGGCAGTAAACAATAATAAAACTGCATATTGTGTATTCCCGATTGACAGTTTACCGGGGTTTTAATTTCCCTCTGAGCTGTAATAGGATCCTAGTCTGTTTTTGTTTGTGTTCTGCCATCTGCAGGCTGCTGACACGCTGGCCGTGCGACAGAAGCGACGTATCTATGACATCACCAATGTGCTGGAGGGCATTGGCCTGATAGAGAAGAAGTCGAAGAATAGCATCCAGTGGAAGTGAGTGGGGCATGCACACTAGTAACAGACGAGCTCTTCATGAACTGTATCCACAATCCGTTTCAGTGCCAAAAGTTTGAAGTTGGGGCCTCTGAATCATCTGATTTCAGTACCCCTTTAACATTTTATGATGATGTCTGTCTCTGTGTGTGTGTGTGTGTGTTTAAAAGAGGTGTTGGTCCAGGCTGTAACACACGAGAGATTGCTGATAAGCTGATAGACCTGAAGCTGGAGTTGGAGGATCTGGACCGTAGAGAGCACGAGCTGGACCAGCAGCGGGTCTGGGTTCAGCAGAGCATCAAAAACGTGACCGACGACTCCCAGAACAGCCCATATCCTCCGCCTGCCTGCTGCCTTGTTTGTCGGTGTGCATGATGGAGATCAGTGTGACATCTGCATTAGGACTGAAGCTCAAGTTGCTTGCTGACAATGAGCTAATGCAATAAAATGAGCTAATGCAATAAAATGCAATGTGTTTTTAAAAAATCCAGTAGAGTGGGTAGTGTCTGTAGAGTGGGTTTGTTGTTGTTGTTGTTGTCCTTGTCCTTAACATGTCATACTCTGGCTTATGTAACACATCAAGACCTCTGCAACTGCTTTAAAGGTGGGTTTCCTCACTGTTGTACACACACACACACACACACAGCCACAGTTTCATCTCTGTTGTCAGAGCTTTTGTCAGCATGCCCCCCCCCAAACCCCTTCATTTTCACCACTAGGTGACACTCTGCTAGCAATTCGAGCACCTTCGGGGACACAGTTGGAAGTGCCCATACCGGAGTCCGTAAGTGCACTTCGTCTTTTCTCTCTCACGGGGGAGCCTGTGGTTTGTCAGCTTTGCCCCATCATAACTCCCTAAACTCAGTGCTGTCCCAGTGACTCTAGCAGTGTGTGTTGGCTGGTGGGTGGGACAACACCCTGAGTGTGGTTTACTGTTGCCATCTTTTTGGCATGGTTCCACAAAATCGTCGGAACATTTCCCCCGACAGGCCGAAACTTGCTGAAATGTCAATTCTAACGAGAGTGTATTTTACTCCAATTGGTTAGGCCATGGTTATTTCCCACAATTCTGTGCTAATACGAGGTAGGTTAGAACGCCTGCAACTTACTTTTAGCTCCACATCCCATTTTCTTTTAGGTTGTAAATGGACAAAAGAAGTACCAGATTCATCTGAAAAGTTCCTCTGGCCCTATTGAGGTCCTCCTGGTAAACAAGGACCCTTCCAGCGCTTCTCCGGTGGTTCTCCCCGTTCCTCCTCCAGAAGACATGCTCCAGAGCCTCCCCGCCTCTGCCACCTCCACCACCCCCGCTGCCGCCGTCACCTCCGTCGTCTCCATCGCCAGGCCAGCAGGGGGCGGTACTCCATGCGCGACCCCCACCTGCCAGAGTCCTGGCAGCACAACTGCTACCACTGCTGCACCTGCTACAGGTTTCACGCCCACGATACACTCACTCTCACTCTCACTCTAAGACGTGTGCGAGTTTGTTGATTAGCACCTAAGGAATAGTTCAGCGTTCCTTATATACTAGTTTTGCCTTTACCCCAAAACAGTGTTGCTGTGAGTAATCTCACTTATGTGTAATTGATGTGTAATATAGCATACATGAAACTGTATTATCCACATAACATAATTTTCAGTCTTTTGGGACTAATACTCTGCAGAGCTGTGGAGACATTTTGTTTATTATTAGCAATAACTGTAAGTACTGTTTGAGGCGTGTGAGGACATGGGTCTGTATCTATGGAAACATGCCTAGTGAGGCCTGTGGGTGTATTATTGGTTAGCTACATTAGACATGAAACTCCAGTAAGAAACTACATTAGGCTGGGGAAATGTGTAGGTTGTGTTTTCTGCTAAACCATTCCCATAAGAATTCAGATCGGTAGCTTTTTACATGTCCCTGAGGATTCCTGTTTGATATCTTTAGTTTTCATGTTCTTATATCTGTCTCTGCCTGTCTGTGCTAGAAGCATCCAGCAACACACCGGCCAACCAGACGTCTCCAGAGGACAGCCAGCAACTTCAGTCATCAGCCTCACTGGACAGCAGCTCCTCACTTCCTGAGTCCTCTGCCCTTTTTGAACCAATCAAAACAGACCCCTCAGAGTGTAAGTGCTGTTTAGACTGAACAAAGGTGTATCCAGAGATGATTTTATTTTTCTTCGGTCCATATGTTCGTTTTACTGGAGCAGTATAACAAATGCTAGACTTACTAAACGGAAGGTGTGGCGAAGCTCCTGTACTGGATTGTGTGTCCTACATATTAGAGTTGTTGCTTAATAGAACTGTTTATCTCTGTTTTTGTTCTTAGTATTGGACTTTCCTAAAGAACTTTCAGAAATGTTTGACCCTACTAAAGGTAAGATATTCTTCAAGTACCTTTCCATAGTGAATGTTAGGAAGTGCTGCACATGTATTTCATTCAGTTGTGGTAGTAATGTGGAGAATGTTCGATTCAGTGACTCAGGGAGCCCTGTGTTGTATTTGTTTGTGTCTTTTGTCCTTGCAGAAATCATGAGTGCAGATCTACTGGAAGAGCTCATGTCATCTGAAGGTAAAGCTGGTCGCAAACCAAGCCATCTATACATAGTTTACTTCTAGACATGAAGATGCATTTGTAAAGTGTGAATTAGTACATTTCAAACCTGTGAATACTGTACAGACATTTGTATGAGAGGCTGGAAGATATATGTACTATATATGTGTAATATTTTCTATGTAAACAATAAAAGTAGCATACGTTTCACAGTTCTCCTGGAATTACAGCCCTTTAAAAATGTATTTCCATAGAGATGTGGACAGTGTTCTGAAAATGCTCTAATATTGTTGATTTTAAGATTTTTTTTTTTTTTTTATTATTCTCTTGGCGTGTTTATACGTATGCAGTAGACAACAGCATGTTGTACTCATCGCTTGCCCACTAATGTCTGGGGTCACATGTCTGACCTCAGTAGCCCAGTAAGACATTGTCACATGTGTTACTCACATTAATGTAGTGTTTCATCTCCCCAGGTTTATTGGCCACTAAGTTCTTGTAATTACATGGTGTCGTTATGAGCCTAACACAAACTCAGTTGGTTTGTCTTTCAGTAAAGGGAGCCCAAACCATTTCTCTCTCTCCTCATCCACCTTCTTTCTCTTTCATAGTTTTCTCTCCACTCCTCCGCCTCTCTCCTCCTCCGGGCGACCATGACTACATCTATAACCTGGATGAGACTGAGGGCCTCTGTGACCTTTTTGATGTTCCTATTGCCAACCTTTGACCTCCACATGCATGATAGAGTAGCCTACTTGTATTAAAAATAGATTCTTTTTTTAATACCAATTTCAGAAGTAAAAGGTGTGGTTCTATTTCAGATCCATGTGTATAAGCTGATCTACTTGTGTATATAGAGATGTATGGTTTCTTGTTGTTTTCACCCCACCTTTTTTTTTTGTTTTTTGTTTTTTTTAATATTCTTCTTACCCAAAGCGGCGATCTACTGAAAAGTGGAACTAAACATTTCTCTGCTCACTCCTGACAATTGAAGCTATACTGAAATCACCTTAACATTGTGCCATTGTCATTTTAACTTGATGCTGAACGTCCTTTTTAAATGCATTTTAATCCTGCAGTATGACAGTTCTTGGCACAATTTGAAATGACCTTAAGCATCTTTTGTAATCACGTGTGCTGAGAAAAAAAACACACACACCAGCGATGGTGAAAACTATGACAAAATACCAGCTCTTTTGTTGCCTTCCTGGGCTGTGATGGCATCCTTCAACAGGGGACATAAGCCTTTATTTATGAAAGTGGGAATAGATGTGTGAATACAGCACCTTTGCTTACATACAGAATATGCCAGCCTTTCTGAGAGTCTGTTGATTGCTCTGCCAGCTTGGTGTCCAGCATGTGGAGGGTGAAAAGCTCTAGTGAACTGATCCCACTGTGTAGACCCAGCCTCTAGACTCGCCCCCTTTTCATTATGTCATTGTCGCTCAGAAGCACGAGGGGTCGCTGCTGGTGCAGTTTAAGGGAAATATAGGAATGTAGAGCAGTTTTGGTTCATTTTGTGGTATTTCCCTGCCAAAAAAAACACCACACGAGTGACTTGGAGATGTTTGGATTCATGACTCACTAATGCTAAGTAATGGGCAATATGACTTCATTATTTTGTTATTCACTGTTTATTTTTTGTCAATATAACTGCACATACACCTAAAATGGCTTAACATGAACTTAGCGACTTGACTGTGTAGCTGAACGTAAATAACTTTCTGATGCTCCCTTTGCTTATATTTGCCCATCAACTTATACGTTAGTTGTATCTTAAGTTATTAATTCTGACTGACGAGCTGCAAGTTGTTACATGTTTCATTGCTAGATGCGCTAAACCGCTTTCATGGTTACATATTCCATCTATCATGCTTTTACTTGTATGTATATGTATTTTTGCTAATCGTAACTAAAACGATTTTGTATTGTTTGTATATGAGTGTGTAAAGAATATACATTAATGAAGCGAAATCCAGTATCATTTCCACGTGTTGAAAAATGCTGCATCTTCTGTGCCCCTGACTATGTAGATGATACTTGGAAGGAATCGAAACGTTTATTTGAAATGTATTGGCTTTTTTGTGGATAGGGTAAATGATATTTTTTATGGTTGTACACATTAAGCATTTTACCATTTATTTTTATATTTGATATGTAGTCATCCGATCTTAGTGTGCACAGAGGGTGCTTTTTTATCAGTCTGCTTTCATCTCAACATCGCACTTTAAGATAACACTTTGGAAGCGCCCACTCAGACGCATGGAGCGCCCAGTTCAGTCCAGGGAAACTCACTTGCCATTTGTTTCTGTAATTTGTAAACGGCCTATTATTAACTTCCCAGAATTACTATCTGCAGAAATAAATAACACTTTTAAAAAAAAAGATGGCGATTCAGTCAGTTTGGATTTCATGGTTTCAACAATTTGTTTCCTCGATTTACCTCACCCAAGCTACTTTGTAACGACATAATTCAGCTATCTGGAAATTAGGCTTCACTTATTACAGCAAACACGCCAAATGGACTCAAGATTTAGACGCCAAAATCAAGATATACAACAGCAGGTACTTAAATATAATCAAGCTAAAGATTTAGGGTTACGAAACGTAGTCAAAGGACAGTGGAAGGTCCACGAACATTACATTTTGGATATTTTCACGTGACAAACTTGGGGCTCTGGTTCCCCTCCTGTTTTCCAGGACAGCGTAACTGTCTAGACTGGTTGAATCTTAGCTTCGCTTCCCAGTCGAGTTGGGTCTTGACTCCTTCCTACAGGGGCCGGGTGGGACACCATTCAACCCGGAACTGTGAATGTGATTAATTATCACTTTCAGCCTTGAAAGAACTGTAACACCGTCGAAGAGTTTACAGAAAACTGTTGTAAGCAAAGGCGCTTGGAGAGCAGGAGCTCAAATGTCCGTCGTCTCCGTCACGGGGCAAACCTGGTCGATTTCAACAGGTAGGACTCACAACAGCGAAGGAACTTTAGCAGTCATTTCTGCTTACTGCTTCAGCCGTGCGCTTGTGCGGGCGACTTTTGAAATGCTGAAATAACTGAAGTGAAAAGTCTGCGACATGTGTTGTTTTGGTCAATCCTTTGTTTTAAAGTGTTTTTTTGGAAGTGTTGGAGAGGGTCTGTGTAGGTTGAGACGTAGACTGGAGAGACGCGTGCTGAACACTAAAAATCTGATCCCTCATCTTGGTAACTTTCAGATGTAGGCTGTGATTGTACCGTATGATATAAAGTCATCTTTATAGTTCCGGGTGAAGACACGTCTCCTTAACTGCAGCTTTACTAATATGTTAACCCAAAGCTGCGCAGTAGGGCAGTGTTATTATGAGGTAACGATATCTCAAATGAGACGTTTGTTGGATTCCTGATGTGAAACAGTACAATAGAAATCTTATTAACTTAACTAACTATAGATAGCAGCAAAACTATCTGTAAGTAGGGCACAAAAATTGCGGCACAGCTTTTATTGAGAGAGAGTGAGTGTGTCTGTGTGTGTGGTCCATAGGCTGCGTGCAAGTGTTCGAACAGTGCGTTTGCTATTTAGGTTTCGGTGGGCGGAAATGCTGTCACTGGTCATGTGGGCTGTACATATATATGTATGTATGTATGTATGTAAAACCAGACATACCACGCTGTTGCCAGTAAGTTATTGCTGACCTGTTTAATTTGCGCGAATACATAGCTCGCTCTCACTCACACACACGCACACTTCTGGTACAAAGGAAACGGGGAGAGGGGGGGGGGGTGTGAGGCATGTCGGAGATCTCAGAGCGTGCAAGGGCATGCTGGGAATGAATGCTAGGAGCTACAGACCCAGCCCAGTGCTGGAAAACCTCTTTCTGCCTCTGTGCTGACTCTGCACCTCCACATGAGTCTTCACAGCTAATTTCTTTCTCCTAGCAAAATGTGTAAACATTGTATACCTGGAGTACTGCTCAATATATGTTCATTCCTCAGTGATTGGCTGTGTTTGTGTGCCTCTGTATGGAAACCCCAGGGCACTAGGACATGCACAGCTGGCATACATGAGACTTGTTGCAGCTGTACAGCACCAGCAGTTGTTGGTAATGATTAATGATTGGACAGTAACTGAATCCAAGCAAGTGCCAACACACACACACACACACACTTTTCCTTTTCTGATGGGAACCTCTCCGAGAACAGGGAGACATGAGCTGTGATACTCCAGCACATATGGAAGCACTCGAGTCTGTTAAACAGTTCAGCAGAAGCTTCTGTTAATAAAAAAAACATTTGTGTGTGTGTGTGTGTGTCAGAGAGAGAGAGAGAAAGAGCAGCAATGAGTGGAAGACTGCTCTTAGAGTTGTGTACCTTATTCAGTCGATCCTGGACAGCCTTCCCATGTTAGAATTTTTAGATGAGTCAAGCCCAGAAGTTCTGCTTCAAAAGAGGAAGGTTGAGAGTGTGCAAAGTCATTGTGAAAATAGGAGTGTACCCATAATGCCCTCCTCTCCATTGTTCTGCTTGTGTGTTTGTGCACGTCAGTCAGTGTACTCTTGTCTCTACATTTTGTTAATTTTTTTAAGGAAATGCCATAGGGTTAGCCAGTAACTAACACAGTCTTTCTTTCTCTCTCTCTCTCTCTCTCTCTCTCTCTCTCACACACTCACTCAGTCACTCACACACTTTTAGGAGGACCGTCTTCTACATCTCAGAATGCCGCAGCAGAAGGACATAGTGAAGATTGCTATCCAGATGCCGGGGGCGTACCCCCAGCTCATTCAGCTGGACCAGGTGAGCCCATGTCCCCTGCACACACTGACGGAGGCAGCTGGATAGAGGATGGCAGCCCATTCCAAAGACCTCCTGAAAGATCCTTTCTGAAGACGCTGTGGTGTTGTCTTCCTTCTGGAGTTTCCACAGTTTTGATGTTTATTTGATTTCTATCTGGGCTCATTCGTTTGGAATGAGGAACCTGTGCTAATGCAGGAGGAGTAACAATTGGCTGGTGTCTGTTTCTGTAAAGCCACAGCAATGTCTGTTTGGCTAATGCGCTAGTGATTTGAAAAGACAGGTGAGAACAGCGTTTACCACAGCGTGCGAAATGTGAGTGAAAATAACAACAAAAATAGGTTCCAGTGAATGGACTATTTGATTATCTTTGTATGTGGATTGGAGTGACATACCAGGTTGAGCTCGCGCTTACTAGCATGGATTAGCTAAAATAGGATTGCTCAGCCACCAGATAACCGAGTACGTCAGCTATCACTGATGTGGAGGGAAGCTGCTTGGTAGATAACAGTAAGAGAAGAGATGACCTGTGACCTGTGAGGATGGCAGAGATGGGAGCCACTTGTGTGAGAGACCAGTCCAGCGTTTCACCTGTGCCATTAAAGATGTAATGTCCTAACCTGTATGTTAGCCTGTTGATTAAAGATCGTTTTAGTACACTATGGTTTATGCAGCTATCTAGAGGGATAACCTTACTCCATTAGCCGAGCCCCTTAGTTACTCTAGAACTACACCTAAAAGACAAACAAAAAATATATGGTTCATGGTACTATACACAGATAATTTATATATAATAACTTGCTAACAACTGATTAGAAAATTGTAATTCAGGTCCTTTACGATTCATGAGCGGGTGACGTGATGGAGGATATGAACTCCATCAGCACGAGCAGCCCCATCCTCCCCTCCCCTCTCCTCCCAGTTGCTCCATCAGCTCCGTCCTCTCGCGTCTGCACGTCCAGCACCTCCTCCCCTCCCTCCTTTAGTTTGGTCGCCTTCCCTCCGCGCTCCATTCTGACTGGCTGCATGCAAGACGCTACACGAAAAAGAACTTGCATATCATTCACATCACCATATCCCCTTCAGTCAGTCATGTGTGTTTAGGGCTCTGTTGACCTTCGACCAGAGTGTGTACATGGATGGGGCCAGTCAGCCTTGCCTACATGGCTGTTCTGACATGGAGTTGCGTAACTCCAATAGATGGATTGCAAAAACGCCCTCTGATTTTTTTTTTGTTTGTTTTGACAAAACAGTGATTAAAGAGGTGTGAACAGTTTGATTGCCAAGTACAATTTAACGTACTTCATTACTTAAGTATACTTTTGTATACTTATTTACCACTGTTCAGATTTCCTGACTGGTTCCGTAGCGCTTTCTCCCGTGTCCGTCCTTCACAGTGTAGGATGCTGCATTTGAGTATTTTTGCTCTCTTGGGAATTTGGTATTGGAGGGCCTCATTCTGGGCCTCGCCGTAGGGGGGGTGAGGTCAGGTCCTCAGTGGGCTTGGTTTGTGGTCGTGGTTAAACCCCGTACCCTCCTTCCCCTGAAGAACCGTTCTGCTCCATCATGAACTACTCCTAGTGCTTCCAGGCGGTTGACCATTCCATAGACCGCAAATTATAGCCCACTCATTGGTCTACCACACTACACCAAAACCTCTGATTGGTTTACCACGCTGGCAACCACTAATTGCTGGTGGCCAGCTTGGTAACATGCAGACATGGGATAAACTTGTCTGCTTATTTTCTATAAATTTTGATGGTCTAATTTTAGGCAGAGGGTAAAGTGCAGAGTGAAGTTTGTCTTTTTAGTTTTGAGTTCTTCAGTTGCAGAACATCAGCTGGGCGTAAATAGATTATTGCATAAAAAGAATACATTTGATTTCCTGTTTTGTGACATTCTCCTTTATTGTCCCCCCTCCAGAAAAAGCCCCTTACTGCTGTGATAAAAGAAGTGTGTGACAAGTAAGTGTGTGTGTGTGTGTGTGTGTGAGAGAGAGAGAGAGGAGCAGAATTAAAGGTGGTGTAGTAATGGTGGTGTAGTAATGAAACACTGTGTGCTGCTTTAAGGTGGAATCTTCCTGGTCCTGAGAACTACGCTCTTCAGTATGCAGATGGAGTCCAGACCTACATCACTGAGTCTGTAAGTCTGTGAGATGTGTGTGTGCCTTAAATATTAATAATCACACAGGGAGCCAATGCTCTTGCACGTTTGTATGGATGAGCAAAAATGGCACAATGGTTCAGTAGTAATGTCATGGTAACCCTACACAAACAACCCCCCCCAGTCTGCCTCCGACTACGCTTACCGCTCCTGTCGTGTGGCGATGCTGTGACGCTTTCTAGCCAGACGTGGGCGCCGTAACTGTGCCGTATGTTAGCTGCAGGTCTGCTGGCGTGGTCTGAGTGGCGTGGTTTGTACTCTCTGTTGTAGAATCGCTTGGACATCAAGAACGGAAGTATTCTTCGTCTCACCAAGGCACCGGTGAGGAGCATCTCTGTCTCACGCTCACTTTATATAGAGACTTTATATATTCAAACTTGGACTCAGCTATTTGTTGAGTACTTAAATGAGCACTAACACTGCAAATAGCACTTGCTGTCCTTGTTCTTTATATTGTATGTTTATCTGTCTATGGTTATTTCCTCTTCTAATTCCTGTTGTTCAAGTTTGAGCCTGTGTTTGTTTGGAATACAAGGTAATGCCATTGATTCCTGTAGTTTAGTAGTATTCTGGCTCAAGGGTGTCTTGAATTCTGACCTTTCTATGCTACTATGTAGGATGCATTATGTGAACATATACAAAGCGCTTTGTAAGTTGCTCTGGATAGGAGCGTCTGCTAACTGCTCTAAATGTAAATGTAAACATGGGGAGGTCCACTTTTGTGGATTTGCATAGGTTGCGATGTGTGTAGCTTTAGCAATAAATACAGAGTTGGTAATCCAGAAATGCATATAACTTAGCAGTTTTTGTAGTAATTGCTGTTCTGTGGCGTACAGCATTTATAATGATGTGTGTGTGTGTGTGTGTGTGTAGGGGCGCTGTGCGGAGGATCTGTATAAGGGAATCCAGAACTCCGATCCAGGAGTGCGCTGTGACTCTCTGAAGCAGCTGGCAGGCGTGTCCACAGACGTCACCTTCGCTCAGGAGTTCATCAGCCGTGACGGACACTCGCTCCTCGTGCAGATCGTGGAGGAGGCTCAAGAGTGCGTACCCCCCCACACACACACACACATACACACACACCTCCTGACCCCCAGGAGTAGTTGGGCCTGCTCCCAGTCTCACCACGCAGAGCACCAAACCCGTGCACCACACCTCGGCCACCTCACACAGAAACCGGACCTCCTGCGGTGTGACACGCACGCTCCTGCACGCTCCTGCACGCTCCTGCACGCTCTTGCACGCTCTTGCACGCTCCTGCATGCTCCTGAACGCTCCTGAACGCTCCTGAACGCTCCTGCACGCTCCTGCACGCTCCTGCACGCTCCTGCACGCTCCTGCACGCTCCTGCACGCCCCTGCACGCCCCTGCACGCCCCTGCACGCCCCTGCACGCCCCTGCACGCCCCTGCACGTCCCTGCACGTCCCTGCACGTCCCTGCACGCCCCTGCACGCCCCTGCTGTGTTTGCCAGGCCGTCTGACTCCAGCATCTCGCACGATAGTTGCTGAGGCCCATCACAGACCAATTCCGCCGCATATATTCCAAGCTGTTGCTCAGTCTCAGCTCTGTCAAACCTTTGACACGTACACCGGAGTAAGTAAGAGGTCAGCGGTCCTCCACAGGTACCCTTCTTGGAGGTACAGAAACTCGTCATGTCTTTTAAAGGACTGCTGCTTATACATGGGGTTTCTCCCCTGCTAAAAGCCGCAGTGGTTGGGCATCCCAACACACCAACGACGATGTTTGCGCTCTGTGTGCAGGACGCACCTGATCCTGACACATGCACTCACCGCCTTCATGGAGCTGATGGACCATGGGATTGTCTCCTGGGAGAACCTCTCCACCGTCTTTATCAAGAAGGTGAGGGGCGTGGCCAGCACTGGCTCCGCCCATGTCATTGTGGGTTGACCCCACACCTAAAGACCCCTTTAGCAGTCACTTAGATGTTCAGTGTTGGCATTAAATTCAGTTCACTTTTGCGCAATTCTGTTTTGTGTAATTTTAATAAAAGGGCAAATAAAAAAAAAAAACTTTCTTATTTTATAAATATCTAAAGTATAAGGTGAGATGGGTGGAATTGCTTTAATGTGTGCGTGTTGGCACGTGTGCCTGTGTGTGGGCGCGTGTGCCTGCGTCTGCCGTTTACAGGTCGCCAGCTTCGTGAATGAGAAGGCGGGAGACGCCTCCATCCAGCAGGTGTCCCTGGACATCCTGGAGAGCATGGTGCTGAGTAGCAGGAGCCTGTTCCAGCAGATCAGAGATGAGGTCATACTGGAGAGACTGTTGTCCCACCTGCAGGTGTACGTGCACACACACACACACACACACACACACGCACACAGAGGAGCACACGTGCGCACACAAATGCACACACACACGTGCACGCTGTATGGTTCAGTGTCTTTGCCCGTTACTGTGTAGCTTTTGGGCTGGTCTGAATAGTGTTGACATTCTGAGAGACTTTTGGCCGTAGTTCCACTTGGTACTATGGCAGAAGGCCGCACTGATTTCATTCGCCTGATCTTGTTCAGATTGAATTTGATCTAAGGTGCAGCTGTTAGAAATGTGAGTCATTCAAAGTTGGTCTAGAAACGTGTTTATTTATAGTGTCTCTCTCTCCCTCTCATGATCACATACCAGTTCTCCCTCTCTCTGTCTTTGTAGTACACAAAACTAGAACCCAGATGATTTGACACAGATCCTTCACCAGCTGTGCAAGCAAAGTGAAACTTTGCACTGCCGATGAAGGACGTCTCTGTCTGAAATGTTCTGGAATTGATTTAGTGTTATTTTTGTTTACTATCTCCACATTTGTAGCTACAGAAGTTCTAATCTAATCCAGCGTTCTAACTGTCATGTCCCCTACAGGTCCAACCAGCAGCTCCAGACCAAAGCTATGGCTCTGCTCATGGCTCTGCTGCAGACGGCTGGTGAGGCGGACCGACAGGTGAGCGCTCGCCCTGCCCTGTTCCCTTGCCCTCTGTGCCAGAGTTCAGCTTTCCATGCTCCTCCTGTCCCCTTACGAGCTGCTTTACACGCTGTGTGTGTGTGTGTGTGTGCTGGAGTTTAGCCCTCGCATTTAGAGATCACCATACCTGCACTGTGTACAAATCACTTCCTCTAGAAGGCATGGTGACCGTCATTGTTGAAATGACAACTTCAACTTCCTGAATTCCATTCCAGATGGTTCTCTTGCTGAACATAGCTTTTACGGTGCAGGTGTCCGGTGCACTTCAGCCAAAGGCTGGAATCACCAGGATTTCCTCCTGTGTTTTTATAGAAGTTCTGCAACTTGTGGTAAAAAAGTTCATGTAATAGCTTTACGCTGTCATGATACAAAAAAGGTAAATATTCACACCTAAATGTGGAACTGACAAAAAGTTGGAAACTGAGTGATTATTTCATCTGTATTCGGAAAAGACCACCCAACAGATTCTGATCATGAGACTGTGGATGGATGAGCAGGGGACAGAGTAGTGTTACATTGTCCAGACTGGTGGCGAAGAAAGCAGCAGAATCCCCCAGCCATCCAGAATCCATGAAGTTCTGAAACAGTTGTTATCCGATGACAAACTCCAGTTTATATTCAAGCTCTAATGCAACATTGGGTATCTTGGAAGGCGCTATGTAAATGTCATTTTCATTTATACAGTCTGCTTTGCAAGGTGTGCCCCTCTTCAGATGAGTGCTATGCCATTGAGTACTAAGTCAAAATGAGTCCCCCATCGCCTATCAGAGTTTTTCATCAGTATAGGGCCTTCTCAGCATCCCATGACAACTGTGGGAGGCTGTGTTCGTGTGGACAACCTCTTTTAGAATATTGCCAAACCTGCTAAAACTATGGAAATTAATAGCAGTAAATTCTAAATTCTACCCCTCAGGTTTGCTACCTACCGCCATGTCAGTAGAAGAACCAAAACCAATTTCAAAGTAAATGAACAGCTAACATGTATGTATTGTCCTTTTGTGTTTTTCAGGATCTGTTTGCCTTCCTTGAGAAGAAGAACCTCCGGCAGTATATTTATAAGGTGAATTCCCAGACAATGTATCCACAGATTGGTGATTAATTTTAGTGTAAAGCCTAAAGAGTATAAAGGGCCCTCCACACAGTTTATGTCTACACCCACATTTACTTCATTTCTCTCCTTTTTTGTAAACGTCTGCCCTCTGGCCTGATAACGGCGTACAAAAATGGCCCTCTGTGTCCTTTAGAACATCATCCACAGTTCAGGTGCGGTGGGTGACGAGATGGCCCACCACCTGTACGTCCTGCAGACGGTCCGTCTGAATCACCTGGAGGCTCGCATGCGCACCCCTCTGGATCCCTTCAGTCAGGTGACCCCTCCTGGGAGCTCCGCCCCAAAGCCGCGCCTGTTACACGCCTACCCAAAAGCTGTCGCCGGGTTGCGTCTTGTTGAGTGACTCCCTTTGTGTCTGTCTGTCTGTCTGCCTGTCTGTCTGTCAGGAGCAGAGGGAGGCTTTGCACAGCTTAAGACAGACGGTGTTCGAGACAGAGGGGGAGGGCGGACTGAGCAACGAGCGGCGGCGTTCGCTCTGCGCTAAAGAGTTCAAGAAGCTCGGCTTCTCGGTGAGCACACACTAGAGTTACACTGGGACGGCCCCCCCCAGGACTGGACCAGTGCTGTCTGACTCCACACTGGTGTGTGTGTGTGTGTGTGTGTGTGTTCTGTTCTCCCTCTCCCAGAACAACAGTAACCCAGGACAGGACCTCAACCGAACTCCTCCTGGGTTGCTGGCTCTGGACACCATGACCTACTTTGCCTCCCGTTACCCAGACGCCTACAGCAGGGTGAGAGAGGCTGTAGCCAGACGCCACTGAATACGGCTATACAGCTCCCACACTGCGGTAGAGGCTTAGTCTCTCTCTCTTTCCCTCCCTCTCGCTCTCGCTCTCTCCTTCTCTCTTTCTCTCTCTCTCCCTCTCGCTCTCTCTCTGTTTCCCAGTTTGTTCTGGAGAACAGTAGCCGTGAGGATAAGCACGAGTGTCCCTTTGCACGCAGCAGCATCCAGCTCACACTCATTCTGTGTGAGATCCTACGGATCGGAGAGCCACGTGAGTCCCAGCTGACCTCAGCTGACCTCAGGAGACCTGCTGCTGGGCTTCTGCCCCTTGCTCAACTCTCTTCCTCAGCTTTTTATCTGAGCCCAGTTGACTAAATTACACCCATAAATGTTTTATATTTAAGAAACTCCACCATTAAACTAAACATTAAACATAAATAAATCCAGATGGTCCAGGAATGTTCGACTCTGATGGTGTTTAGGTTCATTATTTGTTTTATTAGCTAACAGGTTCAGAAAGGCTGTATTGTTTTAAGAATGGGTTTGGCGGGGGGAGGGGCGTTGTTTCCTTGTCTGTCACTAAGCCCCTCCCACATCTGTCTCTATAGCGACGGAGACGGGCTCCAGCTACCACCCCATCTTCTTTGCCCAGGACAGGCTGCTGGAGGAGCTCTTCTGCATCTGCATCCAGCTGCTCAACAAGACGTGGAAGGAGATGCGTGCCACGCAGGAGGACTTTGATAAGGTGGGCCCCGCCCCCTGCCCCGCCCACCACACACTCACTAGACTTTTCCATTTCATCTCTGCACACCTCCCTGTAGGGACCCCACACCAGACCCCACAGTCGCACTGTACTTTGGTTAAACAGCGAGCCTCTGCACCTGGCCTGAGTAACTCTAGACTCCCTCAGCTGTGCAGTATGCCACTATGGGGCACACGTGTGCCACGTGACCCGCTGCCTTGTGGATTCGATCATGAGCAGCACCACAGTGGCGTATTGATCGGCTCATCTGGTTGAACGGCTCAAGTGGGCGAAGCCAGCTCAGCTATCTGAGGGAACTGGAGCTCACCAATCCTAAACACCCAGGTTGCCTCCCTGCGTTTTATAACCAAACCACTCATAACTTTTGTTTTTAATGCGTAACTAAACTCCTCCCACTAGACAAAGGCAATCTAGAAACGTGTCTCCTTTTCACCCAGTGTTTTTGGGGAATTGACCGGATGACCTTATGACCTTTAGGGGCGGAAGCAGGGCCTGTCTTTTGTTTACAGCGGCCGTTTCCCCCAGCACATCACCCTGATTGGCCAGGCACACAGAGCCCCTTCTCTTTATGGGGGCATTACTGTCACAATAGCAGCCCTCCCCCCAACAGGACTGCACACACTCACACACACACACACACATCTGTCCGCCAGCACAAACACTTTATTACATCAGCACTAAATCACACATGAGCAACAAAGCTGAAGCCACAGGAATTGGTCCCGAAGTTGGTGCTCCTGTCTGACTGGATCTGGATCTGTGCGTGTGAGGAAGCTGCTCAGGGAAGTTCTGTTATGCCTACACTGCTGTCTCACTGCCAGACGAGCACTTCCTCTCACAGACCACACACCCTGTGCACTGCTTTATGTTCCTCCATGCGTGACCGTCACTGAGGGCTTTTAAGCAGTGCCGGTGTCCACACACACACACACCTCCGCACACCTAGCTTTCTCCTCCGGGTTTTCCTGTTTTCACTCTCCTTTCATCTTGCCCTCCCAGAATTCCCTGGCTGGGATGCCTCCCCCCTCAACGAATCGCTTCTGGCATCAGGCTTCTGCCAGTTGGTTTCTTTGGGGGGCTACTGCTACATGCATGCAAGCGTGCGTATGGGCACATGTGCATGCTTGTGGTCATGAACACGCATACACTGAGTGTGTGACAGAGTGGTGCTCACACGCATGGGTGCCTGGTGTGTGTGACTGCTGACTCTTGAGGGAGGGCTTTCCATATAGGGGAGTCCAGTGGTAGGGATGTATCTCATTGTGTCGGAGGCACAAGGGAGGATCCGTACACAAACACACACACACACACTGTGTCACTGCTAGGACCAGACCTGACCATGGCTGAGGTATGTGTACAGACTGAGTACTCCATCAGTACATGGGCAAAGAGGGATGATTTGAGCTGAAAATGCTAAAGTAAAAGGAGTTGAGTTGAGTTGGGAGGTGGTGAGTGGGGGCCGGTGTGTGTCTGCTGGGGCTGGCGGACAGCGACAGGTTTGCTAGACGACAGAAATACAATGTACAATGTGTTTTTGTACTGTAAGTCAAAAATCTATTATTGTCTTTTAGAGAAGTGGAGGAACTGTGAATAACCAGGTCCATGTAGTAGTATTACTGGTTTGTGAAGGCAGGGACCCAAAGAGGATATTTGTCTTTGAATTATTTCCTTTTTTTTTAACGACTTTTTTGGTCGATGGCGGAAATCTGCATCTCTGGTACTGGCGCTTGTTCCTACTCTTGCCAGAAGGGGGCAGAAAATGTCTTATGATTTTACTGCAATAGAAAATTATCTGTTTAAAAAATCTGTTGAATGGAAACCCATTACTTGTGTGATACATCATGAATGTTGCATTACTTAAAAAAAACTTTAATTTCATAAATTACTGTTTTTTGGGTGTTTTTTGAAAACTGTTACTGTTTTGTGGTTTTTAAAATGAGTGACTTTGTATTCCCATGCTGGTGGGACACAGAGAGAGATTATCCTGAGGTTTGGCTTTATCGTGTGTATCTCAGAAGGGGTCCGTCCTCTAACCCTAATGGCTGAGTGTGTCATTTAGAGGCTGTTATTAGCCCGGCTGGGGGTCCCTCCCTGGGTGGAGACCCCGTAGCTCTGTTGTGTTTGCCCTCTCTCTTTTATCCACTTCTCCTTTCTCCTCGTCATCCTGACGCTGCTTTACGGCTGATGGAAGTCAAGGTGGGTGTGGATGCGTGGGAGTAGTTGTCCATCTGTAGCCATCCAGATTGACTGGAGGATATTGCTGTAGGTCACACGTTGGCATCACATCACATAGATCAGTAGATGTATACACATTAGCCAAACAGAAGAGCCCATTATGTGTGCGTGTGTTTTCCTCTGGGCAGGTGATGCAGGTGGTGCGGGAGCAGATCACTAGAACTCTGTCCAGCAAGCCGACCTCTCTGGAGCTCTTTAAGAACAAGGTGAACGCATTGAACTACAGCGAGATCCTCAAGCTTCGTCAAACGGAGAGACTGCACCAGGAGGAGACACTCGCCCCGCCCGTGCTGTGAGTCACCTGCCTCTCACCTCACATGTCCTGCGGACCCATTACCTGTGACTAATCACAGGTGTGTGTGTGTGTGTGTGTGTGTGTGTGGGCTTAGTGAGCTGAAGGAGCGACTGAAGCCCGAGTTGTTGGAGCTGATCAGGCAGCAGAGACTGAACCGTCTGTGCCACGGGACCATGTTCCGCAAGATCAGCACTCGCCGGAGACAAGGTGAAAGGCTCCGCCCCCGTCCCGCCCACACACAGGCCCACGCCCACTCGACACACCCCAACATCTGCTTAGCAACCAGTTAACACTGGTCATGCACTCTAACAATATATCTGACTCTCACTTTTAACAGATAATAAACATGGTTGGTTAATTATATGCACAGAGTGACTAGATATGGCGCGTGTGTGTGCGTGCGCTCGTGATGGTTAACCGTTGGCCGTTTCCAGATAAGCTGTGGTACTGCCGCCTCTCGCCCAACCACAAAGTCCTGCACTACGGGGACGTGGAGGTGGAGACGGACGCGCCCTCCATCGAGACCCTGCAGGAGAAGAGTGAGTGCAGATGTCTGTCTTGCTTCTGCGTCTGCACAGTCTTTTACCTCCACCTCCTGTTTAGAGGAGAGTCTGTGGACGGGATGTGTCCATTGCTTGTTTGTCTCTTCTCCCAGTCCCTGTGGCAGATATCAAGGCACTGCTGACGGGGAAGGACTGTCCTCACATGAAAGAAAACAAGGGCAAACAGACCAAGGTGACCAATAAGACAAAACTGTGTAAAGTAATCAATAATAATTATTGCTGTACTTGTTTACTGTAAATACAGTGTCCTGGTTCCCCCCAGGGTGAAAAATTAAACGTTACCTTATTAACTTCTACCTGGGAAAAGTAAGAGCTTTAAATCTGGATTTATGGGGGGGCATTCACAACCCCTCCAAAAAGTGGCACGTACCTTGTAAAGTAAACCTTCATGAACCCCAGACGTATACTGCTGTTTTCCTTCTGACCTGCAGGAGATGCTGGACCTGGCCTTCAGCATCACATATGACGTTGAGGAGTACAACTTGAATTTTATCGCCTCTTCCCGAACTGATGTGAGTGAGATTCCATTAGTCATCACAATATCAGCCCTTAATTCAAACTCCTGTAACCTTTCTGCCTTAAAAGACTGAAGAATGCTGGAGAGTGTTTTGGGTATTTAAACATTTATTTTAGGTAAAAATGCCTCTCTATCTCTATCTCAGTTCTGCCTGTGGACGGATGGGCTGAATGTTTTGCTAGGCAAAGAGATGAGCAGTGAGTCTATGCGCAGTGAGTTGGAGATCCTTCTCTCCATGGAGATCAAGCTCCGCCTACTGGACTTGGAGAACGTCCCCATTCCTGACATAGCCCCACCTATCCCCAAACCTCCCAGCAACTTCAACTTCTGCTATGACTTCAGCCAGGTGGAGCAGTAAAGCCAGGGTGGGGTATCGCTGAAGTCTTGGGGCCAACCCTGCTCTTCCAATGCCACTGAAGTGAGCAAACATCTTACTAGCATAAATGGAGTAGCAGATACACAGCAGAGAAGTGCTTCCACCATGATAGGATATTTGCGGAAAGAAGGGCAGACATTTTGCAGCATTGTGTCCTAGAGATAGATCACTCAAGGAAGTCATGGCCACCAAGTCCTTAAAAGAACTTAGCCCATGAGCAGTATTGATCCCACAGTGTGTTGACATCACAGTACATTGATGGAGGCAGTTAAAGTCGCTGCCTTTAGGCCATAATGACATCACAGTGCAGTAATGGAGGCAGTTAAAGTCGCTGCCCTTAGGCCATAATGACATCACAGTGCGATGATGGAGGCAGTGAAAGTGGCTGCCTTCTAGGTCTGAATGACAAGTCTTTCTTTTGAACTTTTGCATATCAGTTTATTTCTATACTTGAGGCCTTGCATGGTGAATCTAAATATTTAAACTTATTTTTTTTGTCAGTCACCCCTTTCTCAAAGTACTTACCTTCTCCAGCTGGGACTCAGTCTTACTTTTGTATTCACTCTTAAATGAAACTGGTCTGCATTTAGAATGCATTCTGATCGGGAACTTCATTTACAATTGAGTGCATGAAGAATGATGCTTGGTGGGTGTAAATGTGCAGCGTTTTACAGTGATATATGGCTGCTCTGTGCTACACAAGCACTGCAGATTAGCAGTGCTATTGACAAGCCCCATTTCCAGTCATGTGACCAGGAGTGAATCAGTAATATGATGACAAATAAAATGGGACCAGAAATATTTGACATTTTTTCCCTGTTGTAGCCGTATGAAATTCTGAGAAACTTGGGAGGAATAAGACTCAGTTGAGCGTGAATCTAACTGCTGTAGGGGATAAAATGGTGCGTTACACTAAATTCTGACATGCTACATCGTTAGTCAGTCGTGTGGGACTTGGTGTCTCTGGTGTATACATAATACTTTATAATGATTTGGAAACATTTAATTTAAATTGTAATGGCAGACATAAATCAAAGTTCTATGTGCATGGTGCTAAAAGCAATGTGATGATTACTAGGGCTCTAATGTTGCTATATAGTGTCTCGGTTAGCATTGGGGATAGACCATAGCCCACTGGACTAATCGGTACATGTGTATGTAGAAGAGTAACCGCTGTGCAAATACAGTTAATTCTGTACTGTTCTTAAAGATTCCCCTCACTAAAACACGGCACGAAATGTGACAGCCATCTTCAGGGTAGTGGGGTAGGTACCTAATACCACTTTAGAAGTCTTGCACTGGGCTTATGCAATACTAGCAGGGAAATGTTGTAGTCTATCAAATGGTACAGTCATCATACTGAAAATGCTGTTTTCTACTACTGTCACTGACATAATTATCTTATCCATGAATGCAAGTCTTTGTTCTTGTTGTAAATAGCCGTTGGTCGCGAGTGACTGGTTTCCTTGGAAACTTGGCTGTGTAGATGTTCTACCATTCAGACAGAACACTCTAGACATGGTGATTGTTTGGTGTTTTTTGGTACAGAATTGTCAATCATTAAAAAAAACAAAATAATTTCTAACAGTGTCTGTACTCCTTTACATGGTAGTTTATAAAGATCTCAACCACTCAAACTGAGAAGCTCAATGCTGATTGGATGTTTCCTAGTCCTGAGCATTATGGGATGAAGGGGAACTTCATGGCCTACTGCAAGCACTGATTGTGAACCTTCAAATTAAACATGGCAAATGAAATGCACAAATGTTTGACAGAATATATTTTTTGTTTATACTTGTTAAGAGGTAATAAACAGAATGTGTGGAATGTGTCTTGTGATTACAAAGATGGGACAATGAACTACGCTTAAAATTACATCAGTGTTGCAAGACATGGTTGTTTCTGCAATCCATTAAAGAAATAAATAATATCCTGTGGGTTGCCGGAGGAATCCCGTGGATAGAGAAGCAGCAATGGAGGGGCATAGCACGAGAGCGCCACCATTTTGAAATGCAGGGTCCTCACAGGTCACAATCAAAACATTTCACGTTTTACAGCAAAAGAACCTGTACAACTTAAGACTAAAACACATTAAAAATATAACCCTTTCTGTTGTAGTGTTGTTCATGGACTTTCTATCATTACATTCTAAGTGCAACATTTGCAAAGTACTTAGTTTTTACTGTAGTGGGCAAAGGAAGCTGCTTTGAAGACGATCCTTGGTGGACTGGTGTTCCACTCCAGAGAATGGACAGGGAAGTTGGGACATTATGCTGTTTGGGGACATTGTGCTAGTTGGGACATTTTGCTTCCATACCACCTGGTGCACCGGCGTCTCTAAAGTGCTTACAGACGTATTCATGTTTGGTCTTCGCTTTAAGTGCAAGTCTATTGTCCATTACAATGCTATAGTTAAATACTACATACAGTATCACTTATGGTTCTATAGTGCAGACTGACAAATCAAGAGGGGTGGCATGCGTCTCGCGATAATGGACCTTTTCAAGAAAAGGAAGCTGTGATTGGAGAAAGTCCACTTTTGTTGCTGTGATGTCTTTGCACTGGGAGATGTCCAGTGTCTTCAGTCTCTTACAGTACAGGGCCAAGACGTGCAGGGACCTGTTAGAACACAAAAGCCACCATATAAAGCCCGACACCCTCAAATGGCTCATACCCGATTTAACAGGTTAACGTCGGGAGTGCTGTAACGTCGTCCATACCGCACACAAGCGGAAAGATCGGCTCGTGCAGGCAAGGTTAACAAAAGGCGAGGGGCAGGGCAGGACGGGGGCGGGGCAGGGCAGGACTGGGGCGGGGCGAGTGCTCCGCTCACCTGTCCGTGACGGCATGGCAGCAGGCGAGCTGCAGGTGCTGGAGCCGCGGCAGGCGGAGCAGAGCGCGGACCAGCCCCTCGTCGCTGAGCCGGCCACAGCGACTCAAACCCAGACTGGTGAGGGAGCGGCAGTGCAGGGCCACCGCGGCCAGGCCGTCGTCCGTCATCTCCGGCAGCATGGAGAGGGACAGCCGCTGCAGCGCGGGGAAACGCAGCACCTGCAGGGGGGAGGGGAGTGTCAGGCGTACGAAACTGCTGCCCCGGGCAACGCTGACGTCGTTGTTGTTGGGGGACGCTGATTGAACGAGCCTTGACAACAGCCAGCCAATGAAACTGCATCAGTACCACACGCATCACCAGGTCACCCTGGTCTTCAGAGTAAAGCTCCAAAGCTTCTCCATTTCAAAGTGGGCCCCCCGAGTTTGATTGACAGCGGCAAGGGAACCGCCCACCCACGCACCTGGGTTATGCTGGCATCGGTCAGCTTAAGGCAGGCGGACAGGTCGAGCTCCTTCAGGCCCTGGAGGGCCAGCAGCGATGTCTGCGCCTGCTGCCTGAAGGTCCCCAGGTCCTCCTCCGTCACCAGCGCACACTTCTCCTCCAGCAACGTGCTGGGGGGCTTGAAGAAGCCCATGTTCCCGAAGTTCCTGGTGAAACTGGGGCCCTTGTCCTCCTGCGTGCTCTGAGCAGTGGAGAGGAGGCGTCACTGGTATAACTCCATAAGTGCATCGTCATCTACTCGTGTAATGCACCCTAGCCAGCTCACGTGAGCGAGCCACACTCCACCCCACTCCCACGCCAGGCAGGGACGCAGCTCACCATGTCCCCGATGGGCCCCTCGGGGGCGGCGGGCTCCTGCAGCCCCAGCAGGCCCCGGTCCGTGATCTCCTTGCAGCAGGCGAGCCGCAGCACCTCCAGGCGCGGCAGGTATGTGGCGATGGCGCGCACGCTCAGGTCGGTGAGGCAGACGCAGGAGGTCAGGTCTAGCTCTCGCAGGCTGGACGTCAGCAGCTGGGTCAGCGAGTACACGGTGACATCCTGAACAAAGGAACGTAGAGGCTCCATATGTGATGTAATAATTAGAATAATATTCATTCATATAAATATTTGTATTATAAATATTTGCAGAGCCCCATGCTCCACAATGCAACACTGCCCCCTACTGTAGAGTGCAACACTGCACAGTGCTGTAGAGTGCAACTGCGCTCTGTAGACCGCCGCTCACTCTGAGGTAGGTGCAGCTCCTGAGGTTGAGGGTCTCGAGCTGCGCGCGAGGTCGTGGACAGGACAGGCCCTTCACCAGCTCCACGCCGCTCACGTGGAGACACTCCACCAGCCGCAGAGTTCTCAGGCTGGGCAGCGCCGCCAGCTCCGCCAGCCCCTTGTCCATCATCCTCCAGTCCTGGGAGAGGGAGAGGGCCTCCAGCTCGTGGAGGTGGGCGGCGGCCAGCGCGCTGCGGCCGGTCAGCTCGGTGCAGGCGCTCAGGTCGAGCGTGCGAAGCCCCCGCTGGTGCCGACACAGCAGCTCCACGGAGTGGTCCGTCAGCTCCCGGCAGCCGCGGAGACCCAGCTCCTCCAGCCGTAGGCCGGGCGCCCGGACCAGGCAGCGCAGCGACGAGGGCGTGATGCCCGTGCAGCCGAGGTCCAGGGAGCGCAGCGTCTGCACCTGCTCCTGCAGGAGGCGCAGGAGGTTCCGCAGGGACAGCATGGCCGAGGAGCCCTGGCCCACCGCGCGGCCGCGGTACGGGTCGAACTCGAAGGCGATGTGGCAGCCGGACAGAGATAGCCGCCGGAGCCTCGGGGTGCAGCCCGTCAGACGGTTAAAGGTGAGGTCAGACAGGTAACGTAGGTTGGACAGGTCCAGATCTTCTAAGTTGTTCAGGGCTGTGCGTACCTATGCATGAGAACACGGTTCTGATTAGGAGGAGAACATTTTCTTGCTCCTTTCAAGGGTCTTTGGGCTCACTGCACATTATTTGCACCTGCCTTGTAGTCACACCAGTACACTGTATATGCAATTCAGTCAGATCTGTTAGCCCAGCTGTTGCAATGCAAAATATGCACAAAGTTTGAGACCACAAGTCCACTGTTGCCTGGATGCATGAGGCAGACAGCTCTGTGCCCACCAGCAACACCAATGTGTTATACAAACTCCACACACAAGCAGGCCGCTGTTGTGTCAGTGTAAATGTTGTTCTGACAGTGGTCTCCTACTACTGTCCAATCAGCATTGATCATGTGGTCAGAAACCGACCAATGATAAACAGGGCGAAGGGCCACAAACTGTGCATGCACCTCGTAAAACTGCCTGCGACGTGGTGCGTGCTGACGAAGACCTGAAGGCATCACCTGCTGCCGGTGATGCTCGTGACAAAGGAACGTTCCGGACATGAAGATGCTGTCGAGGCCGCTGAGGTCCAGCTTCCGCAGGCCCGTCAGCTGAGGCAGTAAGCCCAGGAGGGACGCCTCGGTGACGCTGCTGCCAGGCAGAGACAGGCTCTCCAGCCGCGGGCCAAGGTGGACCGCTACCTCCGCCAGCAACTGCCGCGACAGGCGCCAGCCGTCCAGGTGGCCTATGGCGAGGCGGCAGCGAGGACGCCGTGCAAGCCCACGCACGAACTTCAGCGACGCTGAGCTCGCTGGGAACCTGAAGGTCACGTTTCTCTGAAAGAACGGAGAGGGGACGAGGCCGAAAGTGCAACAGTTTAACAAAAAGAAGGAAAAAAAGAAGGTTGACGCTAGAATGAAGAACAACGAACCTGGAACTGGTGGTCTTGGCTTGCTTCATACCAGGTTCGGCAGACCAGTGAGGCTTCTTTACGGTCTGATGCATGAAGGAAGCTTAGAATGTGCGAAATCACCTGGGACCAAGGCAGGAAATCTGTGCGTTTGCAACTGCGGCACAACTTTACAAACGGACTGTAATTCGTCTCCGTTTCAGAACGGTTGAACGAAAGAAGAAATTCAATAGTCTGAGACAGATCTAAAAAGAACATGCACGATTGTGATTAACGTTTTTGTAGAGTAGGGGTTTAGCTTCAGGTACAAGGGATAACTAGCCAAGTCTGAGTTGACTCACCTCCACGGGCAGTGCGGGAGTATCCATGGCTAGTCACTCATAACAAGTGCAGACACCAGCAAGTTTCATGTTATCTGCACCTAGAACGGCGCTGTTAATTATGTCCACAAACTGTCTCTTCCACAGTTTCGTCCACTAGCTAGATTAGCTGGCTAGCGTTAATGTTATCAACCTAGAAAACTTTGCGACCACACACTCCTAATTCTGTGATACGTTTTTTTCTTTATTTTCCATTCGTCTAGTGTTTCACACGAGAATACACGAAGTAGCTTATGAAGGTCACCGGTGAATGAGCGCGAGCTGAATATAAGACCGTTCAGCTCTTTGAGGCGCCGCTTGACAAGATGTCACGTGAAAACTGAAAAGGGCGTCTGGGTGACGTAGATGTCCGGCTAAGAGAGCTGATGTCTCTTCTGTCCAGCAGATGGCGTAGTTCAGACTTCATTTGTACGTTCCGAGTCGTCGTGTATCCCCCCCAACCCCCTAAATACACATTTAAGTTTGTAGAGACGATAACAATAGAGGATAAAATATAATGTAAAACTCTCCAAAACTACACGATTACACAAAAGACACTAAAAGGTTACTGAGCACAATAACAACCATTTATTAAAATACACTGACATCAGTTTAAGAAGATAATGAACATTTGTATGTTAAGGATATTATGTTAGCCAATTAGCTGTAAAACAAAATAAAAAGCTGGTTAGCTTTTTATAATCTAGGTAGCATCCAAATGTAACTATACACTGCAAGTGTATTCACTGTACAATTGTAACTACACACTGCAAAATATATAAAAAACAAAAGTTGTAATTGCTTGATTTCATCAAGTATTTTCTATATAATACCACTGAAAAGACTAAAATGCTATTTAAGATTCTCACAGTGAAAATATATGTTTAATGCTCCTGTTCTGAATTTGAGGAGTCAAACAGTAGAACTTCACTCCCAACTGTACTGCATGCTGCGAGCTCAGATACAATCGTAAAGTCGGCAAGAGAAAACCGAGACAGCTGATGGAGAGCTACTTATTTCATGAAACACATCAACCATCTGTTCCTTGTCATAAAACCCTGCTATATTTTTCCTGCCTATTAATGGCGGTACAGTCTTTCCACCTAATACATCAGGAACACCCAGCCCTGCTCTGCTCTCTCCCCCTACATCTGGATGTCGTAGAGGGAGGAAGATCCTCTGGATATTCACTCTGGCCTCTTGTTCCCTAGACAGATTGCACAGATCCCACGCAATAATGTTCCTCAGTGGGGTGAACTCTTGTGTTGTCTGTCTCTGCGTTCCTGTCTCCACAACGTCCCCTAAATCTGCCTATTTAGGACAGTCCATAAGTGTCTATTAGGTTAAGGGGTTGAGCTTTAAATATGCTTTCTGGAGACGCAGTACTTGTCTGTGAGATGTTCAAAAGATACCTCTGTACTAAAGAGTAAAATCGATTTCTTGTATATCAGGTCATATTTGATTATGTATTTACTTATTTTATTTAACTGTCCAAAGAATTTAGGTGTGACATTGTTTGCATAAATCATATCTGCTCTGTTGTCTCCAGTGTAGCTTCTCGGACCCAAACACAAAACATCAAGCTTTATACTGGTAGAAATTGCCAGAAAATATGTCAAGACATACATAATTATTCAGAATTGTACCAAAAACAGGTGACTGGTTTTTCCCTTGCATCTCAATGAACTCACTGAATCTGATGCCATTATACAGAGCCATTGGCATAAATCCAATAGGAAAGATACGGGTGTAGCTTTTCCCTTCGAGAGTCCCCTTGTGCAGGGCACAGTAGGTGGGCATATAAGGCACTTGGTATTGTGGTTGGAGCATTTCGATCATACAGAGAGGTCTACCTAAAGGCCTTAGTGCACACACCTAGTGAGGGTTAGGGTAATTAAAGTAAGAAACTATTGTTGAAGTATTGCAACTGTGTGAAAACCTTCATAGCAGTATGCTCTGGTGTTGACTTGTTAGAGATATAGCAAATGTATGCCTCGATCTCCCCAGGAAAGGGTCCAGTAGTAGTAAAAAAAAAAGAGAGAAATTGCAATTACAATAAAGGTTTATTGCAGTGTTTGGAAGTTTCTGGAAGTGTCATCACCAGATATGATGATACGATATGTATCATCTCCAATGTTAGAGGTATCTGGGGCCTGGACTGCCCAGCACTGCCCTGGCCTGCCCAGTACTGCCCTGGCCTGCCCAGTACTGCCCTGGCCTGCTCAGGACTCCTGATCCCTGCAGCAGCCACTGTAATGACTGGGAGTGTTTTTATCCTACAGCAGTACCAGCGTTAATCTGAGTCAGTGTGTAGTGTGTAGCAGTGGTTTCTACTTCTAGACTGTCCCGTACCTATTTGTACTTTTTCCTAATCAAACACACAATTTTCAATAGGGTAATAATTACCAGGCCCTTCATTAGCTGACTCAGGCAAAAACGTATAAAAAGCAAACCTGCACACAGTAGACAGTTTTATGTAGTACATCCAGACTCAGTCCTGTCTCTCTTCAAACAAGAGAGATGAGGAAAGGTGAAGATGTGGGAACAATGGAGCTGACACTCCCGTACTCTCGGACTTCTGGACCGAACGGCAACGAACAGCCGATTCACATCAAAACACAGAGCTCATTCACAATGGGTTGTGCTTCTTGGTCAGTCCTCCATCTTGTCCCCTCCCACGATTTCCCGCTCGTCCAGGGGAGGCCTGTTGGCGAGGTGGGAGGGGCTAGTGAGCCCTTCCTGCACAGAGCCACCCGAAATCTGTGAGAGAGCGTCAGCGTCTTGCTCTGAGCGCTGCCTGTGGAGCGGTGAGGACGGCAGCACAGAGGAACAGCTGGATGGCTGCTCGGGAAAACAGATTAGAAGGATCCTGTGTCAAGCCCGGTTTAGGAGACGCTGAGTGTCTGAGTGTGTGTGTGTGTGTGCAAACCTGTAGGGAGATGCTGGACTTGTTGGTCTTCTCCTTCAGTTTGGCCAGGGTGCCTCTGAAGCCTGATTTCTCAGTCATCTCTAGCGCTGCTTTGAAGAGTTTGGGGGTCTCGGGCCGCGGGGGAATCACATGCACTGGCTCCTCCTCCTCTTTCTGCTTTGTTGGCTTCTTGTCTGCCAGCATCTTCCTGCCAAGCACAGAGCAGCACATCAGTGTCTACACCCAGACCCAAACTCCCAGACCCAAACTCTACATCAGTGTCTACACCAGACCCAAACTCTACACCAGTGTCTACAACAGACCCAAACTCTACACCAGTGCATACACCCAGACCCAAACTCTACACCAGTGTCTAGACCAGACCCAAACTCTACACCAGTGTCTACACCAGACCCAAACTCTCCATCAGTGTCTACACCCAGACCCAAACTCTACACCAGTGTCTACACCCAGACCCAAACCCAGACCCAAACTCCACAGAAGGCAGTTGCAATTTTAGACTGAATAATCTTACAGTGGAAATGCTTAAAAACATAAAAAGCGGAAGGTGAATGTGGTGGCCATGGTAACGCTTTACGGCGTCGTTAGCCTTCTCACTTTGCCTTCTTGCGGAGCAGTTTCTGAGACTCCGGGTAGTGCACCAGGATTTCGTTAAGGTCCTTCTTGTCCAGGATGAAGAGGTTAGTGAAGCCGTGTGCTATGACGTTGGCTGTCCGCCGGTTACCCCCTCCCACTGCCAGCAAGCTTCGTGCCAGAGAGGCAAAGATAAACACAAGGATAAATGATTACGTCCATGACAGGCACACCCACCAAGGAACTCTGACCTGATACACACAAGCCTATCTCTTTATATTTATTATCTTAGAACCTCAGTGTACACACGAGAAGGACTTTGAACTGCATTTGACGATAAAAAAAATATGCAAAGTTCTGGAGATGTTCACCTGATTTCGCCAAACACAGATCCTGCTTTCAGTGTCACAAACACAGTCCTCCCGTCAGGACCGCCAACCACCTGCACCTCTCCGGACTTGATGATGTACATCTCTCTCCCTACCTCGTCCTGCGAGAGACAGACAGACATCAGGAGAATGATCTACAGTAGGAAAAATATTTCCCACACAACTCAACTTGAATAACAAGTGACATGACATTGTAAAAATGGAATGTAACAGTGAAAGGAGAAGCCATGTGCCATGTGTCGTTTTGGCAGAGGTCAGACTCTGGTTCAGTCACGGCGACGGCTGTGGGTTCAGCGATCAGCCGGCAGTTTGAAAGTCACCCAGTGAACTGTGAAAAATCCTAACATCACTGCAACTGCTCAGAGGCAACACACGTCATAAGGAACATGCAAAGGAGAACGGTGGCACCTTTTTGCAGACGTAGTCCCCAGGAAGGTACACGACTGACCTGAGCCTTTTCAACATGTCATAGATCATCTGTCTGTCACAGCCCTGAGACACACAGACACACGCACACTTGATTGGTGGATACAAAGTGATAGGGAGAGGAAGAGACCAATAACGGACACTGTGTCCACTATAGAGGCCTGGACACGTTAAGCCCACCTGATACACATGGTTCGTACCTCAAAGAGGGGAACTTTGCTGACAATCGAGTAGTTCACATCCACTGCTATGTCCATCCTCATCTTGTCTGGTAACTGTACAAGCAACTCCTGTTCATCTGCATGCGTAACGGTAGAGAAGAGTTAGCCGTGACACTATACCAATAGTCAAAGACTTTATTTTTGTTTCATTTCAGCTCTGGACACACCTGAGCCAGGTATGTACGTTCCTTCTGGTCTTGAAAAGTATCACCTGGCTCAAGTGTATGAATGAAATGGAAAAAAAAACAAAAAAATGGCAAACAGGCCACAAAAACGAGGAGCAAAGGTGCTTTGCCATTACCCAGCATGCCTTGAGACTCCCACGTGTAGTTGTACCAGGTTTTCACGCGGTTCTGCACGTCTCTGGGGATGCGGTTGGAGCCCATGTACTTCACCGTGCTGTCCATGCAGGAGCGGTAGTGCGTCTGATCTGCCGTGGCCGCCCCCACCACGTCTCTCATCTAATACAACCAAAGCCAATCAGGTTCACCCGGCCTTTTACATCATCCTACAGATGACCAATCCAACAACTAATCCAATATACCCGGCCTTGTATTTAAATGAAAAACACTGTACCTGACCAATCATGATGGAGAATGCAAATACTCCAATAAAGTAGTTAAAAAGTTGAAAAATTATTTCAGAGAGATTGGTCGGGTCTGGCAGACCACCGATCGTGATCAGTGTCTTCACAGCGAAGTAGTAGCACCGGATATAACTAAATAAAGACAAGAAAAACCCAATTAGACAAATTAGACAACATATTAATTTACCCTACAAATATTTAACATACACAAATATTAATATACATGCATGAGGTTTGAATGGCATTAGATGCTAATGAAGGCATATAAGTGCAATACTGTCAGCTGAAAAGCCTTAAAAAGCCCATTAGGCAAAGAAAGAAGTACGTTGCCAAAACGACACACTGTAGTGTCCAAACGGATACATACGCGATGCCTTCACCATTGTATACCCAGTGCGTGGAGCCAAGACCCTGGTAAGCAGAAACCCAGTAGTAGAGACAGGCATTGCAGTGCAGGGAGTACAGTAGGTAGGTGGTGGTCCGGATCACTCTGCAAACAGAAGGCAGCGTGTGAAGGAGATGATGGTAACAGCATTTATAACAAGACAGATGCTGCACTCACCTGTACACGTAGGCTTTGTTCAAAATGGCCTCCAGGCGGACATTGAACTCAAAGAAAGACAAGATCTAAAATGACAGGAGAAGTGGGTTCAGAATTATTTGTTTCTATAAGCCATAGCTTAGCTTATACCCTCAGCTGTCTGATATGTAGGGAAAAATTGTTTGCTACAAAAACTGGTGATAATGACTAAAAACTGGCCATTACATTTGCAATTGTACAGTATGTTAAATCACATTGCTTTAAGTGGCCACCAGTGGCTTGTAGCTACTGACCACCAGGCTTTTCCTTAAGTGAAACAGGAAGTGCTCTGTGTAAGGTTTACCTTCAGTAACCGAGGGCAACGCAGGAGGGGGTTGATCCCCACTCTAAAGTAGAACAACTCCAAGGGGATGAGACTGGCAACATCCAGCTGCAAGTGGTCCAAAAAAAGCATAAACGGACCGTATGGGCTCTGGACATGAGCAGTAATGTCAGCTCAGGAGGGACAGGGACGCTCGGGAGGGACAGGGAAGCTCAGGAGGGACAGGGAAGCTCAGGAGGGACAAGGTAGCTCAGGAGGGACAGGGACGCTCAGGAGGGACAGGGAAGCTCAGGAGGGACAGGGACGCTCGGGAGGGACAGGGACGCTCAGGAGGGACAGGGACGCTCGGGAGGGACAGGGAAGCTCAGGAGGGACAGGGACGCTCGGGAGGGACAGGGAAGCTCAGGAGGGACAGGGAAGCTCAGGAGGGACAGGGACGCTCGGGGGGGACAGGGAAGCTCAGGAGGGACAGGGAAGCTCAGGAGGGACAGGGAATTTCACCCCCCGTGCAGTGTGTGTGCTGCTCAGTACCAGAGCTGTGCGCTACCTTGAAGCGCAGAGCCTTCATGTAATTTCGTCTCATTTCCTTCTTGTCGCTCTAGGAAAACACAAGGAGAGAAATGTAAGTAAATCTGGAGGACTCTGCAGCACTATCAGTGGATTCTCGGTGCCTCCGAACCCCCCAGCTAGACGCACCACGATATCTCCACCACGGATGAACTGCAGTCGAGGCTGGAAGACCATGATGTCGAGGATGTAGATGGCATCACACAGGTAGTCAGCCAGCAGCCACAGGTGGACGTTGCCTGGGGTCTGAAAGGGGAAGGCCCAGCGGACCGGGATCATCCACAGGTTCCAGTTCCAGGCCACAGTGACGAATAAGAGCCACAGCACATACACCGGATCTACGGACGGGACCGCGACACACACACACATGGCAACACTGTGAACAGGAAAGTCATTCAATTCGCTGACATTCAATTCGCATGAGCTGATGAGATGTGTAGAAGAGGATGAGGAAGAAGAGCGGAGCCAGCAGGTGAGGAAGGCTCTTACTGGTAAAGGGATCGATGCTGGCTGGGAAACGATACCGGAGCAAACGGCCCATCCTGGACTGAGGCCTGACCTTAAAGCAAAGCACCCTGATATACTGCTCCTCAGGCACCTGCTCCACCGCAGGACCAGCCTGCGTCTCCTCCTCCTCCACCCCCGGCTCCTCTTCAGGCTCAGGAGGAGCAGGAGGAGGAGGAAGAGCAGCTGCTGGAGCTGTGTTTGGGGGACAGAATACAGAAAGATATCAGCTCAGCTTCGTAAAACAATGGTAGTCTTGTTACTCAGATGGGCCCATAAAGGAGTGTAGACGGTATGCAGGTTAGATTAAAGGGTAAAGCCACAGTTAGAAATAGGTTTAGGATTAGCCTGTCATTTTAGAGGAAGGCTACCCCTAAAACTAGTGTGAGTATAGGCTCCCTGTAGTGTGTGAAGCTCCCTGTAGTGTGTGAAGCTAGAAACAGTAGCTAACGACTCTTCCAGTGCTCTTCACACGAACCTTTATCAATTATTAAAACAAATCCTTTCTTTTAACATTGTCTACTCCGCAGATATTGTGAAGCGTCGCCGATGTCTGTAACGCCCGCGGCCCGTTCCGCACGCCTGTGTGTGTGAGGGCGTGTAATCTTATAAGGGCTCCGGGAGATCAGAGTAGGTCTGGCTCACTGTCAGACGCCGTGTCGTCGCCCGAGTCGTCAGGGTCGATCAGCTTCTCCTTCACGCGCTCCGTCCTCTCTTTGAAAAGCTTGACCAGCTCCTGCAGACGCTCGTTGACCACCATGCTGGCCTGACTGGACACAGACGCTGGGCGGTCCCTCCCTCTGCCAACGCCACACAGCCAGATACAGCTCAGTACTGCACACACACTATCCATCCATCCATCCATCTATCTATCTATCTATCTATCTATCTATCTATCTATCTATCTATCTATCTATCTGTCTGTCTGTCTGTCTGTCTGTCTGTCTGTCTGTCTGTCTGTCTGTCTGTCTGTCTGTCTGTCTGTGTGTGTCTGTCTGTCTGTTGTGTGCACCACAGACCCACAGACAGATGTGTATATATAGATGCATAAATATTGATGCATGTCATCAGAGTCCATGTCCTGGCAGAGATGGACGGTGGTGTTACGCTCGCATGATTGCTTACCCTTCGTCCCCGCTCGTGATGCTACTCTGGCTTGGCCAGGCACGCACTGTGGTCTCCAGTTCTTCCTCATCCTCGTCTCCAGATGAGTAAAGCTTCTTTCTGTCAGAGGCCCAGAGAGACACTAAAGTCTCTGTCTGCTTGGTGCAACACCATCTTTTGCTAATCTAATCTTGTAAAGTTATGAGACTGGCTTCCTATTAGTTACAATATGGTAGCATGAATGCTTAAGGCAGCCAGCGCAAAAGTTACAAATTTGATACAGAATTCTGGACACGTAACGCACAAGAGTGAGTGGATGTAGGTGGAGGATGTAGGTGGAGGACGGCAGTGGCTAAAGATGGATGTCATGAGTGAAAAGCACCAAGAGAGTTTTTTGAAAAATGAGTTCATGAGTCTGTGATGATATAATGAGGCCAGATCATGGATGATATTAAACAGCTTACATTTTGGTCCAAATAGTTTGTGGTTTTCTGTCTCTGACACCAGCATAGTTTCCATCCACCAGGGTGGGTGTGTGTGTGTGTGTGTATGTACAGAGAACAATCCAACAAAAAAAAACAAAATAATATCAGAATAACACTGTCTGCAAACACAACTGACACAATAATCATAAGCCGATGTTCCACGTCTACGCTCTCATGTTACGTGCAGCTGCACAGTAAGAGAAAGAGACAATACAGCATCTGACTTATAGAACACACCAGGCTAACAAATGTAGCATGCTGGAGAGTGTGGAGCAGCCTCTGCTGTGAGTAGGGGCATAATAGTGGGCTTGAACCTGGGTCTGCTTGTTTTAGGGACTCCAGGCACCGTGAGGGTCTTGAGGTTGGGGTCCTGCGGGGTGATGATCTGGGGCATGTGGTGAGATGTTCCACCTTGCTGCTCAGTGTCCATGTCCTCCACGTTTACAGCTGGATGACTGCTGAGCCTGGAGCCAGCTACATATGAGACAACAGCACAATAAAACCAACACCCAACCCACAGGAACACAAACCAAAACTGCTCCTCATCTTGGTCCTCAACTAGAACTTCTCAATGTTCTCCCACACATACTGTGTGATACTGTTTGGTCTAAAAACAACTGCTAAAGCTAAACAAAATGCATTTGATCACATTTTACTGTAATACAAGACACATCATTATTGGACCTAAATGCCTTAAAACAGCATGTCTCCTAAATACAAACTGGTTCTGCACGGACAGCTAAAGATCAGATAATAAATGTACAGAGTTTCAAACCTCGACATGGGTCGATCACCTGAAAGTCTAGCAGAAGCGGACTCGTCCTCGACGTGAAAGGCAGGGTTGGAGAGGCCAGACTGGTGAGTGGGGCTGATAGGGGGCAGTCGGGGGTATGAAGGCACGTTGGGCAGGTCCAGGGCGGAGCCAGGGGGTGACGGGGTGAGGGAGTGTGGGGTGTGCAGGGGGGACTGGCGGACCAGGCGGCCCAGCTCCAGGTCCCTCTGCTGGAGCTGCCGCTGGGGCTTAGGCATCCTGCAGAGGTCCGAGTCCGCTCAGACGACTCTGGAGGGCGGCAGAACACCGCCGGGCACGCTGGGTAACTTCAGACAGGTACTGAGGAATGCTGGACAGGCGCTGCGGAATGTTGGACAGGCGCTGCGGAATGTTGGACAAGCCTTCTGGAATGCTGGACAGCTGTGAAGGAAAACTGGGGAGTTTGGGAATATGTTCTGAGATTTGCTGGGGAATATGAACGATCTGCTCAGGCAAGGAGGGCAGGTGCTTGGTGAACTGGAACTTGGGGAGTTCGGGCATAGGGGGCGCTCTAGGCAGGGTGACGTGGTTGTCCTTCAGCAGCTGGTTGAAGCGGTCGAGACACGCAGGCACACCGGGAACGTGCGTGATACAGGCCCTCAAGGCGTCACACCTGGAATGGCCTGCAGGCGGAGCGCAAAACAGCAGCCACAGACACAGGTCAAAAAAGGTCGAAAAGGTCACAGTCCTGAAACTAAGGTCATGACCTCATAAAAAACAGCCTTGTAGTGCAAAAAACAAAGTACTGAATGCATTTTCATTTTCTTCAATTACAACACAGAATTACATCACAAATATCAGTGCAGTGTTTATTCTTTGTAAGTTGCGTTGGGGAAAACGGCTTCCACTGTAATAAATGTAAGTGGAAAAAGTTGAAAACGTACCACCAGATTCCTCCTCATTTAACTCCTAAATACAAACAAGAGGAGAGAGAGGAGTTGGTGAGGAGCAACCGAAATACCGCCAAACAGCACAGGATCTGTAATGAGTAACTTCAGCCAAGCACAGAGACTCTGAGCAGTGCTGAACACATGAAGACCAGGATCTAAAAGTGCTGGTTAACAGAGACCAGTGAGCCCAGACTCACCTCAGCGTTGGTCTTGGACACTCCAGCGACGTCAGTGGCCCGAGGCTTCTGGGTAATTGGAGCTACTTCTGATTCAGTCTCTGATGAGTCGTCAGAGTCGTCAGAGTCCTCAGAGTCCGGTTCTTCTGTGTCCTGATCCGGAGAGGATTCCACTTTAGCTGGCCCAGGAGAATTGGATTCGGGCAGAGGCGTCTTTGGCCCAGGTTCTACTTCTGGAGGAGAGAATGAGAGCTGGGCTTCCTGTACTGGACCTTCCTCTGGAGGCCCCTCTGTACCCTCTACTGCCCCATCTGGATCATCTTTGCCCTCCCCTGGTTCCTCCTCTGCCCCATTCGGATCCTTTGTGACTTGTTCTGATTCGTCTGATGCAGCTGCTGCTTTCTCTGGATATCCTACTGTTGCATTTGAATTCTCTACACTCTCCTCTGGCTCTTCAATGTCCTCGACACACTTCTCAACTAGTTTTTGACATCTGTAGAACACACACGCAGACACACACACACACATGAGTCCGCGCACACACACACACACACACACACACACACACACACACACACTCCTAAGCATTCTCATATTGCAATAATGAAACAAACATATGCCATGTTACAAATATGACAGATCCTGAAATTATTTAAATTATTAACGGCATGTTTTGTGTCATGCCATCTTAACATAAAAACATTTGCTTAGTTGTTTTTATACCCAAAATATGACAAAAAATATGATTTGAAAAATAATACAGAGTGCAACATAGCAGTCGCAATCAGTCAAGTATAAACTTACTCTGAGATCCAGTGTCAGCTTCAAGTAATAGATTTTTTTCACAACTGATTGAGCAGAGCGAATAATCATTCCAGCTAGAATCTAAGGTTAGGGTTAGAAGAATTAAAAACCAATTGACAGAAGCTTTAAATGTCCTAATATAAATTTTGAGTTTGTTGTCTGAATGTTCGCCGTACCCCCGACATTCTCTACTGCGACGAAAAAACAAGTACTGGATGCTGGATTGGTAGCTAGGCAACCGCCAGGAAGGGAGCAGACGTTTCTAAGGGATGCGATTCTGTTGCCAGGACTGGATGACACATTATAAATAATTTGCTATGGAGATTCTTAAAACCTGCGATAACACACTGTATCAAGCACAGATAAAATGAAAAATATATATATACATATATACATTATAGAAATTAAAGTCTAGTTCATGGAAAAAAAAGAGATTAGCGTGTACTCAGTGACGCTTGAAAATTAAATTACCAAGAAGGGGCCATTGTTCATTGGCTAGATCTCTACACGAGTCCTTAAGGGGATTCGACTTCGCCAGCAGAGGGTGCTGAAGACGTGCATTACAGATAGTACTAACGAGTCCCCTGATATCGCTACTCAATATCTATTCTCTGTACCTATTCTCCGTACATATTCCCCGTACCTATACTCTGTACCTATAGCCAACTCTATATCTATTATCTGTACCTATACTCTGTACCTATAGTCTACCCTGTACTTCTATGCTTCCAGTTGCTTTTAACACTGTGTACTGAACACAGATGATAACCTTTCTTGTTCTCTGTTCAGTTGCCACATTTTCAGTAGCCTCTTTAATAACAGACCTCTTTTATAAAGGGCAGGTGATGGTTGGGAATTTTGTGTATTTATGTATTAAGGTATTTATAAATGCATATTTATTTATGATTTGTGCTACCGGCAAAATGAAGTCACTCATGAAAGTGACAAATAGGAGCTGACAGCACGGACACACATCCATTGGGATGCAGGACGGCGGTCGTCATGGCGATCAGATGAGCTCAGAGTACAGCAGAGATGTCAGGACTGGAAGATTACAGATTACAGCAGAGATGTCAGGATTACAGATTACAGATCTGTATAAAATGATCAGGCACTGCTCCAGAGTACGAGTGCCAAAGACATAACTGGGTGCAAATGAGGCTTTTTAGGCCCTTAGACGAAGTTTCATTACCGAACATGAAATGTCATGTTTAATTTAAGCCTAATATAAATGTTTTAACATTTTGTATCTTCAGACTTACTGACACTCATTACAGATTTGAGAGTTTGGAGACTCAGCAGATTGAATCCTAGTTTAGCATGAAGATGTTCTTCAAAAACTTGGAAATGGTTATAATAATTTAGGTGGCATTCTGTATTTTATCTGGCTGAACCTTTTCAATAATTTTTTGCTTGCCTTTAAGTGACTTGAGCAGCGCTCTGGTCTTTAAGCTAAGCTAGTAGCCTCTGATGCTGTTTTTAAAGTGACGGTTGAAAAGCAGACTCATCTATGTATTCGCTATGATCTAGGCAAGCATGAAGTCTGATCTTCCAAAATGTTACGCATATCATCCCTCCTGCACCTGCTGTCGTGTAGAAGAGAAGAGGCTTCCTCAGGACTGTTATTCAGCAAGGGTTCCTCTTCCCTCTCCTCATCCTGCAGGGCGCGTAACCTGGCACACAGGGAGATGAGTTACTGACAAGTGAGCTACTGTCACTGCATCATGTACACAATGAGTATGACTGCGTTTACACGTGCACAAATGTACCCCTACACGTGCACGAATGTACCCCTACACATGCACGAATGTACCCCTATACGTGCACGAATGTACCCCTACACGTGCACGAATGTACCCGTACACGTGCACGAATGTAACCGTACACGAATGTAACCGTACACATGTAGGCTTGTAAGTGCAGGCACATGAAAAGCTTGACATACCAATAGAATGCATTTTGAAATTGAAATTTTACGAAAGTGTGTGTGTGTGTGTGTGTGTGTGTGTTACAACTGCCAAGCTGCCTCTGCTGGGCCCCTGAATGCAAGCCACTTTGGACAAAGGCGCCAGCCAAACGCCATAAAATGGAAAAGTAAATGTGACTGTAAGTGTGTGTGTGTGTGTCATTACTCGTCTTCGCCTTCTGCCACCCCCTCCTCCTCCTCCAGGATGGTGTGTATGGTCATTCTGCCTCCCGCCAGCTCTCGCACGGCTAACACGGCCGTCTGCCGCGCCACCTCCTCGGCCACCCTCACCATCTCCAAACGCTCCTGTCGTAGCCTGGGACGCACACACAGCAGCGGGTGGAGCAGCGGGTGGAGCAGCTCTCTACAACCTCCACCCGTCCTGCTTTACTCCAGTAAAGTTTAGTTGTTGTTTTATTCCTTCATAGATCTCCTTTCATTGATTTGGACTAGCAGTGCGGGATGATGCTAAAATGCCCCTGCTGTGCGGGTCTTACAAAGCCGCTTCCTGCTACAACTTCTCTTTCTATGACCTGTGGTGTCTCTGCATTGTTCTTCCTCAACATATCAGAACAAGCTGTAGAAATAAGCGTTAGCCCCTGACATTACGTCAACACATCCACTCAGCGAAACCTCCCGTATCTAACCGTTCCTCCATCGTCGCTATGGCGCTGTCCTCTGCCTCTTTCCTGATGCCCTCGATGAAAGGCGTCCATCGTCCGGTTTGCGTCTCGGCGTCTTCGTGCTGTGTGTACGCCACGCCTGCCTGTTCCACAGGGTCCGGTTCCACTCGCAGCGTCTCGTGAGGACTCACCGGCCGCGTGAGTGGCTCGGCTCGCCTGTCCTGGACCTGGGGTTCTGTGTCTGTGTCCAGAACCGGGTCTGTGGGAACAGAACCAGCATGAGCAGCTGACAGCAGTGACTAAAGGAACAGCAGCGACTAAAGGAACAGCAGCGACTAACTGTAGCTGTGTAGCTGTTCTAGGGCTGCTTGCAAACACAGGCCACATGCGTCCATGGAACAACAGTGACTTACAGTCAAGGAAAAATAGAACAAAAACCTACAGGTTTAATACTACATACACACACTGAATAGGGCTTCATGTGTTATATAAAATATCTGTCATTAAACTAGACTGTACACAACCATCATTAAATTCCTTAAGGGTTAAGATGTAAGCTATATATAGATTTTGTGATTAGGTCATTTCATCTTGAATTCATGTTTAAGGAATTTGTAAAATAAATAAATAAATAAAAAGTGCACAGAACAAAGGAAGACTTATGGAACGGTCACCTTTATCATGCGTGTGAAGGAGAGTGTGCTGAAAGAAAGTCCCAGCATGCCTAGCGCTAAGCATCCCGGGCTAATGTGGGACACAGACTGGGACACAGGCCACATTTCCATCATTACCATTGGCTCTTTAGAAACTTGATCGCTTATAGGAGGGAAATTCAGGGCCACAGCTAGGAGTGTTCACACTCAACCATCGCAGAAAAATGGTTCATTCTCTTGGTTAACTTATTGTTTCTGAAGCAAGCAAGTTCAGAAATGCTCAACTTTATATGGCCTTACAGTGATCACCTGATTATGAACAACCCAACCGAGCCATGCGAACACGTTGGCATGTTATATTTCTGCATTCAAGATCTGTCAGGTGGAATCGACAAGATCAGGGCTTGGATACGTCAGGGAGTAAATCAGACACATCAGATAAACGTCTAAAATATCAGACATGCATAATGTAAAAACAGCTCAGTGTTGATGCCAGTCCAGATGTAGATGCTAGAATCTTTGTATATATAGTGCCCTCCATAATTATTGGCACCCCTAGTTAAAATGTGTTAAAAGCTTAACATTTTATTACAGAAGCATAATCTCACTCTAAAACAATTTAGAAAAAAGCAACCTTCAACTCAAGTGGAAAAAAAAAAAAGAAAACATCTTGAAATAATAATTTCCCATAAAATTACGGGTTCCACAATTATTGGCACCCTTAACAATTTCAAAAATGGTTCACAAGGCATAAAATCACCCCAATAGAAAACAGCTGGAGGTAGCACAGGTGGAGGGAGGAGGACAGGTGGAGGTAGCACAGGTGGAGGGAGGACAGGTGGAGGGGGGACAGACTTTACTCACCATTCTGTACAACTTCTGCAACGTCCTGAGAAAATCCAGAAATGTAAAGTAAGTCAGAGAGCAACGATGGACACATTTAAAGGGTGTCAAGCAACGGCTTTACCTCACACGCCCCATAATCCTCCTTGTGTTTTATGACAGGCCGTGGAATGGCCAGTCCCAGACCACGGACAATCCTTCCCATCATGCTGTGAGAGACCAAGCCGTACAAGTCTGTGTTGAGTTGTTATCACACATCTACCACGGGGAGCCAAGATAGGGCTCTATGTGTGTGTAGGCCTGATGCGCCATTGACTTACTTGACTTTTGTGTCGACCTCTGACAAACTAATTACAGACTCAGGGGGAGATGGTAATACTGCGGAAACAAAGAAAATGGAACTTTTTGTGATTGAATACGTGATATTCACTTCAGTGACTATAAATGCATCTGAAACAACTAAAAAATTACATTATTTACAAAAGAAAACGAATTAGAAATGCATTCTCCTCAAGAGTATTTTAAGGTGTGATTTTTCAGCAATCGGAAGCCTGTTCTGGTACTGTGTACCTTTGCCTGAGGAGTGTGAAGGTCTTTGTGAGATGTTATCAGGGCCGTCTGGGAGGCGGGGGAGGTGGTGGCTCAGAGAATTCTGGAAGCCACTCCTTATCCACCTCGCCATTCTGCTAGCACAGGGAAGAAGGACAAAGTTCATAAAGCACAGCATGTCATAGTATATGTCCCCCGTAAGTAACCCTGAAACCTGGAGCATGCAACTCACAGGCAGAGCTAATGTTACAAATAACTCATTCTAACACATTAAATATTGTATTATTCTCGTTTATTGTATTATTCTTTAAGGTATTATTTAGGCTTACGTGTTGGAAAGGTGTAATTGAAAGGTGTGTGTGTGTGTGTGTGTGTGTATATACGCATCACTCACCGAGGAGGAAGATGTGAAGAGGGTTGCATTTTGATGACCTCACCCTTGGTCACTATCTCCACCACTGGAATATGAGGTACTGGCACTGCGTCTGAGACAAACAGACAATAACTGTTTACTGTAAATACCAAGGGTTAGGGTTAGGGTTAATCCCCAGTATTACCACTAATATTTCATATGAGTTTCAATGTTCTTACTGAATTATTCACAGTACTAAATCAATAATATGTTTTAAGAATAATGAGGTTAATGAAAGTGATGAAACCCCTAGCTGGTGTAAGGGTGACCTGTGGCCACACACACCTGGTAGCTCCTCAGTACTGTAAACCTGTAATCAGAAGTAATCATTTTAATATTTTGATTAATACAAATCAATTCATTTATCATGAATAGACATTGTTTTTGTCAATTATATAAATTAAGTGACAAACTTGAGAATACGGGAACATGAATGTAAATGAGTGATAAAGGCACCTCAGTGTGTCCCTCTGAGTCCAGGCACTTCTGGTCATATTTGCCTGCAGGCTGGGGCACCAGGACAGCACCTCCTACAGGCTGGGGGACCAGGGTAGCACCTCCTGCAGGCTGGGGGACCAGGGCAGCACCTCCTGCAGGCTGGGGGACCAGGGCAGCACCTCCTGCAGGCTGGGGGACCAGGACAGCACCTCCTGCAGGCTGGGGGACCAGGACAGCACCTCCTGCAGGCTGGGGCACCAGGACAGCACCTCCTGCAGGCTGGGGGACCAGGACAGCACCTCCTGCAGGTTGGGGGACCAGGACAGCACCTCCTACAGGCTGGGGGACCAGGACAGCACCTCCTACAGGCTGGGGCAGGACACTTGCAAAGCCGCTGGACAGCCAGTGTAACACGCCGCTCTGTATACTGCACAGAGGGGGGGGATTGGTAAAGCGCTGGAGTTCAGTATCCTGTGAGCGAATGTGAGGATGCCAAGCCCAACGCTCACCTGCCCTGGGACGCCTCTGAGGCTCGGTCATCTTCTCTGGCTGATCTTGCTGACTTCAGCTTTCCTGCAGTCAAGAAATTAAAAATGGGAAATGATAATGCTATAGGCCTTCAACCACAACAACGGCATTTTCACTTAACATCCGAATGGAAGTGGAATGGTGAACCTCTGTTTCCTGGTCTTGCCCCATCCTGTTGAACAAGAGCAGGACAGAATGAGTCATTGTAATTAAAGATGATGTATGCAGTGTGAAGTGTGAGCACTGCCTACTTGCCTCTCATACAAATATAGACAGTGTGTGCAGAACCAGCTGAGGTCACCCTGCACTGTGATATTGCTGCTAAATTGTTTTATTTATTGCATAGTCAGAGCAAGAGAAATGTGAAGATGGTGTGTTCATGGATGTGAGAGGGTTCTGTGTGTGTGTGTGTATGTGTGTTTGTGTGCTTACTGTGATGGTGTATCCTCCTTCTCCGTCCACATGGGTTTGTGGCACAACTCTCACCATCCAGTTAAACATCCTGCTATATACACAGCGCTGGAGTTAGCCGCCCAGGTTAAGAACACTCTTGCACATGCTATGTATATAGTGCATGGACATATGTATATAGTGTATGGACATATGTATATAGTGCATGGACATATGTATATAGTGCATGGACATATGTATACAGTGCATGGACATATGTATATAGTGCATGGACATATGTATACAGTGCATGGACATATGTATATAGTGCATGGACATATGTACACAGTGCATGGACATATGTACACAGTGCATGGACATATGTATATAGTGCATGGACAATGGCTTCACACTCAGCTTTGTTCATAAGAATTCAGCTTTGTTCATTTTAGACTTTGTTTGTTTGAAAGTCTGTGTTTATCTTGGTCAGAACCTTGTCAGAATTACCCCTTAACCCCCCCCAGAACTAATTAGAGACCGTGCTTGTCCAGGTGGAAAGCCCCTGAGAAGCCCCCAACCATTTTAATATCCTGAGCTGGTGGCAAGTGTGGCTAGTCTCCAGGGAAACTCCACAACAGTGGCAAGAATAGAATGAACTAAGGTTCTTTCCGTGACCATCCCCAGACAAAAAGCCTGCACAGATAACCCTCAAGCAATGAGGACAATGGACAGGAAGTGAGGAAATTCACATGACCAGCAGCTCTGTGTTTTAATCTCTCATGCAGTCTGACAGTAATATTCGAATGCATTGTAATGCATAGTTTCTTACATATGCTACCACAAACCATTGCAATTCAGTAGCAAATAAGCTTCCTTTTATATGCATATTCTTAAACTAACTGCTCCTGAGACTAATAAATGGATATGTCCAATAATAATCCTGGAACTGTGTTGTGACTGTCAGCATCTTAACATTTCACATAAAAGTGTTCCAAAGACAGTAATGGTGATGCTAATGCTAACAATATACTAATGAAACAGCAAAACATGTCAAGCCTGAGAAGAAGCACATGGACCTTCCCTTAATCATAAACTGATGGCAAACTATTTCAAATGGTAATTGTTCAAGAATGGTAATAAACACTGTCACATTCTTCAATTTCACCTGCAGGCCCTTTCATAAGAAGTCCTCGCCCCTCACGACCAGTCCCAGTGATCCATAAGTCCTATTCAGAATTAAATTATTGAAGTGATTCATTCTCAATTTCATCTACTGTATATTACTGACACTCCATATTTCTCAAGGCGTTTCATCCAGTTTCCCTAATGTAAATATTTGTTACTGAGATAATAACATCATTTGCTATCGTAGAACTGCAGCTCTCAGCAGGTCTTCTGCCTGGGCATGATCCTGGCCAATCCCTTCACATTTCAGGGTTCATGAGACCATCACATAGACATGCATCAGAATGCCAAGGGTGGGGTGGTTAAATTAGCAGTCAAAAAATATGCATATGTAAAATTGTGGCTGTTCTTACCTATTCCTATTCCTTCAGCAGCTACCGTGCATCCCAGAGGGGACAGAGAGGAGCACAGGGCACTCCGGTGATTTGTGTGTGGATTAGGGTAGGAGACTGGGCTAATTGGATTACAGCCTGAATTACTGCTCTGCTCATGGACTGAGCAATGAAAATGCCAGGGAACACCACAGAGTGAACGTAGACATGAACGACCCCGACAATCTGAACTTATTCAGGTTAAGTTCTCCAAGAAAACCTTGAATCAGAATAGATATCATTTTAGAGCTATGGAGTGACTCGTTTATGGAGACCTCCCCAGATGGTGCTACAGTACATTCACAGTCTACATTCTGCACAGATGCTGGATTCTGCTGCTCATAATTGCGCTGGTTTTTGTTCAGCTCGCTCTCCATCTTCGTCTTCTGGAAGAGCACAGGTGCTTTTGATTTTCATCTGCTTCATCTGTTTAATGTTTAAGGGGGAAAAGGGGGGGGGCAGCTAAATAAATTATATTATTTTCATTTCTGTTCGGGGCTCGAATAAAATCAACTTGGCAGCTCTGAGAATGACAGCAAAGTCCTTCCCCTGCTTAAATCAAAGGATTTGCTCATAGCATGTAATTGTAGAAGTCTGGCCGTCTGATTGGTCCATAAACCAAAGCCAACAGCACAACCTACATCATCAACTCCCTCCCACTGAGATTAGCTGGGATATCATAATTAGCTAATCGAAGTTAATTCATAGCTGCTGAGGAAGGTGGACGTTAGCGTGTCTGGAAAAGACTTCGCTTGACTTCTGTATGGAGCCCAGCAGCTCTGTGGGGGGGGGGGGTCTGCTGTCATCACCATCTTGGCCCGTGTATGTGTCGGCAGTGGGGACCACGTCCCTACGGCTGCACTGTGCGAGCTGAGCAGCTAAAAAGCAGGACATCCCATAATGAGATCATAAAGGGATTAGGCAGAAGGTCCTCTTCTATTCTGATCCTAGATCATCTGCTCACACATAAAAATGAACATTATCCATATGCGAGGATAAATGCAAAACTGATCTTAGGTCAGTGTGCAAGGGCCACAAGGTTCTTTGTTTGTGATTGGACAAGAAAATAGGACAAGAGATACTTCATCCAATAGAGTGGAACAGATTGAGTTGGGTGTCAAGGGTCTAAACTCTTAAATGGCGCATTTATAATCTATATTTGGCATTCATGGAATGCTGACATTTAGGTCAAAAAATTATTTTGCTGAGTGAATCTAAAGTTTCCCCCATGAGCCTCTGCAGGGATGTCTTGTATTCTCAAGCAAAGCTTTTAAGTGGGAATTTAACGTACCTACACGAAACCTACAAAGGCCTCTGAGCAGCCATATTCAAGCCTGACAGGAGGTCAGGTTGTGTGTCTCCTGCCAAGGTCCCTCCCTACGTCATCTCAATCTCAATCATAGCAGGAAAGGCGTCGTTTATGCAAAATTAAACTTTCTGAATGATGGAAAGCTATAAAAAGCCAGAGATATTTCTGGGGTAGGATATTGCATAACAAAAGGGAAAAAGGAGCATGGAGAGAAGCCCAGAGGAGCTCCGGCACGCACCACTGAAGTGAAGAGGCTCCTTTTTACCAAAGTGTTTACTGTTCAACTTCCCTGCTCCTCCTCACCCGCCCTCCTGCACGGAATCACCTCACGTAAACACGCGAGAGGATCTGCACATAAAAAGGAGTCATTTTTGTTTAATTTTTTTCCTTTTTCTTTTGCACAACCGGTTTTATTATAAGCAAGCTACATGTCAACTTACAATAGGCAACCTGTATTAAAACAAGCAATACATGCCCCGCATGATTCATTCAACTGTTAATACGAAACAATGCAAATGTAAAATCATAAAAAAAGAGCTTTTTCCTTCACTTAATCAAAGGCACTGAAGATAAAAATGGGGGGGGGAACAAAACAAATCACACATTCAACACACCACAAACACACAAAATACAAAAAGGGTTGAAATATTTAAGGCTGCAGTTCAAGGCACTGGCAGAAAAAGCCTTTTTTGGGGGGTGGGGAGGGGGGGTCTTCTGAAAGTGTACAGATTCTGTGTCTGGCTGAGTAGCATGGAGCCTCATTGAAATCAGCTCTGCGGGAACTACATGGCCACGACGACGAGCCTTACCGCAACGACCGCGGCTCTGCCACTAGGGGCGCTAGAGTCCCGGAGAGCCAAGGCCGAGAATGCTTCTCATAAACAAAGGCCGCGGGGTAGGGGAGCCTGCGGTTAAAACATGGCAGAGAAAACAGCGGAGTCCCACAGGAAGGCAGACGCTCTGTTTTTGGTTGCTCCCTCAGGAGGGAGAGATCAACATAAAGGGCATGCGGGGCATCTTAATGTAGGTCACAGTGACAGTGACAGTGGGGCCCCGCCCCCGCCCCCGCCCCCCCCCGCCCCCGCCCCCGCCCCTGCTTCTGACCACCCCCCACAAGACTCAAAACTTTTTGGCAAACTCAAACGAAGGAAATGCTGGCTGAAGAAGCCCCTCCCCCACCCTCCCATCTCCCTCCACCCCTCTCTCTTCCCCTCTCCCTGTCTAAAACCCCAACTCAGCAACAACGCTGTAATGTAAGCCAGGCCTGGACCCATCGGCATAGACTGTAAACCTCCTAAGTATGTGCAATTCAATTTATGAAGCCATACTTTAACCTCGTCCTTTATCAGATGTTCTTACACACGCAGGCAGACTTTTGTGTTTTGCAGAAACTACAGAAACTGAGAGAATTTTGCTGAATTGTACACTTCTGAGCAGCTTTCTCACAGTTTTAAAGCTTGGGCTCAATAGGGAAACAAAAAAATCTACTTATTAAACACACACACACACAGAAGAACCACAACATAGAAGCATCCTCTAAACAAATGATAAAATAATTAAAAAGACATGAAAGTGCAAATTCTCTGTTCAGAACAGTCTTGAGTGGGTAGAGCACCACAGTCATGTAAAGGGCAGGAGGGTGTTTCATCAAAACGTGTGTGCAGAAAAGAAACAGAGGGTGAGCAAGTGTGTGTGTGTGTGTATCACACCCACTCCTGGAAGGAGCGTCTACAGTGAACCAGCACTTTGGGAGTCTCTTTCTTCTGTAGTGTGGTGAGAATGACGTAGATCACTCCCAGAATGCACAACACCAGAACCAGCGGAACCGTCACCAGGATGAGGGTCATGACGTGGTCGTCAGTGTGCTTCTCACGCAACTCCTTATCTTCATCCTCGTTGTCACTCATGGACACCTCCTCGATTTCATCATCTTTGTAGTCATCACCATCTGGGTTACGACCCTCCCTCTCTGGTCCATCAAGGTCCGGCTTTTCATCCGTAACTGGGTCTGCATCAAAGTGAACCCGACAGCCCATGAAATCGTTCAGGATGGACCTTGGGTATCCTGGGTCAATCTTCATCCGCCTGTTGTCAAACCGCCAGTACTTTGTGCCTTTGTAGAAGTAAGTATGAACTGTGGAGAAGACGGACCATATTTGTATGATATAATCAGCAACACAGTTCAACAAACGATAGAAGGAACACAAAACAACACAGATCATCATCGGGTCTTTGGGAGTTCAAATCCATCACAAGCATTTTTCTTCCTATTTTTTCCAACGAGAGAATAAAAAAATCAAATAAAAGGAATTTTTGGCCACTGCAATATTCTCCTCGGAACAGAAACATACTGCTGAAAATTCAAATCACAACATCTGTCGCATTAAAAGGATCCAACAAATGCTCTCGTGATCAATCATGTGAAGCGAAGACTGAAGACTGAATCAGAAAGCAAAGCTTTAGGGACCTGCACGCCTCCTAACCAGCCCCACTTTCTCTGCAGTGGAGTCAAATTTTCCTCCGCTCAGGGTTAACATGACTCTCACCGTTAGTGACGAGTATTTTCCCGGGCACCAATGCCCAAGTCGCTGACTCACCTCCATCGTCGCTGAGGAAGGCCCCCTTCGGAGAGGCGGGGATGGAGCCCCACACGGTGATGGGTCTGGGGTAGTCTTTATCCACAGCCCACTCCTCCTCATTGAAACGCCAGTATCTGCAGGAGAGAAGAAACAAAATTGTGGTTTACACTATCCAACATGAAAGCCAGCCCCGCCCCTGCCACACCCCAGCCCCGCCCCCCTCACTTCCACATTCATTTTTCATTTCCTTTTTTGCTTTCAGTAATAGTAATGTACTAGAAAAAACGATACACTCTTTATACAACCAGCAAAGGTGTTGCAACGATGCAGTCCGGTTTTTTATTAAAACTTCCATGGGGGCACTTACCTGTCTCCTCTGAAGAAGTAGGTGTAGCCACTCGGCTCCCACCACACGGCGGAGTCCACGTGGTCTGGCATGCCCTGCCCGTAGCGCAGCAGTTCCTGGGGGTAGCCCGGGAGAACGTCAGCTTCCCCGAACAGCCAGTACTGGCTGCCTGCATGCCAGGGAGGATGGTCACCCAGAGGAGCGTAGGGTTAGAGGGGAGACAGGAAAAATGGGGTAAGAAAAAAAAAGGGGGATGGGTTATGGGTTGTGGGAGGGGTGAGAGTCAACATGGCAATCTTTACTATTCTCCCATTATAGGAGAACAGAGTCTGTATTGTGTGTGTGCGCAGAGTGAAAGCCCATTTTCCTCTAAATCCACCGCAACCCATGCGCAAAGGGTCCCTGGCAAACACGGCTAGGGCCACAGAAGCCCCTCCCACCCTGAAAGGGCACAGCGCGGTGCTGGACAGCCACGGACAAATGGGACTCCTCTTCATCTCTCAACGGGTCGGCGAGAGCACGCAAGATCACGCGAGAGCGAGTCTGACGCAACGCTGGCCCGGCTCAGTGCTTAGGACCAGCATCTACCCCCCCACCCACCCACCCTGGCCTGAGTGCCTTCTCAGTGACGCAATCTGGCCTAAAGAGCTTGTGTCAGAGCAAGAGAAACAGATGTTTCGAAGAAAGTTTGATTATGGGGAAATATTTAAGGCTTTATGCCATGTTTCCAGTTAAGATGTTGAAGAGCAATGGTCCAATGGCAGCGCAGCCTCAGACTGCTGGCTTTTATCACAGACTAATAGAAGCTACTGTATTTCTTTTAATATGACACCAAAGATAGATAAATATGATAGTATACCATAGACTGCATATTTTGCAGGTTGGATTTGCACTGCTGACCTTTGAAGAACACAAATTTCCCATCATGCCGTTCATAGGCAGCATCTATGTCCTCAGGAAGTCCATGCCAGAAGAAGGATATGGGCATTGGGTAGTTATCTAGAACCCTGTTCCGCCTCACTCTCCAGAACCAACGACCCTGAGAGAAAAACACTGATTTTGAACACTTCATGTACTTGCAATACCGCAAATATACATCACTCTCTCTCTCTGTCCCTCCCATACACATGGCTTGGAGATTACCACATGTTTTTCCAACTCTTTAAGGAATGCAAAACAATATTCTAAGAACATGTTTCTCTATTCCAAGAGAATTAGATTTTCTCTTTAAACATTGTGCAATAATTGTGCAACAACTAAGTGACTTATAAATAGCACACGACTTCATAGATTCTACATCACATGACTTAGCTTCATCCTGTTTATCAGGGATGTGTGGTCTGTGGAGCCAACGAATCACCTTGAAGATGAACATCTCCCCCCTCAGCACAGTAACGGTGTCAAAGTCCCCCTCACAGATGTCTGGTGCGTCCTGGTTCGGACGGCCCGTGGGGTTGGGTCTGGGTCTGGGTGGCCGCCGGGTGGCCGGGGGTACCCACGTTTGGGTGGGTCTCACAGGGACTCTTGCGGTCCTCGCTGGGGCCACAGTGGACGTGGGCTCTGGCCAGGCGGACGTCCTGTATGAGGTCGTTGGGGTGGGCAACGGTGGGGTCGTGGCTATCTCAGGGGGGCCTGCACATACATGGCAGCACATGGCTCAGCTAGTTATACACTCGCATTCTCTCAAACAATGACACCCCACCCCCTCTGCAAATACACACATGGGTGCACACACACACACACACACACACACACACACAATGTAACTAGAGCAGGCACTACAGTTTTTCCATTCAGCAGCAACCTTGGCAAGCTGCCAGAAAAGCTCCTTCACTCAGCAGTGCAGTGCAGGGTACCGATCAGCCTCAACAGGGAAAACAGATCCACACTCCTGTGCATTATCCAGAATGAAGTGCAACTGTGCAAAACTTTGTTCAGTGAGCTGCATGTTTGTGAAACTAATGACATAAATGAGCAGAACGTCATGGAACCAAAAAGATTACAAACTATTTCATTGCAGTTTAAAAGCTTTACGAGCAGAATTTCATGATAATAAACACAAGGCATTAAGGTAGAACCTTCAAACTCACTGATGAGTTGGCTCAGGTGTTACAGTACAAACTTACACACATGCAATCACAGGCCCTGTAGGACTGTAGTCCAACACCCCAGCAACAACGCACACTGAAAGTTCACAGGAAAGAGTCATCAAACACAACAGCGACAAGCGCTCGCTCACCATAGATCTCCTGGATGCCGCTGATGTCATCCTCGGCGAGTGAGAAGCTCTCCGTGTCCATCCACTGGTAGAAAGGAGCCATGATGGCCGAGGGGTTGTTGGAGTGCTCTAGGCCCAGCGCATGACCCAGCTCATGGACCGCCACCAAGAACAGGTCAATGCCTAGAGACCACGCCCAGGGTGAGAGCCAGGACAATACAGCAGGAGATTATCCAATTATCCTCATTAACGAGGACAAGACAAATTCAGAAAAACAAATATAATTGAAACCCAAAGAAAGAAACTAAAATTTGTGTTATTTATATACTATATATACTACACAAAGGGGAATATTAGTTTTGAAATAAAACTCTTTTAAAAACTCGTGTAGGCCAAAATTAGACTCCCCCTAGACTCCACTGGTTTCTTTATAATGTTTGGAGAGTTTCATCTGGTCGCACCTGTTCCTTCCTGCTGGCTGAGTGTCCAGGGTTCATCCAAATCAAAATGCGTGTCCCCTCCCATCCCAGGACCAGGGAAAAATGCATGAGCTAGTGACCCTCCCTCGCCATCAAAGAGAGACATGTCTCCATGGTAACCAGAGGCAAACAGCAGCATAATATCTGGCCCCTCGCTGCCGTTTTTGATGTCATGGTAAGGGACCTCCTCGAAACGCAGGGGCATCACCTTCTGCCACACCCGGAAGGCCTTGCGAATGGCTTCACCAGACTGCTCCGGGCCCAGGCTGGGGGAGTGGTTCTGAATACTGAGAGGCAGGGCAAAGACATTTCAGCTCCCAGAGTGAAACCCAACTGGACATACAGCTAGTCTCCAAATGAAAGACATTCTTCACCCCAAAACCACAGACTGGCCAACAATAAAACCTAGAATACACTCACAATCTGTAGTGGTAGTGGGCCCCTACGTCAACTAATTTTTTGGGGTATTACTTTAATACAAACCCAGTTGTGTTTAGTCCAGAAGCTTAGGTTAAAGGTGCCATTATTTTTCCATCTCACACACCTGAAGGTCAGTTTGTCTTTATCCCACCTATGGCCCGTTAGAGCAAAGCGCTTCCGTCTGACGCTTCCTTCGTTTGAGTCCTCGAAACGATCAGGAACCCCACATCGTGGACGCCGCATAGCTCTGAAAACACCAGACCAGCCACTCAGCAAGTGCAGACAGACACCACAATATGATCTCTCGGGAGTCTCCTTTCTGGAAACTGCATATTAAATCAGAATGCAGTCTACATTTAAAACAGGGCAAAATAAAACGACGTATTGCCACTAAATAATGTAATGAGTATTGCCATAAGTTGATTAAATTTGAAAAACTTTTTCTTATTTTTATAAGAACAAACTTCAAATATTTGGTAAGAACAGTTCAGTGAGTTGAGTAAAATGTTATGTGAGCACCATGACACCAATCCCCACTATTTTATTTTTTATTATTATTATGCTCTGCTTAATAACCCTGCCTCATAAGCATAAGCGTTTCCGTGGAGGCGTTGATGGAGCGGGATGAGGACCAAGCCTGTTTACGTGACTATCGACTAAAGAAATACAGCTCCACTTCCTCTTTGTGAAATCAGCAGTGAAATAGGCAGCACTCTACGCACTTAACCAGAGCCCAGTGCCAAGTGCTGACTCCAGACCAGTTATAAACGATGCCGTACCTCAGAGTGGCCGAGTCCAGCTGGCCGGTGACCTCCAGGCCATAGAAGCGCTGCATATCTTTAATGGCGCTGGACAGAATCTGGGCTGACTGCATCGTGGACATCTGCCTGCTGGCCTGGGAGAGGTAGCCATACGTCCTGAGCCACGTCTTTGGCGGAGAACGATGAGATGATGGAAAAGCAACAGAGAGAGGTGACAAAAACAGAGACACAACGAGAGACACAGACGGAGAGAGGAAAGGTACTTTGTTACTTCAGATGGGTAGACAGGGACACAATTACGAACTCGGTGAGTTCATAAAAATGTTGCTGCTATTTGAGTTGCTCGCCTTAAACAACATACAGTAAAAAAAAACACAGCCACGACTACATTACTGGACAGATATTAAATATGTGGAGAAAAGGAAACAAAACCATAGCCGCCATTTGTAGGCAAAGTTAACCGATAACAGCGCATACGTGGAACAAAACAAATGAAAATAATTGTCCATGATGGCAGACGTCACACAGTGACTCCTGGCCTTACTTGGGATGGATGGAAACTTTTTAAAGATGTATACAAAAACCAAGGGGAGCCCTCGGAGGCCAGAAACTCACAAACCACCACAAAAGTTCAACAACGAGCATGGATTATTAAAAAGGTCGGTGATAAGGACATGTGGTTCAGCACAAGCTCAGAATACTGGGTAATGTGCCGAAGTATTAGTTTAAACGTAATATATACTGTTTTCCTTCTGTTTATTATTTCTCCAAGATGACTGCGTGAACAAAAGAAGAGGGTCGGGGTCCGACTCGTTTAGGCACCCAGAGGTACTGGAAAACCCTCATCAGTCTTTAGAACTGTGCATATATGTACAGTTTCAGTTTCTGGCATTACAAATGTTAGGAAGCGTGTAAAGTACCTCTCCGTTTAAATCGTCATCCTGCGCGGCTGTTCCTACAGCGTTTGCCAATACCACAACGAAAGATAAGGCAACAGGTTTTAACAATCGTTTTAAATTATTGTCTTGGGGTGACATTTCTCTGCGTCTTTCTCGCCACGGCCGGAAACAGCTTCCCCCTCGCACATAACACATGAGCAATGCCGACTGTAATGTTCAATGCCGACAATCTGATATAGCGCCCCAAAATCCGGTCCGAGATGTGGGTAGATACAGTTTACAATTACTCTTCTTCGGTGAAGACTTGTGTGCTGGTAACTTCACTGAAGTCGGGTCCTTGAAACGTCTGGTTATCAATTCGGCGAAGGAAAAAAAACTTAATTTAATGGATAGGCTGTTAATTCCTCTCAGTTACGCAGAGGACCTCTCGAACTTCTTTGCGTGTCCGCAGATGTAATCAGCACGAATTGAGAAGAATTTAAATCCAATTTTCCTGCATTTGGTACAAAATGCTAATTTCCTCTTGCAATTCCCCCTCTCGTCTGAAGACCTAATGCACGAGCGGAAAAAGAAAGGGCCTATGCTCCGTTAAAAAAAACTGTTAATGGACTGCAGCTAGGTTATTAAAATACATGTTTTGCAATAAACGAGACGGAACAGGCTACTTGTTGATTGTCTCCACGTCTTGCGCTCCAAATCTGCACACAGACTAGCAATCTGACTGTTGCAACTTTCCGGGGGGGAAGTATCGTATTCCTTAACCAGTTGCCGAATTACTGAATGATGCCCGATTTGTATACATTAAAAATCCACTGCTGAAGTCCATAGAGGAAACCCCGCCCCGCCCACTCTGGTACTGTTTGTAGATATGGGCAGAGTCACAAATACTACAGGATTTTCGACTATTTTTTGTCAGAATACACATTTTAATAATAATAAAAAACAGCAAACACATATCCTTGCTGTACAAAATGCGAACGCTACAATTCCAAGAAATTTTTTACAAGTTATTGGTCATCACTGCCATCTATTGTTCATTTTAGTAGGTTGCCAGAGCGAAGGCATTTTTAAATACATAACAATATATATTTTATTGCAGACATTCTAGAGTGGCAGGCGAAGTGTTCCGAGCTTTAGCAATGGACATCTGTCTGAGGTCAAACAGTGCGGGAATATAGATCCCAGACAAATGAAGTTCCCGCATTGTTATATAGAATATTTTAAAATATTGAAATACGATTAACCTAAATGCATTCCGTTCATGTTAGAATACGTAAACTGGAATAAGCAATGACTTTGAAACTTACGAACATGGAAGTTGTTTTTCTCATTTTGATCCCTGCTGTACATAACTGATGCAGAAATCAAGAATGAATGCATCGAGGACAAATTTAGAAGCAAATTTAGATTAGGCCAAACATGAGATTAGACTAAAACTGATCCAATGGTGTGTTGATGGGATTGTAATGATGGTTTATGGACAAATGACCGCACGCAAGTCCCTCTGCACTAAACTGCTGTTTGCATGGAGGAAAGAACGTTTGTGCAGAGCCAGTTGGCTCCTGCAGGAGAAGGTTCAGCTCTAGAGTAACGGGTCAGCGCTCATTCCTGAGGCTAAGGAAGGGGATACAAGAACTGATGCAAAAAAATGAAAAAATGTCAATATTTCACTTTCTGACTGAAATTACAATGTCCTGTAAATTGGATTTTTTCTTACATTTTGTTTGACCTATTTAAGTCTGTTAAATGTAAGTATATTTATATTTCATGTTTGCCATTCATTTATATAGCTTATACACACAGGATCAAAATGTAATTTCTTCTGGCCCACATTTAATAGTGCAGCAGTACAGTACACAGGCCTGCATGAAAGCATTAGTAAGAATAAGCAGGAAATACTTCAGATAATAAACACTGAACATTGAGCATGGAGGATAGTGAGGAAATTGTATTGGTGGTTAAGTTGTGTGTCATCTGAGGAGAGCTGTAAATCGTGAAAACTATGCACTGCTCGTCAAAATAGTCTGGGTGGAGAACATTCCCAGTAGCTGTAGCAGAATGAAGGGTGTCTCTGTAACACCAAGCGCTGCCTTTCAGGGCATAACGCTCCACAAGATCGTATGTGGGTATGCAGGGGGTGTTGAAGGTCCAAGTGAGTGTCTCAATTGTGATGCGCACAATACGGAGAGAACACACCATAGTCAACCATTTTCTCCATAGTGTTATCATCTTTAGGAGATCATTAACATTTACATTCAGGGCATCTTATCCAGAGTGACTTACAAAGTGCTTTGCATCTGTTCACATAATGCATCCTAGATAGTAGCATAGAATGTCAGAATTCAAGACACCCTTGAGCTACTACTAAACTACAGGAATCAATGCCATTACCTTGTTTTCCAAATATACACAGGCTCAAACTTAAACAACAGGAATTAAAGCTTATACCTAGAAGAGCAAATAACCATATAAACATTTAAGACAGATAAACATACAATTTAAAGAACAAGGACAAGTGCTATTTGCAGTGTTAGTGGTCATTGAAATACTCAACAAACAGGTGAGTCTTCAGTCTACATTTGAAGACGGCAAGATATTCTGCAGTCTGAACAGCTAGTGGAAGATCGTTCCACCATCTCGGCGCCAGGACAGAGAACAGTCTTGAGGTTTGTTTTCCGTGAGTCTTTAAGCATGGCTTTTCAAGTCGAGCCAAACTAGATAACTTGATGTCTCTACACAGGCTGGTAAGTTCCACCTCCTCCCTGTTTGTGGATTCATCACTGATGCTGAAGTGTCATCAGCAAACTTCATGTGAAGTTGAGTCATAAGTCAGCAGTGTGAATGGAAATAGACGCTGTGGGAGGTCTGTGTTCATACTGAGCCCACAGACCTGTGGGACGTCTGTGTTCAGTGCGGTGTTGCTGCAGAGCCTACCAGACAAAGGCATCACAGTCAGGAAGTCCAGGATCCACCAACTGGTGTTAGATCCAGTGGCTTTGACATTTCTTAAAGTTGCTGAGGGATGACTGTGTTAAATGCTACTAAACATATAGATTTTATGCAAGATGGTCAATGATACAGATTAACAGCAGAGGATACGGTTTCCTCCAAATAACAGCTGGGACAATAGGTGACAATAGGTGAATGGGTCCAGACTGAAGCAAAGGTAGCTCTGTATCTGTTATGTGGACTTTGTGATGATTGGTGAGTGCACTACAAGCTTATAGACAAGCAGGACACAGACGATTTCTTTGGCACGGTGAAGATGGTGATAATTTTTAAACTCTTGGGCACGAATGTCTGGCTCAAGGAGGTTTTAGAGATGTTGTATATATATATATATAGTGTAAAAAAATCTACCATATAATAATCCAATGATACCATAATACACATAAAGCTTTATATTAATAAATATCTAGACCGCGTGGCAACAGTAAACCTTGATATAGGCATTTCAATTTCATTTGATTATATCAGGCCTGATTATTTGTGTAAGTGCGTAAACATAGGGTGGCTAGTATCTCAAACGCTATTACCCGACCCGTATTAACGCGAAAAAAGAATAATCAGTAATACTAATATGGCCAGGCCTTGTAGCAGATTCAGAGAAATAAATTCAAAGCACTTACCACGTGACACACAGTTTTTAGCGTGGAAAAACAAATCATTGGATCGGGGATCGACAAACTAGCCTGCGAGGGTGTGACTAAACGTCATGTGAGCCGGGAGATATGGCGATCACTAGCGCACAGAGATGAACTTTGGATTGCCATTCCATCGCGTACAGTAGATTTTTTCCTCTTCGTTTTACCCAAATCTTCGTGTTGTGTAACTGTGTGTTTCAGGAGTGGAGTTTTTTTGCTCTGGAGTTGTAGAACGGTGATGAAGAAGTGACAAGGACTCTCCTACCTACATCAGCTGTACTCATAATTTCACTTGATTAGAAGCAGCGTTGCCTGCAGTTGAAAGGACCGCAGTGTTTCTGAACGTGTTGGCTATGGATCCGATCAGTGTCTGTCGCACTCGAATAGAAACACATGTTGCCAGTTGAACAACAGACTCGTGCTCTTTCACTTTACTCGTGTAAACTTGGCTTCCTGCGAAACCGTTTGTAGTAACAGCTCGACACATTGGACGTATTATTTCTTGAAGAAAGCTTAAGCTATTTATTTTAAAGCTACATTTCGATCCCACTGACTTAGATTCAATTGGAGAAAAAAATGAATACAGAAAAAGATTTTTCTCCTTTGACTCCAAATATTGTGAGAGCGCTCAACGACAAGCTGTATGAGAAAAGAAAAGTCGCAGCTCTAGAGATTGAAAAGTGAGTCCCAAACATGCATGCATCTGAGCAGCGATCCTAGAAGCCTCTGCCCTATTATAACCTATTATGCCCTATATATGTGTTTTAGTGTGCCGAGCTCTGTAGTTATAATTTGCTGCCGCGAGTATGATTAACCAGCGAATCACTTGACATGGCCCGTTTTGTTAGCTAGTCTTGTGATCAAAGGTCACCTGAATGGAAGTGTTTGTTTTTAACATAGCATCATGTACGACCCTGCTTGTAAATACGGCCTTCTTGTACTGTTATAGTGTTTTATTATCATTAGCCTAATATTACACAAGATTAGCGAAGGTCCGTGTACTTTTTAGTCAATGGTCCAGTGTCACAATCTTGTAATTTTGGAGTGTGACAAGTCTGCTTCAAATCGAATCCCACTTAACTTTAATGGCACTATTGACTACCTGGAAACCATGTTGTAAGTATGAAAGCTTTTAAGAGCTTGGACGTCATTTTTCTACCCAGTCCTTATAAAACGTTACTTTCCATATAATGTCGATCGCATAGCACGTCCTCGCCGATAGCTTTAGCGTTGACAGGCCACATCTTTACATGCTTTTAATAGGGCGGTTGTTTATACAGTCAGTGTGGCTATGCAGGTCGTACTATTTAGAACAATTGAAAAAATGGGGGAAATGTCAGGTTAAAAGGCAAGGAACAGGAATTTAAATCTTGGCTAAACAACCTAAGTCATCTTTAAGATAAAAATTAATAGGCAAATTTGTCATAGTTTTGTACCCCCTATAACTGTACTCATGTTTTTCTTATTACATTGCTGTGTGCTTCTCTTTCTTTACTGGTAGCACAGCCAAAGCTCTTGATCGTTCTTCTTGTGGCCCTTGGTCTTTCTCTGTAGACTTGTGAGAGAGTTTGTGGCTCAGAACAACTCAAGTCAGATCAGACATGTCATCCAGATCCTGGCGTCTGAGTTCGCCCTTTCTCAGCATCCACACAGCCGCAAAGGAGGCCTCATTGGCCTGGCTGCCTGCTCCATTGCCCTGGGCAAGGTGAGCTAATTCTGCTGCAGTGCACAGAGCATGCTACTCAACCCAGGGAACCCCTCACACTTCTGACTTACTCTCAGATATAACATCCGTCACATGTTCCTGAACATTCGAATGGTCATCTATATGGTCACTTCTGTTTTGCAAAATGTAGCCTGCATTACAAGCATTTCATTATTTGATGTTTGCACTTTTTCTTGAAAAAAGAAACATGTTTATTTGTTAAATAACACTGAAATGTGTAATGAATGATCTAATACTCAAGCTGGCTGTAACTGTGGCATGCGTCGAGGCGCTGGGGCGACTGCGTGTCCCGTCTGAGCCGTACCTGTGTGTCCTGTAGGATTCCGGGTTGTATCTGAAGGAGCTGATCGAGCCGGTGCTCACGTGTTTCAATGACTCCGACAGTCGTCTGCGGTACTACGCTTGCGAGGCGCTCTACAACATCGTGAAAGTGGCTAGAGGAGCCGTGCTTCCCCACTTCAACGTGCTCTTCGATGGCCTTAGCAAGGTACCTCCATCTCCAAACCACCAGAGATCTTCCTGTGAACTGTTGAACACATTAATTTTGTATAGTCACACTTAGGGTACAAACTAGTTTTTTTGGATACATATTTATATACATATCTGTTTATAATGCACTAACCCATAATTTATGTTCTCTAGTTGGCTGCAGACCCTGACCCCAACGTAAAGAGTGGCTCTGAGCTCCTTGATCGCCTTCTGAAGGTAAGTGAGAGCGGAGAATGACGTTTCCCTGAGCTCCAGATGCTCATGTTTCTAGTAATGTCGCTGCTTCCTTTTAATTAACCCCTCTTAAATGCCCCTGCAGGACATTGTGACAGAAAGCAGCAAGTTTGACCTGGTGGCTTTCGTTCCGCTGTTGCGTGAGAGGATCTACTCCAACAATCAGTATGCTCGCCAGTTCATCATCTCCTGGGTGAGCTACACGGAGCTCCTGCTGAGAACACATCATCCTCTCTCTGCATTCACACTGTTGCAGCTCTTGGTTGGTTTGTGACATTGTGGTGGATGGTTTTGCTTTAACAGGCTACTGTGTGTGATGTGCAAAGGCACTAATCACATCTATGGTTCGTGAAAATTGGAAGTCTTTTTGTGGTTGGGTTCATGGAGCTGTTGGTTCAGAGGTTTTTATGTGCATCCCTGTGTCTCTCTGCTGTATTTTCACCTGCTTCAGATCTTGGTGCTGGAGTCGGTTCCAGACATCAACCTCCTGGACTATCTGCCCGAAATTCTGGATGGCCTCTTTCAGATACTGGGGGACAATAGCAAGGAGATCAGGCGAATGTAAGAACAGGGTTATTTTTTTCTCCACCCTTGTGTCTTTTTATATATAAATGTTTATTTGTTTGTTATGCATATTTTCAAGGGAAATATTCAAACAGGAAGGTGGCGTCCTGTCATTTTGTTTAGGTGTGAGGTTGTTTTAGGGGAATTCCTCAAAGAAATAAAGAAGACTCCTTCTAGTGTGAAGTTTGCTGAAATGGCAAACATCCTGGTCATCCACTGCCAAGTATCTGATGAGTCCAAACTCAGTAAGTCTGTTACTATTCTCACAGTTTTCCCACCATCTGGGAATCAGATATTGAGCAACTATTAAATTGGACATGTCTGTGCTCAGCGTATTTAGTTAAGAAAAAGGTGCTATCCTGTCACCTGCTGGCTGGTCTCTGCGAAACTGAAAGTAAACGATGTTCCTCCGAAGCTTCTCTTTTTACCGCACCAGTGTTTCAGAAGTCCACCAGAAACGGGAACAACTGTGGTCTGTTATCTAGGTGGTGCCTCACGTCCCATCAGTTTACGTGTACACACGTATGCTGCAATAGCATAGCTTCAACAACAACAACAAAAGCCTGATGGTTTTCTTTCTCTCCGTATCCCTCACTTTTACCTCAGCTAATGATCTGATCCAGCTAACCGCTATGACGTGGATGAGGGAGTTCATTCAGTTAGCAGGGCGGGTTGTTCTGCCGTACTCTTCAGGGATTTTGACAGCTGTGCTGCCCTGCCTGTCCTACGATGACCGCAAGAAGAGTATCCTTCACTACTCCACTATGTTATGTATGCATGTTTCAGGCAGAGTTGTTTAAATTCATCTTCCCAATGTGATTTCAATGAGGAAGTCAATGAAATGTTCAATTGGACTTGACCCTCAGTACACAGGCACCAAAGAGGCAGCCGGTGCCTGCAATTACAGTCTCATGAAGCTTGTGACGCCCGAGGATGACGAAGACGAAGAGCCACAGTCCACAACCTCACTCCCTAGCAAAGACACAGCCACTAAGAATGAAGGAGATCTTAATGGTGAGTTTGTTTGAATGCATTTGTCTTCACTGGTACATCTTTTTATGTTATGTATTGGACTTAAATATTACTTCAGACTGATGATTCCACATGCAGACGCATATTTGTGCTAAAAAAAGGAATTCAACATTAGTTACATGGCCATTGTCAATCCGGTGAATGTGAAATTTATTGATATAGTATATTTTATAGCACACATTGTCACAAATCGGCGTTAGAAATGTATGGGTTCAGATCCATAATGGGCAAGTCAGCTGATACAGGGGCAAGGAAAAACTCCCTGAGCAGAATTGAGGAAGAAATTTTGGGAGGACCAGGGCTCAAGAGGGAATCCATCCTCCTTGGGTGAAGATGTGGTCAGTGGCATAGTGCAAAATTCTGGGGCTCCACCGCAAGAGACAGGGTGGAGTCCCTTTTCAAATGTTTATTTTTATTTGGTCTTCTCCTCCTTTTGCCTCAACTCAAGCACCACCCCCCCACCCCCCTGCTGTGCCCCTCTGGAATGACAGGGCATGATGAAATTTAATTGAAATTCACACTCAATTTGAATCAAAATTTCATTCATTTCATTTCCCAGCGTTTCTATTTCACAGGAGAATCTGTTTTTCATATCGATAAAGCGGTCCCGTAAAATGTTAGCATGCATTGGCCGGGAATCGAACCCGGGCCTCCCGCGTGGCAGGCGAGAATTCTACCACTGAACCACCAATGCGAAGCTCGTAGGTATGTTCTTTAGACTGGCATATGAAAGGAACACTCGCATGTTATATTTGTATATTGGCATGATGGGATGACTCAAAGATGTGATTTAGTAAAGTGAAGGATTTGACGTCTTTGACGTTCTCATCATAGTTGTTTTTAACTTTCTGGGAAATGCACAGTACTGAAAATTCAGCTAGATTGCTGTCTGCGTGCAATAACTTTGATTCATTCGCTCATTACACAAAGAAGAATATTTGTATGTAGTTATATGAAGCACAACGCTAGCTAGCTAGGTAGGTCGCTAATAAACTACCGTTTGCATTTTGTACCCTTCTCATTCTTCACTGCCCACCCCCGCTTCCTTCTCATTGGTTGGAACGCCTACAATCTAGCCAATAGCCTTCTAACCAATGCGCAAATTTATTCTTTCAGCAAAGCATTGGTGGTTCAGTGGTAGAATTCTCGCCTGCCACGCGGGAGGCCCGGGTTCGATTCCCGGCCAATGCATGCTAACTTTTTAAAGTACCCATTGTCGAACAACTTTTTTTTTTTCACTATAAACCAGATGTTTTGTTTGTTTTTTTTTCTACTGCTGGTTGCATAAAGGCTCTCCTTATTAAACTTTATTAAATCTGTACTTTATTAAACTTTTTTTGTTTTTGCTATGATTACTGTGATAATGATACTGACGTCGAGAGCTTTAGTATTAAAAAAACTGCTTTTCTCTAAGTCTCTAAAATCCTTCATAATTTTTTTTTCAGTTGTGTTTTCCATTTTCTCTCTCTCTCCCTCTCTATCTCTTTCTGTCGCTCTGTCAGATTCCTTGAATGCCTCTCAGGAGTCAGTGGGATTGAGCAACATCTCTTTCTTCACACCAGCTGGGTATGACCTAGTGGCAAGTTGGTTAACAGGCCATAGAGGGCTTATCTGCTGCTCAAGGGGTTTGGGTTTGGTGGTTCGGTGAGATTTTGGACTGAATCTCACAGATAGAGATGAATGTATGATTAAAGTAAATAAAATTTTGCAGATATGTTAATATCTTCAACATCTACACCTCGGTTAAAAAACACACCTTTGAAAGCTGAACATATTTAATATGCACTAGATCAATCATGCATGCAAACTAGTAAAACTCTTCCAGTGCCTTTTCACAGAGAGTGTCCTCGCCTGTGTTCGTAGAGCGGACAGGACTCAGGTGACACTGGACCTGGACGGCATCGTGCAGGTTCTGGACAGACACTTGCGTGACCCGTCCACTGGGATGATGACCCGCATCGCTGTGCTCAAGTGGCTCTATCATCTCTATATCAAAACTCCCTGCAAGGCAGGTTACCCACAAGCACGTGGTGTTTTACATGCGCTCATTTCCCATTAAGGATGCATGTTTATGTCCTTTGTAATGTGTTTATTGCTATTTATTTTGTATTTATGTATTTATTACCTTTGTGTTCTTTCTCAAGATGTTCCGGCATACTGACAGTCTGTTCCCCATGTTACTGAAGAGCCTTTCTGATGAGTCAGATGAGGTGTGTACCTTTAGTACCTTTTATACGTCGAGTGAAGACGCACTCCACAGTAGAGCAGTCTGCTCGGCTGGCATCCCAGTGCTCTGTTTGGATTAATATTACGGTTGCACTGATGTTTCAGCCCAAAAACCAGAAACAGCTAGTAAAACAAAAGAATCACAGTCAGCCTTAAGTTGTTTAGAAAGGAAGGAGAATGATACTGCCCATGATGTATTAAGTTGGACAAACAGGAAGTGATAATTGCAGTTATTTATAAGTATGAAAGTGTGGACAAAACGAATTGAACGAGAACCATATTGTTGCTGGTGTTGTTGGGTATAATCTAAAAACTTTTGGTGATTGGTATCATCCACCAGTCTTTGTACCGGTGCATGTCTAGTTAATGTTGTCTGATCTGCTAGAAACCTTTTAAATTGATGTAGAAGCACTTTGTAGCATCGTAAGATAATCTTGACATGTTTCAAGTTGCTGCCTTCATTTGTTTCAGTGATCATTTAGGTGAGAAATCTCATTCTCAATTTTTTCACTTTCCCTAATTGTGGTTGATTGACATATCTGTTGGCATATTTTGGTTTTAACAACTCACCATTGTTTGAAGCAGACTCGTGATGATTTCACCATGAGATTTGCAGGATGCGAACTAGAGAGTATAAACATCCCTTACTTGATAGCAATATTATCCTCGTAGCTACATTTCACTAGAGGAGCTAAAGGAGCAAAAAGACATATCTCACTGATTAAATCTGGCACAGGCAGACATGTCAGTACGTAACCCCATGTCAGTACAGGCAGACATGTCAGTACGTAACCCCATGCAACCCTATAGGTCATCCTGAAAGACCTGGAGGTTCTGGCAGAGATTGCATCGTCCCCTGCTGGACAGACAGATTCGTCTGGGTCACGTGAATGCACGGATAAAACGGAGCTTCACGTCCCAGATGGAAGCAAAGGTGGACACTTGGGTCTAGGTGAGTCACCAGCTCGGTTGTTGACGCAAGGGTTTCAAGCCCCTCAGCCTTGTCAGCGAAGCCATTAAACTGTGGACATGATGTGCAGGCCGAGATTTAGTGAGATTGAAGATTGGACCTAGAGAGGTTTGATTTCACTTCAGCCGTTGCCTTGTTGGAGTGGCGAAACAGGACCTGGCTGCTGTGATTCCACCCAGACGTGACGCATGCGTAGATGAGTGTTCACGGTCTGTTATCAGGATTCAACAGTGGAGATGCAGAATGGCTTTAGGTTCGACGACCTTTGTGTAAATCTCTCGCCAACTGCTGCTATTCACCAGCATTGTGTCTACTGTCATGATGTCATGATGTCTGGTCTGGAGGTCTCCAGGTCTGGTGGTCCCCCAGGTCTGGTGGTCCCACAGGTCTGGTGGTCTCCAGGTCTGGTGGTCCCCCAGGTCTGGTGGTCCCACAGGTCTGGTGGTCCCACAGGTCTGGTGGTCTCCAGGTCTGGTGGTCCCACAGGTCTGGTGGTCCCACAGGTCTGGTGGTCTCCAGGTCTGGTGGTCCCCCAGGTCTGGTGGTCCCCCAGGTCTGGTGGTCCCACAGGTCTGGTGGTCTCCAGGTCTGGTGGTCCCACAGGTCCCACAGGTCTTGCATAAATTATATAAACTGTAAACTGTAGATTTTGACATGTGAATTCCATGCCTTCTTTGGTGTGTGTTGCTCTGGTGACACAGGTTCCAAAGTGGTCGACTCATCTCCATCTACTCCCAGCATGAACTCCTACTTCTACAAGTTCATGATCAACCTTCTCAAGCGTTTTAGTCAGGAGAGGAAACTTCTAGAAACAAGAGGGGCCTTCATCATCAGGTACTAATTGATGGCCGTATTAATATACATTTTTAAAATTGCTTTAAATAAAAAAAAAATCCTCCTGGGCGAAGAACAGTTGCTAACACGGTTGCTAATACATTATTTCAAACAGATTTATATTGAACAAATTCCACATGAATACCCAACCAATTAAAAGAACATTAATTTAAATACAATTTATCAAAAAAAATGAAAGAATGAATAATTCCACCTATTCCATTTAAAATAGTTTCTCTTAACTCAGTGTCATTAGCATAGATCGTACGGAGAAAAAGGAGGAAGCAGTTGCAGTCTCCAACTGAAACGAGTTTAACGAAACAAATGAAATCGAACATGAAAGTGCTGTTCGGAGAGTCAAACGGTATTCCAGATATATGTTGTTTGAGGAATACTGATTGAGTTTTCCTTTAAGTTCATTTTGGTATGGTGTTTTGTCATTAACCTTATTAGCCTGTGTCATAGGTACTAGAGGTGTCTAAACGTGAGACGTGAGGTGTCTAAACGTGAGACGTGAGGTGTCTAAACGTGAGATAGCCCATGCTTACTGACGATTCCCTCCTGTCCCTTGCAGGCAGCTGTGTCTTCTCCTGCATGCGGAGAACATTTTCCACTCCATGGCTGACATCCTGCTGAAGGAGGAGGACCTGAAGTTTGCCTCCACCATGGTGCAGACGCTCAACACCATCCTGCTTACGTCGGCCGAGCTCTTCCAACTCCGCAACCAGCTGAAAGACTTGAGCACTCCTGTGAGAATCAGACACAGCACCACAGACACAGAACTTCCTGCCCTGTTCCCACCTGGTTAAACCCCCCTCGCACTGGACATATCAGTGTTTCCTCTGCTTCTAACCCTAATGACTTAATTAGCTGTATCGCGAGTTCTCCGTGGTTAGACGTTCCCACTTTCACGAGGTCATGATATGATCAAGAAGCAGGTGCAGCACTAAACCTTGCAGGGAATGGGGGGTTAAAACCAGTAGTGGTTAAGACCATTGGGAAGTTTAAAGGGGACATCAGATGGAGATGGATGATACTGACAAGCTTGCGCCTTAATGTATTGAGTACAAATCTGGCATGACGGAGGTGTAACAGGCTTATGTGGTGAATGCCGCCCCCCTCAGGAGAGCTGTGCTTTGTTCTGCTGCCTGTACCGCTCCTGGTGCCACAACCCAGTGGCCACCGTCTCTCTCTGCTTCCTCACCCAGAACTATCGTCATGCCTATGACCTCATCCAGAAGTTGTATCCTTTAGTAATGTGGCTTTTGTTCGTGTTCTTTTCTCTGTTCTCTTCTAAAATATCACTGAATTGGGGGTGGAGGGAGGGTGGGGGTAATTTGGGAAGAATTATTCACAACAGGGTCGTGCGCTCAAGTTCTTAGGTTAGTTTTTGTAAATACATAATGGTGAACCTGTGTGAACCCTTGACTGCAGCTCAACAGCGGTGACCTGGAAGTGACTGTGGACTTCCTCATGGAAGTAGACAAGCTGGTACAGTTAATCGAAAGCCCCATTTTCACATGTGAGTTAGTCGTCATTCCTCTTCCTGCACCAGGCACGGCAGACAGTAGCCAGTTTTGTGAAGCTCACTTCATTTGTTCTTCTCACTTGCGAACATGTTTGGGAAGTAGCTTGGCTCTCTGAGGAACCTGTAACGGTGTCGAACGAATTCAGCCGCAGCAGTAATCCGTTTTAGCTCTGCTGTACTTGTGAGTACTTGTATGCTCAGAGCGCATTAGACCAACCCTCTCTCAGCGGCGCAAACCGCACCCGAACCCTGCGAGTACCTACATGGGAAAATGACCGTAGGGGAGTCGTGATCGTTGTCGACAGGCTGTTTTTGTAGATATGCTTATGGGCATCTTCAAGATTAAATTCAGAACCTCACCTGGGGCTCACAAGGTTCCTTTCTGCCCACCCTTTACGCTGTTTTGCACACTGCCGTCTCGTAGACCTGCGCCTGCAGCTGCTGGACGTGGAGAACAACCCGTACCTGATCAAGGCTCTGTACGGCCTGCTGATGTTACTGCCCCAGAGTCAGGCCTTCCAGCTGCTGTCGCACCGGCTACGCTGCGTACCCAACCCAGAGCTCATGAGGACCGTGTGAGTCGCCCGTGGTGCCCCGCCTACCTCTGCCCCGCCTACCTCTGCCCCGCCTACCTCTGCCCCGCCTACCTCTCACCACCTTCCAAACTGATCTCTGCTGAAGCTCTACAGAAGTCCAGGCCCAGATCAGGCAGACTCAGAAGTTTAGATCCAGTTTATTGTCTGAAATGTCCGGGATGTTCTCCTGCTAAATTTCCCAAAAGCGCTATGGCCTTGAGAGCATTTTAAATTGACAGATAGAGCACTGAAGTTGCACTCTCTTAATTGGTAGAAAATTAGCCTGGTGCTTTTGGGAAATGGGGTTTTGTTCTATAACACCAACCAAGGCCCAGCAGTGCTATCATTGGGCTGTGTTTATAAAGGCCTTTATTGTATTCCTGTATGATCATTTGCATAATTTACCCATGACTGAACTGTTCCAGGGAGGAGTCAAATCCAGCCAGTGCCAAGCGCATCACCCAGCCGCAGGTGGACTACAAAGATCTGCTGCAGCACTTTGAGCACGTGCAGAGCAAGCACCTGAAGGTACGGCATCAGAGGGCGGGCCATGTCGAGCACCCGGACAGAAAGCTGGTGCTCTGAAGAACCGCAGCCAGCGCCCTCTCTGGTCTGGAGGATGTATGGCACGTGGGCTACAAAGGAAAGTCAGACTAGAACCTCGCTAGATCCGTCTGCAATTTTTGTTCTTACTTTTTTAAAGCAGTGATCCTACTATAGAAGACCTCGATTTTTCTTATTTTTAGTGTTTGAAAAGAGCTTTATGTGTAGGCATTGGCAAATTGGAGCATAGAGACACGCACAAGCACCCCACATCCATTTTAAGACTTTCGCCCTATAGTCATACGCTTTCCAGTCAGTGATGAGATCATTATTCACGTTGTACAGAGAAATACAAGCACTCTCCCCTCTGTAAAGTTTCACCGTCAGATCTTGTCCGGAAGGGAAATCTATATCGCAACATAAGCGGATATCCAAGCACATTTAGCAGACTTGACATTGTGTGTGTATGTATGTGTCATTTACTAGCATTCTGTGTACATGATGGTGTGTGTTCTGAGATGTGAGTCTTGTTCAGTGGGTATTACGTCATTTGGTTGCTTGGCAGACTAGTGCCGCTGAGGGAGCTACCACCGCCTCAGTTGCCATTTTCTCTGTCCCCTTCCTCATCCTGTTTATTTTAACAGCACACTCAGCCATACCAGCTCTTCTGCATCCTCTTTCTGCACTGCACATGTACTGTTGTGTCTTACTGTCACACCTGGTCACTGTAACAAAAGAATGAAACTTGGCCTTGTGTAAAGCTACTTAATTTTGTCATCTGTCGTGTTCTAAAGAGACGTATGTAATAAAGTGGACCACATATACAGATTTCGCTTGGCTAATCAGTTTCAGGGTATGTTCCGGTTTTGGTATATAACTAGACTGGCCTACATTTACCTGGGTTGGAAGAGGTGCTGTCATTGGGATTTTGTCCAGCAGGTGGCACTGGTGTCATTATGAGTGATCAATCTGCAAAGAATGGTACATGGAGTTCCTACTTGGCGGTAAGAAAGTTTGATATTTTTCATAGTTATCAGTTATTTATTACTTATTATTTATCTTATCAAAAAAGTCTTTACATTTTGCCTCTGGAAAATCTGTGTGGCTGTTGCTCAAAAGGCTTTTGTGATTTTCTTTTCCCTTCTGGGAAAATTTGTATATTTAAGATAATGTAAATCAATCAGTTCATATGAAGACCCTCCTGTACTTCCCAAGTTTATCTTAGTTGTGTTTAGACGTTTACCAGTTTATCCAAAACCTCCAAATGTTTAGTGCAGTACTGTCAGCATTTCCCAGGCTGATTTGGGATCCACAGTCTTCATTCGTGAAATTCCTTTTTTGTGCTCTACAAGCAAGAGAAGTTCAACTTATCTGCTGCAGAAGCCTTTAATGTAAGTTTCCGATGGCAGAAAGAGACTGTTCAATGTTTCTAAAACATGTATTTATACTGCATGCTAGGAATATACAGTATATATCACGTTGAGTGCATTAATATGGAGGCATAATGATTTGCATTTAAATGAATATTTTCTTGGATTTTATTGTATTTGAAATGTGCTTTTTTAACAAATAACTGGTTCTTTGGTTGCTGTAATTCATTTTGCATTGTTGAATAATGACTCCATCATGACAAGCGTCTGTATTTATCTGCTGAATAACAGATTCACCAGGAAATGTTTGTTTGTTTTAATTAAATTCTTGCCACAAGGTTCCATGACCAGGAGGGCCATGTTGATCATTGAGTTCCATGACCAGGAGGGCCATGTTGATCATTGAGTTCCATGACCAGGAGGGTCATGTTGATCATTGAGTTTTGCCTCTGGAATTTAAAAATGTGACTTTTATTTATGACACTTAGAATTCGTTATCAAAAAGTCACACACATTGACCTCTGTGGACCAGCACCTTATCTGACAGCCGTTTGGCTGAAGTTTGGCTGAAAAAACACCTTAATGTATTCTTTACAATCAAGGCACTAGGAAAGCTGCCGTTGTTAACATGTATCCCTGTACCTGTGGAGTGGAGATGAACCGAAACGTGTAGAGCTATGGTGTTTAATTGGTATTTTGTCTTTTGATTCGCTTGCTAGTACATACCCACTTAATTGTGACTCCTTTAATCAGAATCCTATGCATTCGTAAAACTCGTAAAGGTACCAGGTACTGGCTTACCAACTGTGGTGATTTGGATTCAGGTGCTGCACTTTGTATTATGGGTTTACTCCCTACTGACGGGGGAGGCCAGACTAACACAGCCCTCCTTCATTTTCTCGTGTTGATCTTAATTGGCTCACCAGGGGATGAAGAGGATTTGGCTCTGCCTGCATCACCACATGTAAGGATTGTGCTTTGAATAGAAACCTCAGCTATATCTCTCAGGTTCAGGAGTCTCCGCATATGCAGGTCTGTCTGTGTGCCTGAGTCTTTTAAGGCCTTCAGATGTACCTGATTGAAAGAGGAGCTGGAGGCCTTGATGTGCTGAAATGTGAAGATCCGCTGGAACGAACTATATGTTCCACCCAAAATAATTTTTTTATATCAGTACTGGTACCAACTGTTCATATGGCAAAACAGTAATCCAAATACTGTCCATCTGAAGTGCACGTGTCCGGTTAGAACAAGGTCAGAGGTCAGTTTGGCTTCTGCTGTGCTTCGATAAAACCCTGACTACTCAACAGAGGGCTGAGTTTGACCACTGCTGGCTTCCACTCAAATGGTATCAGCCATATTGAGTTACAAATGCATTGTGGGTAAGCGGTGTGCTTTGATGTGGCATGTGCAGCTGCTCTCTGCTTCTCCCCTCGAGCGGAGCTTCCACCCAGGGACTTGTGGGCCAGGGCTGTACCCGTTGCTTTGGCTGCGTGTCGTTCCTTCGGGAGGCGCACCACTGGAGGTGCTGTGTTCTCAGAAGTATACCGCAGTGCAAACCGCATCTATTCCGCTCCTCGGCCGGGGCAGCTGAACGTGAGCTCACGTGAGGCCCGTATACGATCCTGCCAGCCCAGCCCAGGAAGCAGCGTTGCTTTTGCACACTTATTCAACATTTTAAACTGCATCTGGGCTACAGTCCGATCCGGCTCACTGACAACGAACGTTCTGAGGTTCAGCCACCACAGCGGATGAGAAGGACACGAGGACTCAGCACAGGTGACTGTTTTGGCTGGTAAACAGTCTCCCTTGACCTATATTATCTGATATTTCTCGGGTATCTAGCAAATCCAGAGATGATAAGGACGATTGGATTCTTTAGTTAGCTGAGAGATTCTCCTCAGACATTTGCCAGGGTCTGGTCATTCATGTCACTGTCCACTACTTACAGTAGCTGGCTAATGAACTGCTTTTAAATAAATGTCTGCTTTTTCCTAACTGTATACTGATGGGAAAATACTCATCTGGATGGACTTTCTCATCAGGAGAAAAGAGTCCTTGCTGTCGGATGGACCCTAGCTCAGTGCTGCCAACCCGAGGCTATCTGTCTGCTTCTGGGGAAGTGATGACTCAGGAGCAGATCTGCTGTTTCTGGGTTTAGTTTCTTGGCTGGATGAGAAAATGGTTTCTTCTTTTTCTTCTTTGTGTTGATTGTGGAGAGGCGGAAAATACAGACGCCAAAATATCTGCTGAAAGGGGGGAAAAAAAGATTTGTGCTGTCGAAATATCAACTGGCATACTTCTACAACATGGCATTTAACCTTTTATAAGATCGGTAATTCATGTTTAAAGCAATGCTGAGGTTATATAGCTGTTCAATTTGAACTCAGAGGTTGTAGCTGATTAATGTAATATGTACTGATTATTGTCCTGACTCACATAATTAAGGCTTTATGTAAACCATTGACTATTAGTCTTTAAACATGCACTATTGCTTCTTGGAATATCTGTACAGTCTAATAGTTTAGACAGTTTGGACCTCTTAAAAGAGAAGACACATACATGTTTGTTTTATTTTATTTCTTTTGTAAACTGAAGTAATGCATCCAATTGAAAGGCATTTCCAAAGGCCAGTGAATAATGTATTCCTGCTTGCCACTTCTCTGCTTTGTGGCTGTCAAAAGCCCAGTCCAATTCAGAAACCATGTTCTATGTAATTAACTGTTATTTTTGCGGTATAGGCTACACAGATTTAAAACATTACCTTGCTATTCATTGTTGACGTACTGTAGAAATGGAGGTACCTTTTTCATGAAATGTTACTTTGAGTTCTTTCATACAAGCTCCTGACAGTAGCTTCTCATCTGATGCCGACATTCTGGACTCATTCTCCCAGTGGAGCTTTAAATGTTACGCCATGCTAAAATGGCAAACATAATGACACAGCTAGCTGGGTCTGACATTTTTGTCTGGCTTTGAAATAATAATCAACAAATCAAAGACAGGGTGCTTTGCCCAAGTCAACAGCTTCATAAATCACACACTTTCCCATTGCAAACAATAAATAATTTTATAGAGGGAAGGATGTTAAAATGAGGTGAAACCCTTTAACTGGACCTGATGTTACTTTGCACAGGTGTGATACAAAGTGAATCTCTTCATCATCATCATATACATCATATACATAGTCATCGGCAGCAGACATATTACATGGAAAAAAGCCCTTTTAACACCTTTTTATTTTATAGTGGCATATATTAAAGACCTTGAGTTTAGAATATTATTTTTCTCTTATGACTTCATTAATTACAGCTATGACTGGTTATTAATGTGCACTAATTCTATTCATCTATATCTAGAGTTGCCATTAGTGACAGCAAGTGAGAACTTCTCACAATGCTTCCCTGCCACTGGGGCCTGATGGTAGAGCAATTAATGGATAAAGGCTCCTGAGCACGAAGAACTGACATTTTATATATATATATATATATATATATATATAAAATGTCAGTTCTTTGATATATATATAATGTCAGTTCTTTGTGCTCAGGAGCCTTTATCCAGTATATTAATTATCACGATAATAATATCATGATATCTGTAATAATAATTATAATAATACATTTTATATGACTGTGCCTTTCATGACCATGAGTGTAAATTATTACATAAAGTACAGAGCACTTGCTCTTTTCTGTATTATTTCAGTCCACAACACTGTACACTACCTGAATGAGCTTAGTACATATCCAGGTTAATGATGCAAACATATATCTCATTCAGTGGCACTGGATTATTTATGATATCATTGTATTGTTGTACATGTATAATTAACATCAGTGATTTTTTTAATATTGCGGATATCATCAATACTGGTACATGGCGACACTCCTAGAATAGAACTAACTCGGCAGTAAATAGTGGACCGCTCACTACTGCATCCTGAAAGCTAATGCACACAACCACTAGAGAGCTGTTTTTAGACCGTCCGTCAGCTACGCAGACATCGTGCTACTAGATCCAGCTGCAGGTCCAGCAGCACCGTACGCATCTTCCCCCTCCCTGCGGTCTGTAGGAGCCAGTGATGTCAAACGACTGAGCTGGGAGGCTGGCCTGTGAGGCTGGCCTGGGAGGCTGGCCTGGGAGGCTGGTCTGGGAGGCTGGTCTGGGAGGCTGGTCTGGGAGGCTGGCCTGTGAGGCTGGCCTGGGAGGCTGGCCTGGGAGGCTGGTCTGGGAGGCTGGTCTGTGAGGCTGGCCTGTGAGGCTGGCCTGGGAGGCTGGTCTGGGAGGCTGGTCTGGGAGGCTGGTCTGGGAGGCTGGCCTGGGAGGCTGGTCTGGGAGGCTGGTCTGGGAGGCTGGTCTGGGAGGCTGGCCTGTGAGGCTGGCCTGTGAGGCTGGCCTGTGAGGCTGGTCTGGGAGGCTGGTCTGTGAGGCTGGCCTGTGAGGCTGGCCTGGGAGGCTGGTCTGGGAGGCTGGTCTGGGAGGCTGGTCTGGGAGGCTGGCCTGGGAGGCTGGTCTGGGAGGCTGGTCTGGGAGGCTGGTCTGGGAGGCTGGCCTCTCTGCTGCCCGATTCCAACACAAAGCCCCACATCTTGCACTTGGGCAAGTCACTGGATTTCTAAGGGTTTTGCTCTCACCGAAAGAGGCAATTTATCCTCGCTAACCACTTCCAGCCTCCACGCTGCCATGTGCTCTGTGACAGAGAGACAGATATGTAAATGGGGATGCTTAAACAACAGAGACGGAGTTTAAAAGGAACAAACTTTTTTTTTTTTCTCGAGCAGATTCAAGAGCTTCTCTTTTGTGGAGAGGATGGTGCAGGGAGTCATATAGTTCCTGGACCTGATTGCTTTAGAGGTCAGAACATTTCTGTGGAAGCTTCATGCTGAGAAAATTCCACGGTAAAGAACTGCTGTCGAGAGAAAAAGACAAATGACAAAAGAGGAGTTTGCTTCTCCAAGATGGTGGCGTCAAGGACAAACCTATAGGTGTAGCGTTCAGGGCAGGTTCTCAGCTTCCTGCCCATATTGAGTTAATCAATGTGTCTCATGTGAATAAAGCAGGGAGGAAAGCTCAGTAGACCCACATGCAAAGAGACAGAGAAACTCGTATACACTCATGAGTTATGTTGGCTTTGTTAAAAACATCTTAAATTACGGCTCCTCCAATTTTATAACTTTGTTTTGAAAAACATGCAAACCTAAATGTTCATGAATATATTAATTAGGCATTATAAATATGAATTGTACATGCTAATTTGGAATTTTATTTGTGTGTTTATCTGTAGCATTTGCGATTCTAATAGGGTTGTTAGTCATTTTGGATAGTGGAGGAATACCTTTCATGAGCTTCCTCAGTAGTTTATACCCAGAAGGTTTACATGTCTCATCACTGTATCATAGTACAGTCACAGCCATACAGTAAATTTCATAGAGATATCTCTCTCTCTCTCATATATATATATATATATATATATATATATATATATATATATATATATATATATATCTTATTGATCTGCAGCAGAAACAGAATCTTATGAATAATTCATTGCATGGATAAAGAGGAATTAGTTAAGCTTAACAGCCAATGCAAGAAAGAAATGTGCATAATAAATATGAATAATGAATAATGTACCAGTACTGCTCCCGCCTCCAGAGACTTTTTTACCTGCACCATTTGAGTGTTCTACTCCAACTCCAAACAGGATTGGAAGCAGACAGCATGGAGTCTAGACGCCCGCTGACAGGCTTTACATGAAGTCCGTGTTGAATTGAACAAATTCAGTGTGGATTTTCAGAATCAGAAGCTGACATGCAGTAACTGCATTTGAAAAGTTTTTCGCATGTCCCCGTAGACTCACTCAAAGGATGTCTGGCACAACAGAAAACACCAGCCTTTGCCTTTAGTTCTAGATTTACAAAACGCCTCTGGCTGAGTGATGCTTAAGTGGTGAGTCTTGATTTATGATTAGACATTGAAAGCATTGTTCATTTGCTTCTATTAATTCATTTTCCATATCACAGGAAGAATTAGAGAAATTCATCCCAGCCTCATATGCTTCTCTCTCTCTCCAGCTCTCTCAACAAGACTGACATCAGTCAGTCATGTTTCAGTCTTCAGAGTTTGACCTGTGGTAAATCCTGTCAGAATTGATAACTCATCAACTCCTTTATCGAAGAAGAACCAGGATTTACAACACCATGGCGCGCACACACACACACACACACACACACACACAAACTGAAAACCAATCAGTACTGGAAGTCAGTTGCTGATTTGAGTGCAGAGGTGGAAGCTCAGGTATCCTTTATGGAGAATCTTTGAAGAAGCCATTTTAGCACAGCCTGGGAAAGAGAAGGGCTGCTGGGACAGAGAAGGGCTGCTGGGAAAGAGAAGGGCTGCTGGGAAAGAGAAGTGTTAGACTCTCCTCTCCACCCATGACCACTGCAATGGAGGATTATCAGGGGGAGGAGGAGTTTCTTCACTTCATTCCGAATACCTCAACTTTGCACAGATGAGATCTGTGTTATCATCAACTCTCTGTCTGGTCTGAATTACTTGAGATTGTCAAATGTTCTGCCATCAGACAAAATAAAGGAAAAGGAATAAATCACTGACCCACAAGCTACACTATTTCTGCCAGGCAAGAAGGCATTCTGTGTACTCTAGACCTTAGAGAAACCTTAATCCTAAAGCCCAATCCCATTTCACCCATTCATGGCCCTCTGAGGTTTTTCAGAGGGGCTCTCCAAATGGAGTGTTAGGAGAAATTTCCCAGAATGCCTTGAGAATCACTGGCAAGATGGCTGTGCTTTGTCAATAAAGATGCAAATGACAATAACCACTATATTATCTTAGTTTAATTGTTGTATTGTATACTGTATTATTATAGTTATTATTATCTCAATCTAATGCAGTCATTTTCTTTATAACAAGCACAAAAAAACGCTAGTACAATATTGTTGATGATACGTTGAGAGGGAGATCACTAAAGGTGCTGACTTCAGAGGATCACTACAGGTGATGCCTTCAGAGGGAGATCACAACAGGTGATGCCTTCAGAGGGAGATCACAACAGGTGATGCCTTCAGAGGGAGATCACAACAGGTGATGCCTTCAGAGGGAGATCACTACAGATGATGTCTTCAGAGAGTGACCTCCACAGTTGATGCCAACACAGAACGCAAAATAGATCACTACAGTTGATACCTATAAACCTCACAAGAGATAACCATAGCTGATGTCTACAGACCTCACAAGAGAGACCACCACAGCTGTAAGTAAATAAGTAAATATATGCATTTTCAAATGGCTGTTTCTTGTAAAACATTTTAATGAGTTTAGAATGTGGAAGCTGTTTTAAAGTCAAAGGCCTGTTGTTTTGTCTCTCTCTAAAGCACTACAGTACGCTATATTCCCTTTCTGAGAGCATTATGGAAGTCTGATGTGCACCTGCTCATTCCGCAACACTTCACTTGTAATTATGTATTATGTGCTTTCACCAGAAGACTGAATACAGTAATCTAATCTGATTATCTGCATTCTCTATTGAATAGTGTTATCACAACAGTGTTATTGCAACTGTGAAAACTAGAGCATCCACTAGAATTCTAATTAAAATGACTGAAACTTGTGTACAGACCGCTGGGGTCCCTTAGGGCAATTTTGGAGGTTAACTGTGATGTTTTGAAATGCATAATGCTGTTTGGAGGTTTCATTCTGCGATTTGAGAAATCTATATAATTTAGTAATGACACTGGGCCTTACTTGATAATGCAGAGGATGTCCATTCCTATGTGATGCAATTAAAGATATTTATTTTATTATCTGTATTCTGAAGTAAACGTGACAAGCTTGCAGTTCAGTACTAACTGATCTATTAGGCACCAAACTTCTGAAGTTGCTATTTCTCAGAATGACAAAAAGACATAGTTGGGCTTAAGTGAGCCGTTTCATAAATGTCAACATTTGGTTCATAAATTTGCACACCGAGAAAAGCAAAAAGCTGCTGGAGTTGTCACGGCGATTACTTACCCCTCTTATCTGACTTACGGAGGGCCAAAGGTTTCATCTCAGTTAAGGAGGTGAATTGCAGAGAGATGCAGTGAATTGTCTTGTCAGACCTGATTCGGGGGGGGGCGGGGGGGTGTGTGTGTCAGTGCTCTTACAATAGCACACAGGTAGCAGCAGATGAAGGACCTGTGAAGGGAGGATGGAGATGCCCCCCCCCCCCAAACGGCGGAACTAATACAGACTAACATACAGTAAATGTGCTACTGATATACTGATAGACAATGCAGAGTAATAATACCAGTGCAACTACTTCAAATCATTTCAGATAGACAAAAAGGTTGTGAAAATTACTATGTGCCATGTACCAGATAAGCATAACATGATCTAAACAAATGGTAAATAATGAAATTTGAATGCAATGTTGCGCAGGTAGTTAACATACTGGCACCATTTGGCCACCTTAATGCAGAAAATGGTCTGTGCATTTATTTTCATAAAAAGGGGAAATCTGAACACTGACTGTGCTTTGTAGAAACCTATGAATGAAGTTGCATCAGAAATTGGCACATTTTTTATGTAACTTTGTTTTTCTGCTTCCAGCACCTCCGACACGATTGGTACTGAGTGTGTGATAGTTCTTCAGTTTCAAAGGCTTTATAGGAGTTTGTAGAAGTGTTATTTCTTGGGAAACAATTGTGTGCAAGGCTTCCTGTACCTCTACAGGCAAATGGTGCAGTGTCGTTTCTCATCCCCTAGATGTAGCCTGAATGGCCTGCTAGTCAGTAACCACTGAACTTCTATAAGTATTGATAATGACGAGGAAAACAGCCATGGACTATCTGCTTTGCCTTTCCACCATCTGCCATTGTACCAGTGTATCACTTGTAGCACTGTAGCACTGTGTCACTGTAGCAGAATAGCACTGTAGCACTGTGTCACTGTAGCAGTATAGCACTGTAGCATTGTAGCACTGTAGCACTGTGTCACTGTAGCAGAATAGCACTGTAGCACTGTAGCATTGTAGCACTGTGTCACTGCAGCAGTATAGCACTGTAGCACTGTAGCATTGTAGCACTGTGTCACTGCAGCAGTATAGCACTGTAGCATTGTAGCACTGTGTCACTGTAGCAGTATAGCACTGTAGCACTGTAGCATTGTAGCACTGTGTCACTGTAGCAGTATAGCACTGTAGCAATGTAGTTTTTTATGGATTAGTTTCTATATGATAATATAAATCATTCAGAGGTTGGTAATTCTATGGATTTTTAGAATTCCTATGGAATTTCTATGGAAAATCTTTATTGATTACTTGCTTTCCAGAGTAAGTAATCAGAACTGCATTCCTGCAAGTTTCCAGGAGCAGTGAAACAGAGTTCCCCTCTATTCACACTTTACACATGTACCTGGAACGTTTGAATTCATTTTGTTTAACGTCTCAGGTGTAAAGTAGATCTTCACCAGCCAGTTAAATGGGACCGATGTGCAAGTTCATATTCTATGAACATGTTGGCAACATGGGTTCCATTTGTCTTATCTCACATCATATGTCATCTTCATTTAAAGCATGTGATTTACCAGAGCTGCATGTTCATTTAAAGCGAAAGTTATTTATTTTCCCTGTTTGAGCCTGTGGCTTTCTGGTTCATTTAAATTCTGTTTATTCTCTCTTTACCCACCAATGAAATCATGCAGCCACAACTTCAAAATGAATATTTCATCAAAAGAGTGATGGGCACCAACTCTTATCTTCCGCTTTTGTGTGGATCTCTCAGAATAAATTGCACATCCTAGAAGCCACTCAAACAATGTGTGTGTGTGTGTATGCGTGTGTGTGTGGCAGTGGAGAAGTCCACACAAAATCCATAATTTATTAGCGAATGGTTGTATGATTAAATCTATATAGCAGGCCCAGTAAAACAGAAAATCGGTGTATTCTTCTTTTAAAAGCGATTTCATCGTTAAATGTTCAAAGATAGACATGAAACATTTCTTTGTTCACACATTATATTATTTGTAGGAGTAAGGTATTGTGGAGCCTATCACACAGAAAGAATTCTGAAACTGCCTTATTTGCCGACATCAATTACACTGTTTGATAATGACAGTTTGTATGTCCCCACCGTTGTTTGAGTATTTCTAGTATTACTGAAAAAAGGTTATCCAAAGTTGTGCAGATGAATAAAAAGACCACACTAATTGTATGTAAACCACATGGTTTTCGTCTAGAGAGTCAACTGAAGTGTTGTAGATTAAAAATGGTTTATTACATGTTCTAGGTTGATTTCTAGTAAAGGGCTAGAGAATCACAGCAAACTGCATGAAGCCAGATTACAGAAGCAGCAGCTTAGCTCCCTGTGTTACTCATAAACTCACCTTCCAGTCTTCCAGAGTGTCAACAGCAATACCTGTTTTCATATTTTCCATCTGGGTCAGTGAATATACTAAGAACAGGGAAAATTAACTGCTCTGAACTCATAAATAAAGCAGCAGAGCGTTGAGTTTCTGCTCTAGGCAAAGGCTGGTGTTCTTGTGCATTTCATCAAAATTACGAGAGACTTGTAACTACAGGAGAAAGAAAGGCATTCACTCACACCCACGACATTCGTGTCTTCCCTCGTTCTCGAAGGTAGTGGGTGTCCTTCAGCCTTGGATTCTGACCACAGTGAGAGATCTAAGAGATCTAAGAGATCTGAGAGATCTAAGAGATCTAAGAGATCTGAGAGATCTAAGAGATCTAAGAGATCTGAGAGATCTACTGCTCCATGATTATTTTCCTCTGAAAGGGGAAATGATCGCTCTGTCCTTTGCAATACTACTCACGACACAATGAAACAGACTCTCTCTCTTAGCATTTCGTGACCTTGCATAGCCTTGGTAATAACCAGTGTAACCATTGTAACCAGTATAACCAGAGTTAGAATGTAATTTGCACAGTGGTTTCAGACAGAGAACTGCTCTCGCAAACAAATATTCCACCTAATACACCACCTCAGCGACAATTATCAGTAGGAGTGCTCTCCCTGTCTCTCTCTATGCCTGTTCCTCACTGAATTAGTGTGCTTTCCTGGTTATGTAAGTTCCACAGTAGTGAACAGCATGGCAGTAAATAACACCTGCTTGCTGGAGTACGACAAAGAAAAACAGCACTTAAATAAATAAATATGAAACTTTAATTTACTAGGGGCAGTAAAAGAGGTGCCACGAGTGCTCGGGAAGCGGAGAAGCTATGGAAAGCCTGGTGATCCATTAAACTGGATTTCATGAACTTCTTTTAGAATAATTCTTCAGTGAAAGAGCAGCCAACATTAGTTTTGCTAAAATGATATTCAACACTGAGTTGAAATGGTAACGATTCATAGTGGGTTCATAGCTGTTTCTAATAGAAATGTTCCAGGTTTTTACACATTCAAATACAAGTGGTGAAATCATTCTAGAACAAAAGTGTTCACGCAAGTTCATATGGCAATCGATGCTTTTTGATGATTTACCACACAGCTTGGTAAAAACAGGTTAGAAAATCCTGCCACTGTCCCCTTCAATCTACTCAGCACAACTTTATTTGATTTCATTCTTAGTGCTTTATAATAATTACTTTAAAAATCACCCTACTGTATCAGATTGACCTCTTCTATGGGTGATCTTCAAAGATGCTTAATTACCGACTGCAGTCGATCTGTAGTCATGCGTGTTTCGTCAGCCGTTCTCCACACATCACCACACAGCACTCCCTGACCACAGGGCTGCTGGTGGCACTGTTCTAATTGGGTGGCAGGCCATTCTGAACACAGCAGGGACACTGGCTTGGCGGTGGTGTGCTTGTCCGTGTTGGTGGAGTTTATTGGTCGCAGTGGTGTTGCTGGCGTGTTTACACATGTGAGTGTCACAGCTGCGTACCCCCAGACATATCCAGGCAACCATTGCTATGGTGAGAAACTGGCACCCGATGAAACGCTGAAAGGTGTAGAACACAAACCAAGCGCAGGAAGACGTGGCCTGTAGTGGATTGCTCCCCATCTGCTATGTGTGTGCCGTGAATACCTGCTTGTATTTAGGGGTGTCTGCAGTCTGCCTGCTTGAATTGCTTCCTCACAGGGAGGTTTTTTATTTGGCTGTAGATGCTTCCTTCATTGGCTCTGTCGGTGGTGATGTTTGCTTGTGCTGCTGTTCTAACGTCAGGTCATTTTCACTTGGTGGGACAAGACACAGGCTAAGCTCTGGCACTGAGAGCGTGTACCTGCTGCCTGCTAATTCTGGTGCGTCTGTTCTTCAAGTACAAACGGTTTTAGAACTGTCGGGCCAAATTTGTTTGCTTTTTCTTTAACAATTTTGCAGTAGAATGTACAAAAGCAGGTTTGACTGGCAGCTCTGAGATAAAATGTAAAAGGGTTGAGTTGTGGTAAAATGCAGAGGGGCAAAGATTTGCGTGTTTCTGGAGCAAAGAATACAACTTATGTCACCTTAAAAAGTTATGTGGGTATGCAAATACATAAAACGAATCACACTCAGTGAATCACACTCAGTGAATCACCCTCAAATGAACAGATCACACTCGAATGCCTAAGAATTTAAATGCTTCAAATGCTCAAATGCTTCAGAATTGAAGGCTCAAATGGTCCTACTCTCTCTGTAGAGCTGCCTGGTGGTGTGATGCTGCTAAATTTCTGCGGAGGCATCTAGCTCATCAGTAGCAGATCAGGACATGCAGTTTTGGAGTGAGTTCATATATTCATACAGACCTTATCACTCACTCACTCACCTTGAGCTGCAGATATATTGCTATCCTTGTCCATCGGTCCAGAGAATTGGTGTGTGTGTTTGTGTGTGTGTGTGGTCTTGTCTAGTGACACACACACACACACACACACAGACACTAAAATACAATCAGACCGACAGAGAGATGTCAGACACCTCTCAGCAACTCTTGCAGGTAAAAGGTAATCCACAATAACGCTATTCCCAACACCTCTAATTTGTTGAAAACTGGGTATTCGACTGTGAGGAGAGAGGGGGAGTAGAGCAGGCCTTGCGTTACATGACCTGTGCTTGTTAGATCTACACTTCAACTTGGGGCTTGGAATAAAGTTAATGGTTTTCAGATAAGGTCAGCAGAGAAAGTGTGAGCAAAGGTAGACCCTGTTATAGCAAGTATAAGGTCAGGCAACAGATTATAAATATATAATAACACGCACTATCGGTCAGCAGAACAGCAAACCTATCAGAAAGTCTGTTTAATTGTAGGACTCGGATGTTTGGAACAGGAAGGGAAGTCTGAACATGGGACACTGCTGACCCTCCACTTTGGTGTAGGACACTGATTGTGAAGCACTGCAGTGATTCTCCCTCTCCACTCAGTGGCCAATCAGCCCACTGGCAGTCGCCCAACCTGTGTGATGTCAGATGCTCCCGTGTCATTTCCTGCTCTTAAATCTACAGTGCCCATTTGCTCTCCAAACAGGCCAGGGCTCCAGACAGGGCCGAAGCAGTGTGCTCTCAGGTCGCCGCTACTGTATGGAGTACCTGTATGGAATACTGTATGGAATACTGTATGGAGTCTGGTGTGAATAGGGAGAGGAGACCACGACTGAATGACCAACTGCTCCTCTCCTGCATACATGCAATCAATCTGCTACAGACCTGAAGTGGTTGTAAAAGCAATTAATCAGCTGCCTGAGAGGAAGCATGGAGTGTGTATGTGTGTGTGTGTGTGTGTGTGTGTGTGTGGAAGGTAAAGAGAGTGATGTTTTTGTGAGTTTGGTTCCAGGGAATTTGGCTCATGGTGTGTGTGTGTGTGTGTGTGTGTGTGTGGAGAGGGTGGAGAGAGTCAAATGATGGTGGTGGGTTTATGAAATATCTAATGTGCTGCAACCGTGTGTATGTGTGTGTGCATGTGTGTACGCTTATAAAGGTTAATATGGGAATCTTTGTAATGCAGGAATTCTCCTTCTCTCCTAAATGAAACAAGAGCTACAACTCATAGTATCTAAATCACTATATGTAGTTCATAATCTCTGTAATACATATAAAATAGAAAATATTATCATCATGGCGTCATACATATCCGGCTCCACCTCACGAGTGGAACTTTAAGGCTGTAGAAGACCAGCCTTTGAGATAAGAGTGGAGCAGCTGCGATCATCTCCTCCGAGAGCTCACGGCACTCTGCTGGGCTTCTTCAGTACCTCAAACAGTCCAAGGACCAGACAAGCTGTAGGCCCGTGTCTCAGCAGATTAAACAGTAATCTGATTAGGAATGGGTGGGCCTGCACATGAAGCTGAGATGTTGAACCTATTCGAGGGGACTGTCATGCAGTTTATAAAGCTTGAAAGCACTAATAACTCACTTTAGATAGATGTTGTCATGTAGGTTTTGTCAAGGAGTATGTTTAACATTCAGGAGTATATCAGATTTTATATCTCTCTGCCTCTGTCTCTCTCTCTCTCACTCTCTGTGCAGATCAACTTCTTTATTTCAGTCCAGTAATTGCTATCAGACTCGAGAGAGGACTTAGGGACTTATGTTCAAGACTGGATTTGTGCCATTAGAGGTGCATTTATCCCACTTCTCGTAGAGGACGAAGACTGACTTGGCGTCGGCTGGTTTGCCGGGGACCCCGACGCAGGTCTCCGTCACTTCCTTCTAGAAACAAGGACCTGGGGACGTTTGGCTTGACTCATTTAACAGGAGCGCTGGAATGATTTCTAGGTGCAATCCATCACCCTGCATTACTGCACCTGCCTCCCACTCTGCAGTGAGTGAACATCTTCTGTAACGCTGGCCTTAAGATAGCTCTCCACACACACACACACACACACACACACACGCAAATACAGATGTGTGTTAAAAAGGGTGGCTAATTGCTAACAACAACACAATAAACAATAGTGACAGAGTATCTGTGTTTGGATGTGAAGAATCAACAGAAACCAAATGCATAGTCTTTAGCTCCACCACAGTATTCACCAGCGTCTCTGAACGTTTCGTCAGACATTAACGCATATTTTAGCCTTTAGTCATACTTTAGCCTTTTGTAAATTCAGAACTTATTAACCAAGCAGTTGCCTTTTGAATTGGGGCTCAAGTGTGTGTGTTTTCCAGATGTTTGTACTTGAAGATGTATGAACAATATCTGTTTTCATCACCTAACTGGTATGAATCTAAATTGTTATATGTTCTATGTGACCTAGTGTGGTGCAAAATAACTTATTACTAAGTTATTATTATTGATAACCCATTACAGAGCTGAAAATGTAGACACTGGAGAGCTTCAATAATGACCGATATTTGGTTTGAACCAATACTTTACAGTGCTGTAAAACAAGAAAAAATTCTGTCAAGTGTTTTCCTTGAAGCCCACACCTTCACCTTGCTCAGACACGTAAAATCTTAGTTCCTTAAACAAAGTCTAAAAACCTAGTCTTAGCACTTAGCCTTGAGAGTTGAAAAATAAATCCTTATGTGCAATTTAGCTGCAGTAATGACTCTCGCAGCATTATTAAATGAGACCTAAAGATTTCAGTTCAGCGTCGTTTTCTGCTGTTTACTGGTCCACAGAGAACACATCCATCCACTGGTGGAAGAAACAGTGGCAACTTCAAAGGTGTTCATGAAGGTGTACAGTGGAAATCAAACAAGGCTCTTTAGTAAGGTGTCATAATGATGTTCATTCTCATACTGTGAGGCAAGTTGTCTGCATCTTATGATAATTATTACAGAATATTTTAGCGCAGTTAACACCTCAGTCACCATTACTGGTTCTCAGTTTTCTGAAAATACCTTTCCCCCCCCCCAAGAACAGAGTAGATGCTTCAGCCTTTGAAAGCACCATTAAAACAAAACCGTGTTTTCATATAGCTCCTCAAGCAATAAAGCAACGATCTGCCTTAGTGTCTGCTCCGGATCTGTACTGAAATGATCTCATAAATACATCTACCCAGGGGGAAGAAAGACAGGTGTTCCTCTGGGGCGCTGGGAAATCATTTATAAAAGGAATCCGACTACCTTTTAACATACAAATTCAATTGTGAACAGATGTTGTCAATCCCACAATATGAAAGAATATATACAGTATTGGAACGTATCCAGCTTCTACCGTTTCCGGACGGTCAGGTAATAATGGAAAAGCTTCCATAACTAAAAATCCTTTTAAGGATCATTTCACCATCTGGCAAATCCCAAAACGTCTGAAAGTCAATTACATGTTTACAAGAAAGAGAGTGAGGGTTGTATAAGAAATATTTGTATGTATTATCTACGGCTGTTTAAATATTGCAGTGCTTGGACACTATATCCTGCTGCAAAGCAGACTGGACTGATATTGCACCTCTGCAGATGACAGTAAATCAGGGTGTGAATGCTTGTTGTTTTTTTGTTTAATGAAATGCTAAGTAAATGAGCAAAAACAGAAATCTAAATCAAATCAATATTTGGTGTGATCACCCTTTGCCTTCAAAACAGCGTCAGTTCTATTAGGTCCATTTGAACGAAACTAAGGATTTTGTAGGATTAAAGTCAAACAGATCAGATATGATCAAACAGGTGATAGTGATCTTCTTTTTCAAATACTCAAACACAGCCATTAACAGAAACAGAAACTGCTGTGTAGGAAGATTTAAACAGCCAAAACAGGGTGAGGAATAGCCACAAAGGTGAGTTTGTGGCAGACGTTTTCTTGTCTTAGGTCATACACCACTGCAAGACTGGGCACAGCAGTAAGAAGCAGGTAGTTCTACTGTATGTGCAAGGTCTCTCCCAGGCAAAGATTTCAAAGCATGCTGGGATTTCAAGAGTTGCTGTACACGTTCTTTTGAATAAGCACAAAGAAACGAAGGACTGTAGATGCAGTGGTCAGAGTACTGTAGATGCAGTGGTCAGAGGACTGTAGATGCAGTGGTCAGAGGACCATAGACGCAGTGTTCAGAGTACCATAGACGCAGTGGTCAGAGGACTGTAGACGCAGTGGTCAGAGGACTATAGATACAGTGTTCTGAGGACTGTAGACGCAGTGGTTAAAGGACTGTAAAAACAGTGGTTAAAGGTCTGTAGATAGCGTGGTCTGAGGACTGTAGATGCAGTGGTTAAAGGACTGTAGATGGTGTGGTCAGCCAAGGACACAGTGCAGCAGACGAAAGACAAATCATTCCATCCTTTCCCAATGGGATGTCCAGCAGTGACAACAGCTCAGAACTAGCAGAAATCAGTGGGACCCAGACACACCATCTAATGTTTGAAGTTGTCTTCATGCAACAATTGCAAACAAAAGTTGTCATGCAGAAAATGGCACCAGGTTCTGGTGATGAGTCAAAAATGTAATAATCTGACTGTAATAGGTTTGTTTACCATAGTGATGGACAGTGGTACAGTAATGAGGCAACAGTGAAGCATGATTGAGGTTTAGGGCTGGAATTCAGCAAATGGAATATTGGATTTGGTCTGGATTAATTGTATCTTTGATGCTGAGAAATAGAGGCAGATACTTATCCATCATGCAGTACCATCAAGAAGGCGTCTGATTGGCTCCAAATTGATTCTGCAGTAGGACAATGACCCCAAACAAACAGCCACTGTCATTAAGAACTACCTTCAGTGTAGAACAAAGAGACCTGGAAGTGATGATATGGTCCCCACAGAGCACTGATCTTAACATTATTGAGACTGTCTGGAATTGCATGAAGAGACAGAAGGATTTTAGCAAGCCTACATCCACAGAAGATCTCTCATTAGATATCCAAAATGTTTGGAACAACCTTCCTGGTTAGTTCCTTCAACAACTTTGTGCAAGTGGACCTAGAAGAACTTATAGTGTTTTAAAGGCAACAGGTGGTCACACCAAATGCTGATACTTCAGATACTTTTGTTAACACTTCTATTTTTGAAAGCATTTTTACCACATCTGCCTAAAAATTTGTTGGGCTCCTTTTAAACAAACTTTAAGGTAGCAGATGGTCCTGCCACTTATTCCTCCTTGCTAACATAGTAAATGGGATCTAGGTTAGAAAATCAATGCATTCATTAAAGCTGCAGTGTATCAGTCTTGCTAACTTTGGCAGGTTTAGCCACCAGAGGACTCTAATCCCGCCCTTCAGTGCACTGTCCTTACCCCCTTTCCCCAAAGCCCCTCCCTCCAGGAACATGGATGCATAGCACATCCATATGTGCTGTGTATACAAACTAACTGAAAGGTAGGGAAGCTTGCAGAGGTTTCCTGATTGGTCGACTCAGCCGAACCGTGCTGAAATTGCTGATTTAATCGCTGATTATAGGATAGTCATTTAGACACATAGACATATATAGTCTCTTTTTCTCTCTTTCTCTCCCTCTTTTTCTATTTCTTTCTATCCCACTTTCTTCCCTGTCTCTTAGCTATGACTGTAATTTATATTCTCCTCTGAAAAACGTCGTGACCACTAATTTCCTTCGCGCTAATTTTGTCCATCTGCACAATACCTGGAAATTTCTGAAAAGCCATTATGAATCATTATGCTTTAACTTAAGGATTTTGTGTAGAATGTTTCAATTAGATCACCTTGGCACTGATTGGATGTTGTATAAAACGTGTTATAATATATTATATTGGCACTGGAATAATAGAATCTTCTAAATTCATCACCATTTACTGAACTGACAATATCTTTTAATAAAGGCCCAAGTAAGACCATTTATTCATGACTGCTAGAACCTAATGGGCCTCATATATAATGTTACAGACACTGTGTGTTTTCATACAATACCCAGTGACCTCATAAGCAATAGAGATAATGCTGTTCCCACAACAATAGTCAAAAACATACAGACACGGGACGTTATTGATGATCCTACTTGAATGCTTTTGCCAAAAAGTAAATCATGCATAGTCTGTAAATCATGGCGGAAAATCACATTACAATGCTTCTTTGTAACTCTGCGTCATGTTACACAGCCAGTCACACAGCTCAAATGAATTCACTTTGCACTTACACTCCAGATCTAATACTAAACCTAATCAGATTAATGCATCATCTGAATTCTGCTTTGTCTCATTTGATTAAGTGAATTCCCCATAGCTCTGTGTGTCTATGGGAGAGAAAGCCCACAGCTATTGATATTCCAGTCGCTGCCTTGGCTGTAGCGCTGAAACACCTCAAACCTCTCAGTATAAATTACAGTTCAGTAATAATATCTCTCTGCAGTGGGGCAGGGGACTGCAGAGAGCACCGACGGGGTCCTGGCACTGATATTACGATCCTCTTAAACATGTTTAAATACTCAAATATCTTGTGTTTTCTTTGTACAACGGTATGGGAGACATAGCTTTACATTGGAAGGTGAAATTCCTACTCGCACGGCTCTGTTAGAGTCAGCTTCCTCTGCGTGGATCTCATTCGGTGCTGAGGGGTTGTTTGTGAATGCTGTTGGTGCAAAAAGTCCAACGAAAAGGCAGTGGAAGAGAGGCTGGAGCTGCGTCCCCACTACGTATGTCCCCGCTACGTACGTCCCCACTACGTACGTCCCCGCTACGTACACACGTTCACACGGACAGGGCAGTCTGCTCAGTTCTGCTCTATTCTCACTAAGCACTTTATCATGACTACACTGAAGATAAGACAACAGTCTGCAGCGATCCCTCCCATCTAAAGCAATTACATCACTCGCATTAAGCCAAAAATTAACTCTGCCATTTTTTCTTTAAGAATCAATCATTCATGGGTCCCTCTTGCTAACCCCGAGCAACTCTCAGGTGTAATTATCAGTCCCGCATCCCCACAGACAGAGTCTTCCATCCTTTAATATTTCAGTGGTCATCATTCATATTTCATAAAATCAGTCAGCCCCTCTCGCCCTTTGGCACTGAGGTTTTCGGATCTGCCCAGGAACAGGTCTGAGGGTTTACAGCAGCAAAGACAAAGACCAAAGCTTCTACTCCACTTTTCCATAACCCTGTCTGTTAATGTGGTGCAAACCTCCACACCCCCACAGTACTCTGTTCTAATGCTGACTGCAGCTTTATGGAAGCTCCTGGTGCAAATGCACATCTTCTCAGCTCTTCACTGCATAATTTAGAGTAGGCTACGCTCTTCAGCCTGAATATATTGACTCATCATACACCCAGGACCCATTCTCCCTGCTCTCATTAATAACAAAGTACCTTCGTGTTGTTAAATTGTTTTGTGCGGTGTGTGGGAATAGTGTGCATGGAAGGCGTGGAGCAGATGGTGGCAGTGGTGCGGCCTGTGTGTCCTGGCCGGATATGAAGGACCAGTGTAAGTCAGAGCTCCACTGCGCTCTACACTACGTTCATAAAAGGGAAGGTGTGTCACATCTGGTTCCGCCTCCCTCCTGTCAATCATGTCTTTGTTTTGTTCTCCATGTGTTCATGTTTTTGGTTTCCTCATTTGTTCCCCTGCCATTTTTAACTCCGCCCCCTCCTCAATGTTTCCAGCTGTGTCTTGTTTGGTTCCTTGTTTAGTCTGCATTGAAGTCCTGTGTTTGGCCATTTGCTTTAGCAGTTATTGTAAGTACCGTTCGTCATTATATCTCTCTTGTGATTTGCTCATTTATGTATTTGGTTATCTTTAGCACACATGTTTCCCCGGTTCTATGTATTAGTGTTTGCCGTTAGTGTTATTTGGTTTGTATGGTTCATGTTGTTTGGTTTGTCTTCGTGCCATGTCTGTGCTTCTGTGTAGGTTTGTTAGTTTTCTTAATAAATCTCTATCAGCACTTGCATCCAGCCTCCACCAACCAACCGTTACAAGGTGTCGCTCGTCCTAAGGCCCTAAGCTCTGTGGTTTAAGGGTCCCACATTTCGATGGGTGGAATTCGAGGTTTCGTAACACTTCCTGGTGGATGGCTGCTTAGACCGACAGCCACTGGCAACACTATCATTTATTTTGTTTTACTTTGCATATCCTGCACATTTCATAGCAATAGCCATTATTGTTGACGTATATGCAACCACGTCACGTCCGAACCTGGCGATAGAGCAGCAACACAGAAAACAGTGAACTTGCTGATGAAAAATACAGGGAGGATGATGATTAACGTAGTGTCTCCATTCTGAGGACACACCTGCTGCTGAAACTGCGAGCAAACACCAGGAATTTATGGAGAAACTAACGCTGTATCTCTTGGGAACCGATTTCCTGAGGGGTCTCGTCACTGAATGGCCACATCACACTGTGTCCCCACATCAAGGCAGCCAATCAGTGAGGGCTATCATGACAAAGCCTCTGAGTTTTCGAGATGAGTCTTTGCAAGAACGTGCAGTGAGAGGGACCTCAAAAACAGGATTATTCTTGATGGCATCAGAGTGGTGGACATGCAGTGCCAAAAGTGCAACTGAAGACTCCATGAGTGAGGGGTGAAAGTCATTCATGCACACCTGGCTGTTCAAAACGTTCCAGGCAATGAGATCAGGGCAGTGATCTGATGACCTGAAAACAACTTATGAACAACTTATGAACAAGCTGTGACTGTAGGATCTGTGTCACCTGCTGGATGATGGACACTTCAGCTCATTATGGGCATCTCCGATTACCCAACCAGCCATCTGGTTTCGGAAGCTCTCTACTTAGAATTTTACTCCTCTCGTCTCGAATAATATTAAGGTGAAATCACTGTTGTGACTGCACAGCAGTAAGTGACGCTTAGCTTCATTCTGCTTTGTTACATGTTCGATTCAAAAGCAGGACTTTTATCTACTTCATCCTCCGCCTTTGCTGGACATAACAGTTGACAGAAAGCTAATGTTATACCTTTCATCAAAACTACCTTACAGTTCTATGTTTGAAACTATAATTATATGGATGAACTACTTTTTTTTTTTTACTCAAGTATGAGCAGAGGCTGTACATAGTATAGACAACTTGGCTACAGTGGTAAGAGTAAGGAGTTCATCGTTACTGTAGGTGAAGGCTTTTGTGTATATATTTACTCTGACTGTGTCATGGCTGCCTTTCATACAGCGTCGTTAGCTCTGTCGCTTGGTAACCGTGTGGGTTCTTGGATTGCCCCTGGAAGAGAGTGCTTCACTGACGGTTGGCTTTGTGATTTAGAGACAGTTATTAATGAACTCTTGATGGAGTGCTCTCTCTACAGATTTATTGTAGTACATTTTGTACGTTTTGCGTTGGCAATTTTGTTCACTTTGAGGCTGTGCTATATCTAGGCTTTTTGTCAGTATATGAGCAAGCATGATTACATTAGGGTTCACAAGGATTTGTAGCTGGAATATAAAGGGCATGGGGCAACTGGTGAAAAAGAAGAAACTCTCAGAGCAATCAAAGTAACAATAGGTGCGAGTAACAGATGTGGTGTAGCAATTCCAGTACAAATTTACAGCCAAAAAGCAGTAGAACTTTTACACTTCAGAACGGGAGAATGATTGTTAATGAAACCAAACTCTTGTAATTATATGTTGAAAATTTACTTCAACCAAGACGATACAGGTCTCTTTGGTAGGTTAGAATCTAAACCACTCACTTTTTAACCTTGAAAAAGAGGTAAAGGTAGCCAAGAAGAGTTTCAAAGATAGAATGTCTGGTGACAGCCTGTGGAGACATTCTCAGCTTAAGGATAAATATAACACTACTGTCCCAGAGAGTGGAGGTTTCTCTGTTCATGGCTTGACAGCAATTTTTTGAAGAAGGTGATAAAGGGTGTATGCTGGCCAGTTATATCAAGCAACAAGAGGCACAGAGTATTATCCCTGTGGAACGGGACCAACAGGGGGTACCACATAGAAGTACTACTGACATAAGTAATTCTGTTAAAGAATTCTATGAGAATCACGACCAAACTGAATCGGACGCAGGGGAGACAGCAAAAGAGGCAGCGTATGAACAGGTGTCCTGTCTGCTGGGCACGAGAGATCGCTATTTCTGGAAAAGGGAAAGATAAAGGCGAACTGTTGGTCTAACTCCCTTCCATCTACGCACAAACATGTACACACTGTGCTTCCCCACCTGGCCCAATTATCAACAGAACCTGTTTTCTATTCTCATCTGCATTTTACTTTTCTTCATTATAACATTTTCTTAGTCCGCCATCTTATGTTGTTCATGTAGGGCATTTAGCAGACACTATTATCCAGAGCGACTTACAAAGTACACACTAGCGATCACTAGAAAGCTGCGGTAGTCTAGCCCAGTTCAGTCATGGCCTTGGGCCTGGGAATCGAACCCACAACCCTCTGGTCACAAGACCGTATGTTTACGAGATCACATTATCCCATCCTGGTTTAAAGTTTCTTTAACTTCTTATTTTATAAAATACAAAATAAATAAATAAATGTCGATCACAAAAAAAGAAGGGAAAATATTGTGACTGGTTAATGGCGCTTTTGCAAGTTTGTAAGACATGTATATCTGTACTCACACAGTGCACAGTGCGAAAAGTGTCGCAGAGCTTAAAAACAATTAAATAATAAGCTGTTGTGGGTTTGAAAATGTGTGCATTAGTGCATTAGTGGACTTCAAAAAGGTAGACTGTATCATTTTGCTTGCTCGCCTGTTTTTAAAAACGACAACCAAAAAAGACGGTACTCCAGGTCAATCGTCCGCTGCTATTAAACTACAACTCATGAATAGAATGCTCGGCTTACACTGAGTAAGTCTTCAGCTTCATTGTATATGCTCAGTGAACACTCTCGTGTTCACGTGGAGGTAAGAAACTGTAGTCAGCAAAGGTAAGACATAAGGTTCAGTTATGAAAGGCACTGGAGAATGCAGACCGAAGCAGGCAGATTCAGTCGTTACAGCGATCCATGCTGCACGCGCAGTACGCAGCGACGCACATTAAGAATTTTCAGAGCACACAGAACGCAACGTGTGACACAGATTGCGTGTAGCGTAAAACACCTGCTTTCATTTACATGCAAACCCTGCTTGATATTTGAAATTTCTTATAATTTTTCATGTCTCAGTTTTTCCTTTTTATTACATTCGGTATGCCTTATTTGTAAACAAAGTAACAATATTTTTTTAGTTTTGTTGTTGGAGGGAAGAAAACTGAACAGTAACAACACAATCGTGCCTACATACAGCTGTGCACTAACGATACTGTACAGAGAGCCAGTTCAATTCTGTTGCAACATTGTTGCTGCATATTCATATCTGCTCGTGATTATAGCCATTTTATAATTTATCAATCATTAGCTTCATGCTTCAAAAATAGAATTGAAAGCCTGTCTTCAACAAAATAGTTAGCTATCTTTATCAAGAACTCTGCTATGGACTTCATTTGTCATAAACTTCCACCGAATGCACGTTATACAAGCATTTTAAGGGCTGCCGATGACATGCTCTACAACATGCTGCGCGTGTCCTTGGTTTGACGCTGTCAATTTTAGCCCGTGCGCGCGGTTGTCTCTCTACAGTGCCAAAGCGGTAAGAGAGCAATAATTCACTTGCGCCTCGAGCGTAGTGAGAGATAGAGATACCAGAATAGCTGGTATGGCTGCATGCGCAACCCACCGGGGACACAAAATAGGAACGTAAAGGTATCGACTGCTGTCCTAAAACCGGGATGTTGCATTTTTGTTATAAAAACTGCCATCGGGCTTGAAGGGATTCTGCGTGATTTCGGAACGCGACACGCGGGGATGTTACGATGGCATGCGCTAGAAGAACGAAAACTTTGGTGTCAACATGCGTGATCTTAAGCGGCATGACAAACATCGTGTGTCTGCTTTACGTCGGATGGATCACGAATTATGTTTCAAACGTGCACATCAAAGTTCCAGAGAGGGTTCCGGAGAGAAAGTTTGACGAGGATAAAGGAGACACGCTGCGGATCATTGAACGACTGGACAGACTCGAGAATGTTGTTAATCAGCACATCCAAGGTAACAACACAACCAAGATTAAGCGATTAAAACGAGGTGTCATTCGTGTGTTAGTGAAGTGTTCTTTCATTTCACTTGATTATTTTCGGCAATACTCTGTGGCCATTGCATTGTACAGATCTCGGGGAAAATGTATTTTAAAAAACGTTAATACGAGGAACAGTGCTGTGCAATAAACTCCTTAAAGTAATTATTGAAGTGTAATTTATTCAGTTTAAAAATGTTACTCATCGAAAATATATTCTTTTGGATCAGCAGACCTCCGCAGGACTTGTTAGGAGGGACTTCGTGCAGACGTAGATCAACGCTGTACTCTAGAATCGGATTTAAGATGTTGCACACTGCACATGATGTAGAGAGTAATGCATTTCTTGCAGTCTTCTGACAGTTACTCTGTCCTTATCATTTTAAACTCCAGGCATATTATTTAGCTATTATTTGCAATGCATATTTTTCATTAATTATAACGAATTACAGTAGTTAGTATGCTATGAGGAGTGAGGAATGATAACATGGATCCACTGGAAGGTGGAACTCTCAGACTGTAAGAAGTACCCACAATTGCAATACGCAATCTTGAGTTAACTCTAGGTCTTATTCCTTAGCATTTCTCTGAAACTGCAGGGGTGATGCAGGTTGAGAGGGTTTTTTTTTTGAGGGGTTGGTCATGGCACTCATCAGATTAAATTTAGCACTTGGCGAAGTCCTTGGTGTGAACATTAATCCCCCAGCTGGTGTCACACATTGCTGGACAGACACACAGTCCAAGCTAGGCACTAACATGTCGCCACGGGGCACAGAGAGTGATACCTTTAGTAAAAACCGCCTTCACATGCACACCTTGTTACCAGAGCACATCGGTTACATTCAGATGGCGTTAATGAGACTTAATGTACCAGACATACAAGAATCATTGAACACCGTTGTGTTTAAGCTATATTAATGTGCATTCTTAACTTTGAGTGGCTTCAACTTTACAATAAGACTCGTGGGAGACTCATGAGGTAATTACCAAGCTGAGTGAAATGTGGAAAGAGCAGAGAAAACACTTAAGAGTGTGTCATGCAGTGGGTCCCTTTGTGAAGCACATTGTTTCAGTCAGCTGAACAGTCCTATCCAGACATGATGAGGCACCAGGAAAAGAGGCTGGTGTCAACAGACATTTGAAAAGAGAATATGTGCCAGTCTACAACTGCACCAGTCATCTGCCATTGGCCAATGGAACTGTACCGAAGGAGTGAGGTAAAATCCAAGCCAGATTCAAGCATGGTTTAGGGCCTTAAAGGAATAGCGCTAAGCCGCACCTAAACCAGTGTTTATCTCTCAAATACATGGTTTTAGAATCGCAGTCAGTACTGGAAGCACCTTTTGTGTACTTTTGTGTACATTCCATCAAGCTAACACTTTAAAGTCACATGAAGCAGGTAAGAGGCTAAGACCAAGGAGAATGTTGCTTAGAAACAGACTAAAGGCACTTTGGAACGTGCTGTATCCACAGGACAAAAAGGAAAATTGGTTCAAAATTGCATTGGTCAAGTTGAAGCATTTCATTGGTCATTGGTCAGGTTCAAGCATTTCATTGGTCATTGGTCAGGTTGACACATTTCATTCCACAAACTGATGAATATGTAGATATAAGAGCCAAGCTTCCAAGTGTAAGGCCTCCGTTGCTTTGTCCATCTTGGGCCGCGCTGGCGACTGATTTATGTTTTGCCGCACCCCGTGCTTCCCCTGCCTGACTGAATGATTGCTTTTGTGAGGTGCGTGTGGTCGAGACCCAGCCAGCGCGCTCTGTCTGCAAGGGAAGGGTGAGAGACAGCAGTCATGCAGACTCCCTGCCCCCTGTTCCCTGACGCCACACCATATAATGCTGGCGTCAAGCTCCTTCTCCCAGAACCCATTCGAAACCAGAATTTCTGGATTTCACACTCATCTGAAAAGATTGATTAGATCGTTGTTTAAAGGAGACAGACACTTGTACTCCGCTCTGCTTCACGACAGGCCACTGTGTGGTACACCAGTGAAGGCAGGGCAAACCGTGACCGCAGAGCAAACCGCATGAACAGATCCGTCATTTCTCCGCTCACTCTCCCCCCCGTGGCCTTACATCGCTACCTAATTAGTGGAAGCAAATGGTATTGGGTGTAAGGTCACCGTGGTAACACTATGGCTGCTGAGAATCAGTGTGAACACTACTTCAGACCAGTAGTGGCTGGAGAGAGAGAGAGAGAGAGAGAGAGAGAGAGAGAGAGAGAGAAAGAGTGGGGGGAGGTAGAGTACACAGCACAACATAGAGACAACAAGAGTATAAACGAGAGAATGTCTAAAACAGCACCTTAGTAGGACAGCGTGTAAAGTGTAATTGTCCTTGAGCCACTTGCTCCTTTAACTGTTTCAGTTCTACTGGAGAGCTACAAAGCAAACACAGGACTCTGAAATGCCTTCATCTGTGTCAGTGCTGAAATTGATTTTGCACTGCCAAATATCACCTTCTTCATTTTGTCATTCAGGTCAGAGCTAAAGGTGCACATGAGCACTCTGGGAAAAGCAGAGCAGGGCTACAATAACTACTCCTTTGATCATTAAACTCAAACTATCTCCCTAGCAGGGAGCACATCGATGGAATATCAGCTGGCTGGACAGAACTGCGGTCTTGCACAATAGTGCTCCATATTTATGAGCTTGTAAATTGCAAGGTCTCCATTGTGCCCCTCAAGAACCTGATGCTGGTCCCCATTTGTGTTTGGTCACAGCTCTGTTCACACCTGAGCCAAGCGATCAGTAACCGCAGGAAAGTAATGTGAGGCAGGATTGATATGTATTCTTCTGTTCTAATGGCTTCTGCTTGGAGAATCACATTTTGGCAGTAATTTACTCTCTAATGTACGTTGTCTTGATGATTTCCCAATGCATTTGTCATCATTGGGATTTTGTATTTTCTACTTTTAGTCATTTATTTATTGGTATACACTTTAAGACTAAACAGAAAAAGTGATCAAATTTCTCCAAGTTACATTTGTGAGATATTTAGGAAACGGTGCACATAATTGGGCATCCGAGAATATTACGACAGAGAAATGCAGAATTATCTTGTGGTGGTCTAGTACTTTCATCAACACGTCTGACTGCTGTAGAATTTTTTCTCACTGGCTCATGAGTCTTGTAGGCAGGTGCTGTGTAAATGTGGACTGTGAAGGGATTCAGAACAGGTGTGAGAACTCTGCAACCATAAGGAAACTTCCAAACCTACACAAAAGTTTAGAGTTGATTAGTGTTTGCCTTGTTTAAAGCTGGAGCTTTGACACACCTGGAAAATTCTGAAATGGAGATTGAATGTTTTGTGACGACTGAAGAGAGTGGCCAGTGTTTTGATGTCTGACTGTAGAGAACAGACTATTCACTGCCAACATGAAATGACTTATTCATCCTCTCTGCACTTCCTCACACAGCAGTGCTGGGTTCAGCTCGGGTTGGAACGCTATAGCGCTCACACCGTCTTCTCTCCTCCTCTTCTCTCTGTGCTTAGTCTTAGGTTTTCTGATGGATGTAGTAACATGTCTCAAGGTGATTTTTTGTTTTATTATGGTTATTTTTAACAGTCTGTATTTGTTTTAGGACCCACAAGGTCTCCTGTTAATATCATGCTTTGGTAACTCAGTAAAGAGCAGCAGATGGGAGGAAACCCAGGGAGAGAGATCCTGGTATTTATGTTTGAAGAGAGAGATCCTGGTATTTATGTTTGAAGAGAGAGATCCTGGTATTTATGTTTGAAGTCGCTTTCCTTCTGCTTCTCGTTTTCCTCTTGAGTATTTTAATTACCTCTCTTATGTTGCACAAATTGAGGATGGTAATTCCTGAGTAATCCATCAGATTGTTCTGATTAAATGTTTGGCATATTTTATCCGATCTCCCAAATGGACGAGTCATGTGTGTACTGGTTGTTTTAGCAGAATTTACTTTTCTGAAGAGAAATTTGCAGCAGGCTGCAAAGATTCTGGATAATGAGGTAGTGGAGTCAGGTGGATGTTTACTGGCATCGCATCCATATACAGTGTGCAGTACACAGTGAGATGAAAAAGACTTTTTCCTGGACCCAGGAACAGGACACGCGTGTACATATATGGCACAGCCCGAGCTGACGGCACATACAGAGAGCAACTGAAGCAGGAAGGGTGACATTTGACGCGAAACAATAACACAACAATAAGACATTTCAGTAAACATACGATCCATGGATTGAAATTGCGATTATAAAGTGCAAAGCAGAGCCAGTATGAAGCAATAATGCACTGAAAGTTGTCGACCTGAGACCTGAAATTTTAGATTAAAGAGTGACATTTAGGAGTGAGTGACGTGTGGTACTTAAGACCGTACAGGCCTAGACATGTATCACAGGAAATGCTTACTGTGTAATCTCAAATTGATTGGCATCGCGTTGCAGTAATTTACTTATGGCCCTGCAGTAAAGATTTTTTGGGGGACTTGCCTGGACACATCACATGTGATTAGCCTCAATTTCCATGCAGAAGGACCATCTTGGCTCCATTTAGTACTGCACAGGAACCAGTTTCCCCCTTTCAGATTGGAGAGAGCTCATTTTGAATACAAGTTAATTGGCTTCTAATGAATTACACTGCCACTCATACTCAGATCTTCATTCCCCTCATTTCCACAGTGAAACGGGATCAGGTCCAGGAGTTGCAGCTACTAGAATGGAGACTAGATACTGGTAATCAGTGTGTCTTGTTTGCTTAACAGTAGATGTATCAGTTTCGAGTCTCTTAGTTGTAGCTGTCCATCTGGCTGGTGTCTGATCTCCAGAGAGGAAAGATCAGTGTGTAATCAGACTGGAGCCACAGTAATCCTCCCAATGTGACCTTCAATCAAAAGAATGGATTTGAGATTAGATTCAGCAGAAGTCATGTAATTCTCAATAGTCCAGTTTGATGGTGACTGGAGAAGAAAGGAGAGTTTGGTCTACTACACTGGCTGTGTGATCTATGGCTTGTGTCTTCAAATGCATCATTAGTACTGATGATCAGAAGATGGCAGAACCACAGGCCTCTAGCAGGCCACACAAGTCCAGGGTTTTGTAGTAGAGTGAACAGTTAATGTCCTGATTGTCTTCTTTGTCATCACAAATGTCTTCTAGTTAAAAAGAGGTTGGAAAATCTCCATTGTGCTTTAGTTAACTGCTGGAAGTTACAAACACCATCGCCTTGTTTTATATTATGTGCCACTGCTCTCATGGTTAAGGTGATCTAATTTGATAATTAAATTAAAATACGCTGTATATTAAAAGAAATACTTATTTACATTATTTGTCATAATATACCACCTTATTAAGGATAAAGTGATTATTAGGATTATCTGAGAATGCAGATAATATTTTATTTTTATTTTTGGGGGTAGGAGGTGGATTTAGCTCCTCGTATCAGTTTAGAAATAGGACAAACTGGCTTACAATGCAACGTCTTCTCTTTTGTGATTTGGAAATATTGTGATGATGATATGTAAATCAGCTCCTCGCGATTGGCGCACAGAAGATTCTGCTTTAGTGGAACTGGGTCAGAGCAGGGCTGCTGGGTAATGCTGCAGGAGGATCTCCGCTCCTCTTCCCTCACGAAGCTTCAGAATGTGGCAGACATGTCAGAATATGGATTAGCCTCATTAAAAGATGTTAATGATGACCAAATGCTCCCTATCACACTAATGTTTCAGTGTGTTCGATTTAGCCAAGATGTATTTGCTCTAATGAAACACATCCTGAAGTAAAGATGCGAACCATGACGGATCTGGATCCCTGGAGGCTATGTACAAACGTTTATCTTTTTCCTTTGTTGCAGCTTCTAACCATTTCGCATCACAGCTAATGGCACAGAACAGACAGCTGTTCAGACTGTGCCTCTGCATTATTAACTTGTTTGTAATTCCATATTTGAAGTTTATTCAGTTTCGATAGAGACTGTGTGGCACGGACAGCAATGTTCCCTGTTTTAATATTCCCACTAAATATAAATGGATAATTGGGTATTGCATTATACTGACCTTTTAGCTACAAGCTTTTCTGTTTTCACTGTATTATCAATGAGTGGAGTGTTGCTAAGCTTTTATTGACATATATTCTAGATGCCTTTCATGTTGCTCCTCTGAGATGAAACTTACTGAAGTAATTTTTTACTGGCATGAATCTTTTTTTTCTTCCATTCCTATGCTGTTGATCTCTACAGAAACTGAAGAAGAGGAATTGATCAGAGTAATTACTCCTTAGCAGAGGCAGCAGTAGTCGGTGAAGTGGAGGGAACGTCAATACCAGAGTTAGAAGCCTGGGCATCGAGAAGCCCCAGGGCTGGAATACCCTGATTTTGCCTCTATATTCCTCCTCAGTTCAGCGACTGACATTTCATAAGAAATGTTAATGCCTTGCGTAGAGTAAAATGAATAACAGGGCAGGTTAAACTGATACTGGTATGGTTCAGAGGAGGCGGGAGTTCAGCCTTTGAGTTGTGGGCTGTAACTGTTGTCTTTTTGTCAACCCTGGTGAAGAAAGTCCTTCAGCCCAGCTCTTCTGTACAAGTGCGTAGTGGCTAAGTGAGTGATACCTGTCTCCTGTCTTCTTCTCCTTTGTTTGTAGCTCGTAATGGTTTGCCAAGAGATTAGCTGGTGATAATACACGACCAACCTGCTCATTTGTTCATTGTGCAGAAATATCCGAACACTGCAGTTTTTCGGAGCCTTACCTGCTGCAGCTTTGCAGAGACGCGGATTCAGTCCTTGGCCATAGAAAGGTATACGCTTTAGCAGGAAGAAAGCATATTTGCTAAAGCACCAGGATATAGCATGGCAACTGCCTGTCGTGTACAGACATTTCATGGCTTGGCCTGTGGAGACTCATGATGATCCAGCATGATCAGGGTGAGCATGATCCAGCATGATCAGGGTGAGCTCCTGTTTATTCAGTCATATATTTATTTATTTAGAGAAGTTAGGAGAAGTTGTGATTGTGTGTGTGTGTGTGTGGCAGATATGTCTCTAAAGCTACATTAGAGGAGATCTACAAAAATACAAATAAAAAAATAATAATTCAGGACGAAGATCAGTCAAGTTGGCTTCACTACAGTTTCTCGTCTCGTTATCGAACTTGGGAAGAATTGGAAACTATGATTTCTAATTAATTTGAAATGTTTTTTTTAATATATTTGCAAAACGTATGGCACATTTCTGAGAGTTTAAATATCTGAATTATAAATAAGCAGACATCTTTTAAAATTCTTTCTCCTCATGTTTACGTTTTTACACTTTACTTTGTCGCCTAAGCCTTGTTACCATTAGTGGGACCTGATTAGTTTAAAACCTGCAAGTTCCACTTGCTTATTTAATTATTCGTGGTGCTGCCCTCACCATTGTGATGGCCATTTGTGGGAGGTTGTTATTATCTGTCGGGCGGGTTGAGGGAGTGCCGGTAATTAGCATACTTCATAATGCTTCGTAAAGATCTAAACAGGATCACAGATGGTGGCATTTTAACACCTCCTCTGCAATATGAAGTGTACATCGCAGAGAAGAGAGGGGCTGTCATGGCACAGTGACAACAGCTTAGAGAGAGAGACAGAGAGAGAGACAGAGAGAGAGACAGACAGAGACGAGAGAGAGAGACACTCCCGATCTTCTGTTTGTGACTCAAACTCGCTGGCCTGCTCTTGTCTGATTCGCCTGCATGTTCATATGAGATCAGGACTGCTGAACATTCAGTACCCCATATGAGCTGAGTACTGCTGAACATTCAGTACCTTTCTGTACGCTGTCTTGTTGCTTTCACTAATTCTATTAGACTTGGCTCATAGGAAATTAATGGAGTACTGTGTGTGTGTGTGTGTGTGTGTGTGTTTGTTTGGCCAGGGTTTTGGGGGGGGGTGCGCAACGCAAGTTCTTAATGGAACTAACTGTTCTCACTGATGTACATAATGATGGTAATGATGTCGACTTTGGCCAGTAGTGCGCATGAGTGAGCATCCTCAGTTCAACTTTGCATGCCTTTGAAATGTAATGATGAATAAATGTGATTCATTCAACTTCTGCTACTTCACAGTTGGAAAGTTACCCAAGGTGACTTCACTGAAGCGTTTCTCCTGTGCTCTGAACAGGAGACTAAAGTGCACAGGGCTATTATTATCAGATTCTCTCATGGATTATGGGCAGCATATACTGTAGAAATTAGAGACAATGAACTGTAACTCATGATTCATTGAATGGAGAGAAGATTTGAAGCTTGATGGACAGGGAGAGAGAGAGGGAGGGAGGGAGAGGGAGGAGAGGGAGGGAGAGAGGGAGGGAGGGAGAGGGAGGTAGAGGGAGGGAGGGAGAGAGGGAGAGAGAGGAAGAGAGAGAGGGAGGGAGGGAGAGAGAGGGAGAGAGGGAAGGAGAGGGAAAGGGAGAGAAGGGAGAGGAATAGAGGGTGGTAGAGGGAGAAAGACAGAGAGAGAGAAATAAAGAGATAGGGAGAGGAGAGGGGTAGAGGGAGAAAGTATTCGGGGAAAATTAGAGGTTGTTTATCTTTTAATCATGAATGTAACGTATGTTTATACATGCTGCAGCTGTTGTTCTACTCATCTGTTTCTATTATGTTGCCTGAACAGGCTTTTTAATGCTTTGCATTAATTTGTTAATATTTTATGTGCATAATTGCACCTGATGCCATTAAAGGCTCAGGCAGAATTGACGTGAATAAGACAGAGGAGTCTTTGGAGCACTACTGTGATGCACTGTGCTTGCTTTAATGTGGAAAACATTAGGCAGAAGCATCCACTCACACCACCCTATATTTACATTTTCCACTTCTGACATGTGCTCTTATCCAGAACAACTTGCATACATTTTTCATAAGACTGCAAATGTTCTTTCCTGGGAATCAAACCTGTGATGACCTTGATGTTGCTAGCAACGCCTGCACTACCATGTAAGCTACAGTTGCACTTTCATCAACTCTGAATAGTTAAATGTTTGTCTGTATGGGTTTTTCTTCCAGCTCAGTTATCCTATGGTATGTTAGCCTGCACACAGGGTCCACAGGGATGTCAGAGTCCTTGTCATATAAAGATGAGTCTGCTGTCTAGTTCTGAAGGGGGAGGCTCCACAGAAGGTGCTTTGCCTGGCCCTGTGTTGGGTACATCAGCTCGGCCTCTTGGGCCTGTATGAGCGGAGACGCGTTTGGGGATTCAGAGCCCCTGAGTGAAGCTTCACAGGCCTGCGCCTCCTTTATGCGTCAGAAATGCATAAACATTTAGGAAAGAGGAAAAACGAATAAAAGCCAGAGCCAAACAAATGTGTAAGAAGAAGAGAGGTTGGATTTATGAAGGACAACAGAAGGAATGCTCTCTCTCTCTCTCTCTCTCTCTCTCTCTCTCTTCCCAGTACGCTTTTGCCTTTGAGATGTAAAATGGTGTGTGGGTTTGGTTTGTGAAGGTTTGGAAGAAAGCCGTAGATTCCTTTAAAGCCCAAATGCATCATGGGAATGGCCCTCGTCAACAGCGTTCAATGTCATCTCTGCTCAGACCCGCCTTCTTTTGCACAGATTGCTACCGACAGCATGGCACTGTGCATGTAAGCATACGTTTAGCATACATGAAATAAATTAGAGGTCATAGACCCACCTGCCAATGTAATTATAACTGTGGTGAGCAGTCAGTAATCACTGCAGGTGTGGGTGGCCTGTGTTCAGACTCTTACCAAGTCTAGCACAAGCCAACAAAAACAACCCCCAGCCCCTGTGTGGAATATGGAATATTCATGATTTTCTGAGTTATGTGGCTTTTGGGAGAAATTTGTGGAAAACTGAAAGAAATTTGTGTGACTAGACTAATGATTAAACCTATCGTGTATCAAGAAATAAATGACCTTATAATTTCTCTCAGTACCACTGTAACATGGTATAAATTGGGAACTGGATCCATTTAAATGGTAAGGTTATCAGTGGCATGCTTTCCATTACACACAAGTGTTACAGTTTATTTTCATTATTCACTCTCAGAAGGGATGTTTTACGACTTTTGACAACCAAATGTCATGATCCCTGTCAGAATCAGTTTATCCAGAAAATTGAGTGGAAGACAGGGTGTCTGAGTAATACGAGTTAAAATTATTCAGGCGACTGAAAAATTAATATATCATTGCATTATTTCACTGTAGTGATATTTTGTGAAATTACTTTGCTTTGGACATTTCCTAACAAAATAGCACAACAAAAACTTTGGAGATAAAGTAGAAGGAAACGCTTTTGTGCAGCTAGGTTGTGTGTGCACTATACTGGTCTACAGGCAGCCCTATTAGACACTTATTGGACAGCAGAAGGCCCGCCCCTGACCCGTGATTGGCCTCTTGCTACCATGACTCATGCTCTTTTTTCAATTAGGCAACCTTTAAGAACTGAGACTTGTTAACCCCCCTTTGACTCGGTGCAGCGTCTCACCGACTACCTGCAGAGTTCTGCGGCTCCCCCGCCGACTCGTTAGAGGGAGGCCACTCACGAACATGTGTAATGGAAACCGTGGGCACTCCGTCTCAAAAAAGTTCTCGCAAGAGCTGATGCAGTGCACGGCGGGGTGACTGACAGAATGGGATCTGTCTGGGCTGTGGCGTCGTCTCACTTCTTCTCAGGGGTGTCGCCGAGTGCAGCTCTCTCTCACTCCAGGTTCAGACGAAGTCTGGAGGCGTTGCATTTTGATTTCGTCAGTGGCACCGTGACATTCGCAAACATCAAGAGGATCTCAGATCAGCGGAGGGCACACACTTGCCTTGTGGAACACAAACTTTACTCTCGATGCAGTCTGCTGCCATGTGGTCTTCATCCAGAACTTTTTAAGTCCTTGAGTTTTATCATACGTCACCTCGAGGAGCGTTGAGCATGAAAGGGTGGAAATGTATCATATGGAGTAGAGCAGGATAGAAGAGACCAGAGAACAGTGGAGTTAACTACAGCAGAGTAGAGTGAGGTTAGGTTGGGTTGGGTATTACAGGACTGGACAGGGTAGATAGGGTAGAGTAGCATACAGTAGCATAGGGCACAACAGAGCCTGGTATAGCGTGATAGGATTTGGTTACGCCTCACAGGGTTGGGTATGGCCAAGTAGAGTTGGGTACACTGTAGCGGCATATGATAGGGTGCAGATGGATGGTATACAGCAGGGTAATATACAGTGATGCTTGAACGTTTGTGAACTCCTTGAGTAGTTTAGATTTTTCTGTTGTTTTACCACAATTTTCTTATTTCATCTACTGTGTTTGTATATGAAAGGTCAGGTTTATGTTCATCAGTTCAATTTACTTGTATTGAGGGAAATGTGTGCGTTGCACATGTGCAACGTAAATGCATGTGCAAAAGTAAATGAACCACAGCTGCATTGATAAAGTCAATTAGGTAAAAGACTCAGGAGAAACATATGTGAGGACTCAAGTAATCAATTAAGCAGACCCATCAAATGAGACTTTGATTGAGACACACTAATTAAAAGGGAGAGGAAACCAGCCAAACCACTGTTGTGCCAAAGCGTAAAGCACACAGATCAACAATGCTGAGAGGAAAAGAAACATCTGAGGACATCTGGAAGAAGGTGGTAACAGCCCATAAGTCTGGGCAAAGCTACATGACCATCTCCTAAAGACTCCAGCTCCATCCATCCACTGTAAGACAAATCATTTACAAAATGGAGGGCACTCAGCACCACCGCAACTCTGGCCAGAAGTCAACGGGCATCAAAACTTACACCTAGAAGCACCAGAAAAATAATAATTCAGGAAAAGGCCAACCCACACATCACCTCCAGAGAGCTGCAGACCTCTCTGGAAGTATCTGGGATAAATGTACATGTGTTTATAATCAGGCGAAAAATCAATAGATGTGGCGTTCATGGGAGAGCTGCTAGAAAGAAGCTGCTGCTCTCAAGAAATGACACAGTTGCCCATTTAAACTTTGCCAGAGAGCACTTGGACAAACCAGAGGCTTTCTGCCCATTCTCTGGACAGATGAGTCCAAAATTGAATTATTTGGCCACAATCACAGGCGCCATGTTTGGAGAAAAGTCAACACTGCATATAAAGAGAAGAACCTCCTCCCAGTTAAGCATGGGGTGGAAATGTGAAGGTCTGGGTCTGCTTTTCTAGACTCTAGTGTATGTTACAGTAGGGTAATACAGTGTAGAGTAGGTTATGCTAGAGTAGGGCAGTATAGTCTAGACTCTAGTGTATGTTACAGTAGGGTAATACAGTGTAGAGTAGGTTATGCTAGAGTAGGGCAGTATAGTCTAGACTCTAGTGTATGTTACAGTAGGGTAATATAGTGTAGAGTAGGTTATGCTAGAGTAGGGCAGTATAGTCTAGACTCTAGTGTATGTTACAGTAGGGTAATACAGTATAGAGTAGGTTATGCTAGAGTAGGGCAGTATAGTCTAGACTCTAGTGTATGTTACAGTAGGGTAATATAGTGTAGAGTAGGTCAGGAAACAGCAGTGACTGAATAGAATATCATGGATTCAGTATCACCTTCAATCTTCATGTACTGTCTCTATAGTTGTCTGAAATAAGCCATCCTTGAGTGGACGTGTCATCTACATGCAAAAAAAAAAACAATGTAATGGTGTGAACTGCTGTAGTCTAACTGAAGCCCTAGAGATCCCATTCACTGTGTACTCTGAATTCTCAAAAGGCTATTTGATAGGCCTGGCATGCACTTTCATAACAGCTCCTGATGAGATGACCCAGGATCGTAGCCTTCTTCACTGACGACAGAATCACTTCACAGTCGTTCCTTCTGCCGCAGACGTACTGGTAGGTGAGAAGGCCTGATTGTGTTACTGATTGCACTCTATGCTCCGTTTTAACTCTGTGAAGTTTTATATCACCTAAAGATTGTCTTTGGGGTTTGTGTAATGTTCATTTGTGTGTATTTAGGGTCATTTTGTTTAGAAACCTCAGTTCATTGCCCTTCTGTAGGACCCAGCAACCAATTATTTAATATGAAGACATGGATTTACAATAAGTGGATTCAGTATTGTGTTCTGCAGGGCTATGGCATACAACAGGATTCTCACCCTCTGTTTGTGCACTCTCCACCCCACCCTACTAACCCCACCAACTCCACCAACCCCGCCAACCCTACAGCAGGCGTGTCCACTTTGGAGCCTTGCTCTGGCACAGGGGCACCCAGATGGCATTCCATCCTGTTCACCTTGGCTTTGGCTTGGAGGCCACTGGGTCAGTGAATCAATCGCTCTGCTACTCCTATAGCCCCTGTTTACCCTCTTTGTTTCTCTCTCGTTTTTTCTCCGAGCTACAGCAAGCCTCTGTGAGGAAAAAGTTGAATTTCTTTTTTTTTTCTGCACCCGCCATCGAGCTGCTGTGTGCATGAGTAGCTCAGACAGGGACCTCACAAGCAGTGATGCAGCAGTTGAAGAGCACATGTGTGTGTGCAAATGGAACATTTCGCCCCTCAAGGGACATGGAGTGTCTGCAAGCTCAATACACAGCTCAATACATGACCTCAGCTGGCAGACCTCACATGACCTCAGCTAGCAGTCCTCATAATGACCTCAGCTAGCAGTCCTCATAAAGACCTCAGGTACCAGTCTTCATAAAGACCACAGGTACCAGTCCTCATAAAGACCTCAGGTACCAGTCTTCATAAAGACCACAGGTACCAGTCCTCATAAAGACCTCAGGTACCAGTCTTCATAAAGACCTCAGGTACCAGTCTTCATAAAGACCACAGGTACCAGTCCTCATAAAGGCCTCAGGTACCAGTCCTCATAAAGACCTCAGGTACCAGTCCTCATAAAGGCTTCAGGTACCAGTCCTCATAAAGGCCTCAGGTACCAGTCTTCATAAAGACCACAGGTACCAGTCCTCATGGCAGTCTTCACAAAGACCTCATGTAGCAGTCCTCACACAACCTATTTGACTTTTTATTGTTTTGAGGAGATCTTTCTAATGTAAGTCATCATAAATATACATTTACTCGGTCACCAATATAAGCATGAATATAAATAAGTGATGGGTCATCTTACATGCAACGCAGCAGGCAAATCATTCATTCTTTCTGTTCTGGGGATGTTCTTCCTTTCTTCTATCCCAAACATTCCAATAATCTATTTTTGTCATGTAGGCGTCTGTAACCCTTGAACTTTGACCCTTTATCCATTCATCCTTCCGCCTACATCACCTTCGTCTCAGAACATTCCTACTTAACCGTGGCATATGCACGCTGAGCATCGGTTTGGCTTCGACACAGCAAATCCACCCACATGAAGTCACCTACTGAACTGCCAGGGACCAGGACCACGTTGTCCTTTCTGGTGAATTTCGTAACGCTGAACAGGATTCCTGACCAATCGAGAGGACTGCTGAGAATGCAGTACATGCAGTTTCCTCTTGACGACCTTCCTCTGACAACCGTTGCTGGGCACACTCCTTTTGCATCTCCTGTTTTCCTGAGCATAATGAGTTGCTAATGAAATTCTTTTCAGTTCGCAGGGCTTGGTGTAGAGACCGATAAGATATTCTGGTTTGTATTGTTCTTTGCCCCTTAGCTTAACAAGGCAACAATTAAATGTGATTTGGTGTTTCGGTGTAAAGAACACTTGAACAGCTTCTGACAAACTCTATAGAACTGAAGACAAAAGCAATTGAAATAGCAATTAAAGCTTTGTTACTGCCCTGGATGTGCAGTAGTGATTCTGTGAGCTTGTGCTGGTTAACTGTGTTGGAAATGGCCATAGGATTGTGCTGCCTTGCACTTAGTGTACATTTAGAGCAGCCCAGAGAAGTCTTGACCAACTGAGAGGGATTAATTACTGCTTAGTGGGTTTCGGTCTAGACTTGTTTCTCTGATGCCAGCTGGAGGGATGTGGTTTTTATCAAAATTAACACATTATACAGGCAGGGAAAGGAAAAGATTGGGTCTTTTAAAAATTAAGCGTCGTTATTTTCAATATGGTATTAAAGAACTAAAACAAAATTATGGTTAAACATTGTAAAACTGTATTGATGATACTCTACATGGTAACTTCCATTTTCCAAGGGTCTCTGATATGCTGAATAAGGCTTTACATAAGACACTTCATTTGTTTGTTGTATAAGATAAGGTGCGGTAAGGTTTCATTACCCCTCCTGGGGAAATCTCCATTGCTACAGCAGCAGAATTTATACTAAATAAACAGATAAAGGGAGCCGGCATTACATAGAAAAGATGCAGAAAAATGCCCACAGAATTATACACATTCACAAGTGCTATTCTGCTGTAGCTGCAACACAGACTTCCCCAGCAGGAGTAATAACAGTCTTATCTTTACTGTTTATAGCTCCTTTGAACTATTGAGATATTTTTTTGCACGTTGGCATGCAGCTTTGGAATATTTTGTGTTGATATAAAGGTTTATTATAAAACAAATATAATCAATGTATGTACTGCAAATAAATTTTAACACATACAATATTGAACAACATATAGAATCTTGATGACGGAATGGATTAAATTAACATGATAAAGATTGTTTCATTTTAATTCCATAGTCTAGCACTACAATGTGTGTGTAAAACATTTGGCCATGTGGCCAAACAACTTTTTCTGTGAGCTTATGATGAAGCATTTTTTCATCCAAATAACAAGTTGTTTAGTGATTACAGTTCTCTAAAATATTGTTTTACATGCTAATTATGTAATATAAAATATATCTGTTGCTGGGAACTCAAGAAACAACACAAGAAACAACACAAGACACAAAGCAAAACTCCAGGCCAAAATGAAGCCCTTTATATTTTAGTAACATGGAAAATGCATGAGTAAAAGTGAACCCAGTTTATACGATGCACTGGAGATGGATAGCTAGAGAATGGCAGAAAAAAACATGATCAACCAAATAGTTTATTCAAAAGTTGAATTTTGACCTGGTTTAATAAATGCAGATAAATGTACCATTTGATTGTAGATGTGAAAGCATTTTGCATACTTTGGAAAAGGTGGTGTATAGAGGGTAATCTCCCAGGTTGTGTATAGAGGGTAATCTCCCAGGTTGTGTATAGAGGGTAATTTCCCAGGTTGTGTATAAAGGGTAATTTCCCAGGTTGTGTGTAGAGGGTAATCTCCCAGGTTGTGTGTAGAGGGTAATCTCCCAGGTTGTGTGTAGAGCGTAATCTCCCAGGTTGCTAGGTGTCTCTGTGGTTGAACCCAGCTGCATCGTGGGTGTGCAGTGGGGAGGGTGAAGGTGCTGGATTGTGATGACGGGCTATTTTGAAATATCTAAAAAAGCCTTCAGGTTGAATCTCCTCATGCGGTGCATATCGATGGGTGTGTATTTGCAGAGTGGTGATCCACAGCTCAGGAGAAGAGAAATGGTGAGAAGGGAACATATTTGGAGAGGAGTAAATGTATGGCTTAACTCTGTGGCATGTGGAATAATCTCACTGTTGGCGACCTCAAAGGCAAACATTTGCTCTGGCATGCTGAGAACGGGAGGATGCAATGGAACAGATGAACAACAGCCTAGCAGGCGACCTTCCTGCACTCAGTGGAACAACACATCTACAACAGCCTATCAGGTGACCTTCCTGAACTTTCTGAAGCTGCAAATCCATGATAGAGGATATTAGTGACTATTTTCATATTAGATATTAGAAATGTTTAAGGTGACCCTCTTTATAAATGAAGACTCTTTGGCTTAGCCATGATCTGAACTCAGTGGCTCCACAGCTAAAGCTTGAGAACTATTGTGGAGATTCAGTTAAAGCTGTGCTCAGGGATCTTACACAACCATGGATAATGTTATTCCAAGTAATGGAGTAACATCAGATCAGCAGTGAGCTCCATTAGCCCTGTGGCATGTAGCTTACTGCTTTCCTATCCACTACAAGACACAGAAAGAGGGTATTGAAGCATTGCAATCTCTCTCTTTCTCTCTCTCTCTCTCTCTCTCTCACACACACACATACACACACACAAAGGCACTAACTAACATTCCAGAGCCTTATTTTAATGACAGAATTGTATGCCTTTGTTTGGGACAGCCATAAGATGACATTATGACTCCGAAGATATTTATTCATGCTGTAGTCTCCAGGATTCAGTGGTCTGGGTCACAGGCCGCACATGTATTAAATAAAGCTCTCTGAGACGGAACGGATCAACATCCAAGAGCCTTTAAGTCCGGGCCTCAGTGCCAGCTGTCTGTCGTGACTTCAGCCTCTAGTGGCCGTCTTGCCTGGAGAAGTTGACGGATGTGCTCTTATCCTACACCACCCATCAAGTGCGGCACTGAGGGGGTCAGACGGAGCTAATGTGGGAACATTTTTCTTTGCGCATTTTACATTTCGGCACCTTGTCTTTTATCCTTAGTCACTGAATTTGTTCGGTGTGTCGAGTTTTCAGTCAAGTCCACTGTACACTTCTTTTTCTTTGACACACCAAAGAGAATTATTGCAACTAATTATGATGTGCAATATGGAAAATGGCATTTTAACCTTCAGGATGGCTCTGCAGAGTAATGTGTGGTGCCCTGGCTCTGTAAGGGGCTGAGCAGAGGCATAAATAATAACAATATCACACTGTCTCTTCACTGTAATGAATTGCAGTTCTTTGCTATTATACGTCTTACTATATCACTAAGCCCAGTAATTAAGAATGAATTGCATTCGGGTTCTTTAGAAATACATCTGATTTTTAAGTGTCGATTGCTTGGGTATTTCCTGTAAAACGTGTTATTATCTCATTAAAAGGGCATATTGCACTCCTGCATGTCAGCTAGTAATCAGTGCTGGCACGATCAGGCATGCAGCGTGCCACCTCGTGCTCCTGGGCACGGTGCTCTCGGGCACGGTGCCACCTCGTGCCCTCGTGGTGTTTGGGTTTGAGCGTGGTTTGTTTTCCTTGTTTGGAGCACTCCATGCCACTCAGCAGGTTCAGAATGAACAGTGCTCATAGCCTGCTTTATAGTGAACCGCACATTTGTCCTGGTTCAGAATGAACAGTGCTCATAGCCTGCTTTATAGTGAACCGCACATTTGTCCTGGTTCAGAATGAACAGTGCTCATAGCCTGCTTTATAGTGAACCGCACATTTGTCCTGGTACAGAATGAACAGTGCTCATAGCCTGCTTTATAGTGAACCGCACATTTGTCCTGGTACAGAATGAACAGTGCTCATAGCCTGCTTTAAATAGTGAACCGCACATTTGTCCTGGTTCAGAATGAACAGTGCTCATAGCCTGCTTTATAGTGAACCGCACATTTGTCCTGGTTCAGAATGAACAGTGCTCATAGCCTGCTTTATAGTGAACTGCACATTTGTCCTGGTACAGAATGAACAGTGCTCATAGCCTGCTTTATAGTGAACCGCACATTTGTCCTGGTTCAGAATGAACAGTGCTCATAGCCTGCTTTATAGTGAACCGCACATTTGTCCTGGTTCAGAATGAACAGTGCTCATAGCCTGCTTTATAGTGAACTGCACATTTGTCCTGGTTCAGAATGAACAGTGCTCATAGCCTGCTTTATAGTGAACTGCACATTTGTCCTGGTTCAGAATGAAGAATGCTCATAGCCTGCTTTATAGTGAACCAGACATTTGTCCTAGTTCAGAATGAACAGTGCTCATAGCCTGCTTTATAGTGAACCGCACATTTGTCCTAGTTCAGAATGAACAGTGCTCATAGCCTGCTTTATAGTGAACATTTGTCCTGGTTCACATTTGTCCTGTGCTCTAGGTTCAGAATGAACAGTGCTAGTTCAGAATCATGAAGCCATTTGTCCTGGTTTGAACAGTGCTCATAGCCTGCTTTATAGTGAACCGCACATTTGTCCTGGTTCAGAATGAACAGTGCTCATAGCCTGCTTTATAGTGAACCGCACATTTGTCCTGGTTCAGAATGAACAGTGCTCATAGCCTGCTTTATAGTGAACTGCACATTTGTCCTGGTTCAGAATGAACAGTGCTCATAGCCTGCTTTATAGTGAACTGCACATTTGTCCTGGTACAGAATGAACAGTGCTCATAGCCTGCTTTATAGTGAACCGCACATTTGTCCTGGTTCAGAATGAACAGTGCTCATAGCCTGCTTTATAGTGAACCGCACATTTGTCCTGGTTCAGAATGAACAGTGCTCATAGCCTGCTTTATAGTGAACCGCACATTTGTCCTGGTTCAGAATGAACAGTGCTCATAGCCTGCTTTATAGTGAACTGCACATTTGTCCTGGTTCAGAATGAAGAATGCTCATAGCCTGCTTTAGCCTGCTTTATAGTGAACCGCACATTTGTCCTGGTACAGAATGAACAGTGCTCATAGCCTGCTTTATAGTGAACCGCACATTTGTCCTAGTTCAGAATGAACAGTGCTCACAGTCTGCTTTATAGTGAACTGCACTTTTATCCTGGTTCAGAGTAAACAGCTCTTCAGCCCACTTCAGAGTGGCTGGACCATTAGCCTGCTTCAGATGGTTCCTCCCGCAGGTAAGACTACACTCTGGAGGGGGACACGTGGGTGGAGCTGGTGTCTAGCCCTCTGGGTGCTGGAGGTCCATGTTTCAAGAAAATGCACAAGGGAAGCTTCTGGTCTTAGATAAAGAGGACATTTCTTCAGGGTGTTTGCATGGAAAGATAATGGAATTCAGTTGGGTATTTTGCAGTGTAGAAATACAATATATGTTACTCCGCTTGTAGTACTAAAGTACTGTGCAATGCTTGTGATGCACCCCCTGAATTTCCAAAGCGATGTCAAATTAACGGCTTACTTTTTTTTAACCAAATAGACTTTTAGAGGTTTAGATTAACTTCTGCTTAATTAAACTTTCTCCCATACAAATCCACCCACACAAAGAGATTTTCGATGCCATTCGTCCACTAATCCTCTTGAGAAGACATGCCCCCTCTGAGCAGGCCAGTGCAGATCCATTTAATACCGGGGGCGGCATTGTTGTTTTCTCATCTCGATTCATCTCCAGCTCATTGGTTGGTCCTAACCTATTTGTACAATACAATGGTATTGACTAAACAGTGGACATAGTCATCCAGATCAATTGGCATCATTATGAGAAGAGAGGCAAACTATCGTGAACCAAGGTAGAATGGGATTCTTGCTACTTCAGGTGTGTTGCTGAGATTAATAAAGCAACTGCTTTGATTGCAGTCTTGTAGGCTTTGCTGGAAATGTTCTGGGGTAAAGGCCAAGCTGTCTGCCAGGTGTACTGAAGCCCCGTTTTGTAAGGTGTTTTGGGGGGTTTTAGATGAACACTACACACTTTACACACTTTACACACACACACACACACATTAAACTTAACCTTGGGTGCTTCAGTGAAGGTCCATATGATCCCAAGACCAAGCTTCATTAGATGACTGTCTGCAAAGCATGTGGTGGGATGAAATGGGAGTTCCCTTTCCCCATTGCACATTAGTGGAGTTAGCATTAGGGTGGGTGTTAGGGGTTAGGGTGGATGTTAGGGGTTAGGGTTAGGGTGGGTGTTGGGGGTTAGGGTTAGGGTGTGTAAAGGATGTAAACATACTGTTTATGTTCATGCGGTGTACATATAGAGCTGTCAGAGGGCTCTGAAAAAAAGAAATTTTTTAATCTTTTTGCAAAAAGTGGTGTATAAAATACGTTAGGACAAAAAGTGTGATAAAAAAAAACGCTTGAAATGAATTCCCGTGTGCTGGAACACAGCCGCTCTACGTCAGCCGTAGGTGGAGGCTGCGACCACCATGGAGTTGGGCTCTAGCTCACTGTCAGTAGCGAAGCAAAGACAAACGACCAGGCGCCGCGGCAGCCGCGTGTGCAGGCTAAAATTAAATAACCTCTGCTGTTAATTAGCATCTCTTAATTACCTGCATCAGCCTCTCACTGTGGGCGCCAGGTTGCCAGGGCACTTTTCCCTGGCACGGCGAGAGGACGGCAGTGGCGGTAACAGCCCGTCCTCCTCTGTCCTCGTCCCTGGAGCACAGACGGCCATGTCGGCGTCAGCAGATTATCAGGTCGTTTTTGCCAATTATGATTCATTGTTGATGTTTCAAAGAAAAAGCAGGATTAAAAGGTTTACATTCCCACTGCAAGGTTTACAGTCTCACTGCGAGGCACCTTCTCAAAGCACGAGCCGAGAATTAAGACTGTGATGGGGGAAACGAAATGGTTATTTTCGCTTGTTTTGTGAATCACTTTGTGATTGGCAGGCAAGAAATAATTCCAAGAAATAATTCCAAGAAATAATCCAAGAAACAACAGGTGATGATGCCTTATTGAAGTCACTATTTATTCACCCTGTAGGTGGATGGTGCATAGACTCGATGTTTTGCCATGTATAAATGGCCTCCCTCTAGCTCTTCATCAGTGGCCAGTTTCAGACAACAGAGCTTCTGCATGAATGGAAAATTTGGGGTGACAGACCCAACCCAGCAGTGCCACTGACACACGAAAACCCCAACAACACTGTTCTGCTTGTTACACCTGTACAAACACCCACTAACATGCCTCCACCATGTCAGTGTCCCTGCTGTTGGGAGCGTTCCTCTGCCAAAGGGATACGCAGTCCGCAGTGGTGCTGTGGTGAGAAACTGACCACTGACGGACCAGGCAGGAAGCAATACGAGACCCCAGATCCCATAGCTTACCAGGCAGATCTGCTAGTGCTTGGTTCTTAGCAATGCTAAAGTTTGGGGTTTAGTCCCCAGGGAGCACATGTACTGTGATACGGATGAACGTGTAAGTCACTCTGGATTAGTGAGTCTGCCAAATGCTTAAATAAATAAATGTGTTGTATATGCATGTCTTGCAGTACAATTGTACATCAATGAAATGTGCCTGTAAGAGGTGTTAACCGAGGTGTGTGTAAGAGGTGTGAATCTTAATGCAGTTGCTGGTGAAAGGAAGTTATTGCCAAAGAAGTGGGCAGTGAATTAATATAACAATAAATAAATATGCAGATGCACTTTTTTTTATGAAAATGCCTTCACACGTCTCTGTGATGAATGTTGGGTAACAGCTGCCCTCGGTGTAGTCTCACTGTCAAGACTCTTTGAAGACATTAAGAAAGACATGGCACCCACTTAGAGGGCTGGAGGCTAACATGCATGCTCTTTTATTCTCCGCTCTTCAGAGAGACCTCTGAAAGACGGCGAGGACGTGGGAGAGCTTTCCGTCTTGGCCTCTCCTTTGTTCTCGCGCTGGGGTCACGACCTGGGCCCGGAGAGCCGCCGCGCAGCGCTGCAGAAGTTCCAGTACTACGGTTATAACGGCTACCTCAGCGACCGGCTCTCCCTGGACAGGGCCATTCCTGACCTTCGACCCGACGGGTAAATGACTCACAGAACCTATGCTGCTGTTTCTCGCTTCTCTCACATCGTCTACCAACCTGATCCTCGAAATCACACGCTGCACATCTACCTCTGTTTTTCTCTCTCTGTTTTACTCGGTTACTACTTTGTATTACTCTCTATCTCTCTCTTTGTATTTCTGTATCTTTCTCTCTCTCTGTCTCTCTCCCTCTCATCATATCATTTATCTGGCATCTTTCCTTATAATGACTTACAGACGCCAGAAACCTTGAAGCAGCTTGGTGCTTGTGCAGGATGTTGGTGTGAAACAGCAGCGTTATCAGCTGGTCCCCCCCCCCCCCCCCCCATGTCCAGCTGGTACACAGCCAGCGCCCCCCCCCCCCCCCCACCACCCACACCCCAACTGCACGGCCACTGCTGCTTCTCTCGTCCTTTGCCCTTTTCTCTCTGGCCCATTTGTATGCAGTCTTCTCCAACACGGCAAGCAAATTGTCATTTTCCATCACGCCAGCAGAGAGCTGGAGGACGGGCCATATCAGAGGCTCCCGAAACAGCCTCCAGCTGACCCAGAGCAGCCAAGTGACCAACTCTCCGCTGCGCTCAGAAAGGTGACACACCGGGCAACCTCTTCATCTGATTTCATTATATTCCTCTACCCTCCCCCCAGGTGCAGAAACATCTCCTACCCCACTGACCTTCCCCAAGTCAGCATTGTCTTCATCTTCGTCAACGAGGCCTTGTCCGTAATCCTCCGCTCGGTTCGCTCAGCCGTGCGGACGACGCCCTCCCATCTTCTGAAAGAGATCGTACTGGTGGACGACAGCAGCGACAGCGGTACAGCCCTGCCCCCTTTCACACGCCTCTCCCTCCCCATGCGCGCGAGACGCGGCAGCGTACGTGCGGTCACACTCAGCCCTTATTACAATGCTGCGGCAATACCTGTTTGTCTGACAAGTGCCGCGCCGTGTGCATTATAAGGACGGACATGTGTCCTCCCCGTGACTTGCGATGGGATCTTCTTGTGACAGAAGCAAGACTGCGGATAGACAAGACGTCGTGTTGTCTGCATAGCAAATCAGGCTACACGTGCATATTAGCATCCCCCACTCGATCCTGCGTTCGCTCACGTTGCGTCTAGCTGCTAGGGAATTTGCTGGCGATGCTCACCAAACCCTCCCCCGGTGTTTCATTACGTAGCGAGCAGGAAAACAGGCTGGATTATGGAGCTGCTGTCCAGCGTTAGTGTAAATGATGAGCAGTCGTCCCGTGCTGTCAGAACCAGCATTCGATTTTTAGATGTAGTTGGTGAATATTAAAGCACAGAAGGAGGTGGTGGTGGAAGAGAGTGGATCAATTCTCGACAAGTTGAGGCTCAGGCCTGTCTGTCTGTCTGTCTGTCTGTCGGTAGGACCACGTCTGCGCTCCTCAGCAGGGCGATGTCCGCATATGTAATAAACAGCAGGAGCAGTGCGGCAGGCAGATGGGAGGGGAGCAGTCATGGGCCTTCACCCAGATTCCAATAAAGGGGCACTGACTCGGCCAAATGGCAGTGAGTGATGGGGGCTTCAGCTGGAGTAAACAGTCCTCCAGTCGAGAGAGGAGATCGCAGAAGAATTTATATTAAAAATGTAATAAAAGCGGTCAAGCCTATTCCCATCACCCCATCAGCTTTCATAAGCGTTCAAACGGCAGATTTCAGTGTGACGCATGTGTGTGTTTCCATGAAGCCTCTGGTGCGATTTGAACATATGTGCATGAAGGGGCAGCGTCTTGGCGCTCTCCGGTCTGCGTGTAACTCTCTTCCTTCTCGCTGTAAATATGCTCTGCCTTTTCTCTCCTTCTTTATCTTCCTCCCTTTCCCTTCTTCTCCCAGCTGAGCTGAGGGAGAACCTGCAGAGGTTTGTCGATGAGACGAACCAGCGTCATCCTGACTTCGTTAAGGTGGTGCGTCATGCCAAGCGGGAGGGTCTGATCCGCGCCCGCATCAGTGGCTGGAGGGCTGCCACTGCTCCTGTGGTGGCCCTGTTTGATGCCCATGTGGAGTTTAACGTGGGCTGGTGAGTACTAGCATACTGTGGGCATTCACACGTCAGCAGAGAGAACTTCACTGCTTCATGCCAGCCGCATTCTACCACTAAGGCTAAAGGTTCTCCTTGAAGAACACTGTATCAAACGCTTCTGCCTGGTTCAGTGCTTACGATCTGTAAATATTATTGTGCATATTGTCTTTCTCAAACCAAACTGATGATCGTGTTGTGCCATCTGTATTTACACAATATGGAATCGCTTGATTGCCGTCAGTTGCAACAACTGTCCATGTCCATTGAAACTGGACTCTGTTGGGGCATAACAAACACAGATAGCTTTCACCACAGTGCTGTGGAGAGACTGAGGTTGCTTTGCCATGTCTTGGGATTAATGGCTGAATCCTAGCTCGATCCCTCCTAAAGAGTTCATGTGCTTGTTAAGTATATTCTCCTCCACCTGTCATTGAGATACATCTCAAACATCTGGCTAGGTTCCAGACCACTTGTGAGCTGGTCATGAGAGGTGGGCAGGTGGGTAGAAGAAGTTTTCCGTCCCCAAAATGTGGCTGATCAGCAGCTGCACTGTTTGCATCTAGGGCCATGACAACGGAAGCTAAAACATGTCTTTAATCCACAGAATCACAATTAAAATACACAGATTACAATCTCCTTTTAAAAGGCATTCTGATGAAAATGTGCAAATTCAGATATAACAGCCACAATTCTTATAACAAAGGTGGTCAAAAAACAAAAGATTATTCCCAAGGTCACATTCACATCACACAGCCTCCAGTGTCCTGCCCGTGTCCACCCACACACAGCAGTGTCCACCCACATAATGCGTAGACATCCATATGTGCTGAAGTGATGAGTTATCAGATCAAAATGCCATGTAGTGTAGTGTAGACCCTGGTTACTTTAGCACTTTTTAAAAGAAACTTTATTATTCGTGTCACCTTATTTTTAAAATGACACACAGCTATATATTAGAAATCTACATTTAACATCAGGCTGTCGCTCCTGTCACACCTGCTTTATCCTGTGTAGCACATGGTCCTTGTTAGAGTTTGATTCCTAGAGAATACGTGTACTGTCATGCTTATAAATATTGCAGCTACTCTCAGTAAGAGCTTCTGCCCAGTGCTGTAAAGGCATGTGTGCTTTGTGGGGGGATAGAACCCATGACCTCAGCATTGCAAACACCCTCCCCCCAGCAGGCGTGTGTGTACACACTGTGTGTGGATGTGTTGGTCTTCCACAGGGCAGAGCCCATCCTTCACAGGATCCAGGAGGACCGCACGCGAATCATCTCCCCGTCCTTCGACAACATCAAATACGACACGTTCGAGGTGGAGGAGTATCCTCTGTCGGCACAGGGCTTTGACTGGGAGCTGTGGTGTCGTTACCTGAACCCGCCCAGGACCTGGTGGACACAGAAGAGCCACACCGCACCCATCCGGTGGGGGCACCAGTGCGGTCCGATCTGAATGAGGAAGCCCAGTCTAATGTAGCAAACACACTGCAACAGAACCTCAGATGATACGTGGTGCTGGGGACAGGACGCCTTGAAGGAAGGGTTTATTTAGCAATGGGACAGTTTCACTAAATAGGGCTAGCTGAAAGTAAAAATATAAGCCAGAAATAGGATCGGGGTGTTGACCTGCAGGGTTAATAGTTAATCTCTTAATAAAAAATAGTTTTTGATTATTGTAAATCTGTGAAGAGTTGAACTTCAAATTCATTTGTTTTTCACCTTTTCATCATTTAATAAATAAATATCAATTAGAATATTTTTATAAAAGAGTTTTTCACTATTATCCTGTTTAGAGATAAATACACTGTCAGTACCAATGTGAACTCCTGCCAGTTTGAAGACTTTGCTCTTTTTGGTGATATTTGGATGAGAAAGGCAGCGTTTTTCTGAAGGACACGTTTAGCCCCGCTGATAATTGCTTTGCTTTACAATGAAACTCAAGATGACAGTCTGGACTTTTTTGCTGCCCCTGCGCATGATTAATGAAGTCAGTCCTGAGCTCTTCCCGTGTTGTTATTTAAAGATGTCTCTCCGAGTACACTGCAGCCTTCCCCTGACGTTCATCAGAGCAAAAGCTGACGAGTCATTGTCCTCTTCTCTTCCTGGACTTCACAGGAGCCCGGCCCTGATTGGCTGTTTTGTAGTGGAGCGGAAGTTCTTTGAGGAGATTGGTCTGCTGGATGACGGCATGGAGGTCTACGGGGGAGAGAACGTGGAGCTGGGGATCAGGGTGAGAGACGTCTGGCTCGGCAGAACGTTGACGGAGCTGTGGTTGTGCAGAGATCCTGGGTCTCTCCGATGCTTTGACAGTGTGCAGTACAAATGCATGTAGATGGGCCGCGGGGCCATTCTGCAGCGCTCTTTGATATAGCGGCAGAGAAGGGGAGTTTGTTTTCTTCCATCTGTTACAGCAGAGCAAGGTGTGTGTGTGTGCACGCGTGCATGCGCTTGTGTGTGCGTGTGTTTGTTTTTGAATGTAAAAGTTAATAATTAGCATTAAAACTGGTCATGGTTGTGGCGTTTTGATCATTTTAGTTTATGATGTAGATCTGCCCCTCTGCCCCATCTCATCTGATAAGTCCAATATAGAAGCTTCTGCACTTGATTATGAGATTTCATATAAAAATGAGCTTGTAGGTTTTCTCGCCACAATGACGTCTTACATTTGGTGTCAGCAGCACAATTTTTAATTAATATTAATTAAAGTAAATATTTTACTTTATATTTAGAGGTCTTTGTTGTCCATGATGTTATATTGTCACAAGAAAGGCACATTTACAAAAGTCATGACAATAACCATAAGGTTTTCTGCAATATACATGAGCCTCAAAGCTTTTTGATCTGTGTATGTGCCAAACACATTCCACTGAAATGTAAAAAGGACATAAACGCTGTCTTACTGTGGTAGGCTAACCTTTAGCAGCCCTGTGTGAGCTCATCACTGCTCTCTGCAGCTACATGGCTAAGCAGCTTCTCTGCGTTAGCCATTATAGAAAGTTATGGTTGTTTTGAAGAGATGTTATTTTCCCTGATGGGGCGCAGGAATGGTTTAATGGACTGGGTAGTTCTGCGGTTTTTATACTGGGTGAAAGATGAAGCATTAAGCACTGCAAGATCAAGTCTTTTATGTTGAATTATATTAGGTACTTTAAGTGTGTGTATTATGTGTGTGTGTGCATGCATGTGCATGTGCATGTGGGCATGCATACGTGTGTGTGTGTGTGTTCGTGTAGAGGGCACAGCAGTGACACTACAGTAGACTAACTTCAATCTCCACCCCCTCTTATTCTTATGTTGCCACAGCAAGACTGTTAATCTCTGTGTTGTCCTACTGACATTGTAATTATCAAACACAGTCTAAATAGAGTCTGTCAGAGATATAACACGCTCATGCATGCACATACACACACACGCACACGCACACGCACACACTATTCCGATCTAGTCCAAAGAACAGCCATCTGGTCACAGCAAGTGAGCATAACTGTGCCCTGATGTTGCATGCGGTGTCCACGTTGTTCTACGGTACCAAACAAGACTAGCCGGTAATGTCATATGGGTACTTATGCTACATGTCTAGAAAACACCATTTTCACAACATTGCTTAAGTTTTTTATCTAAGCCAGTGGAGGGGAGCAGAAAGGTCAAAGCAGTGCGTTTCTGTGCACACGGCGTCCATGGTGACACACGGTCTCTGTGGTGACACACGGTGTCTGTGGTGACACACGGCCTCGTGTTGGCCAGTCTGCGTGATGCTGGGTTCCTTGGCTGATGTGGAGTTGGTTCAGCCCCCATTCTGTGAGGATTACTTCTCAGCATTCATAGGACACACCCGCATCGTTTGCTTGCTTCTCAGAGGACGGGGGAAGAGGAAATTCTGTTAGCGATGGTAGGCTATGTGCGTGTGTGTGAGAGAGAGAGAGAGAGAGAGAGAGAGAGAGAGAGAGCAGAGGGATTTAGCAGAGTGAGAGGATAATGACCCTCGGCTGAGATGCTTCCAGCTGTGGCCTCTGTCTAAAGCTCCATGCTCTGCCACTCCTGCCCGCCATGCTGAAACACGACCCGCAGCTCCTCCTGGTCTGATGGGACCTGACGGGGCCACGTTTGCTCCGTCTCCTGCGGCCTGTCTCAGGAGTCCTGGGCCATTAGCGGCGCAGCATCAGGAGGAGAGCAGTAGACCAGTACTGCTGCTAATACCAGGCGTGCTGTTAGCGTAGCGACGTCAGAGAGATGGCACAAAGGCAAGAAGCTGACACAGTAAAGACTCGTGCATCAGCGCGTATGTCACGCTGTGGTGTACAGCGAGTGTGTGTCTGACTGCCTGTTGTTTACGGATTGACGTGTCTGCGAAAAACCACGACACCTATGCTTTTGCTGGTTTTAGGTGATTAATTAATAGTTAAAGCTGGACCGCGTTTTGCAGAATCAAAAACATTATTCATCATCAGCATTGAATAATCAGCATTGTTATGCAAATAATGCATTGTACTGGCGAATCAGAGCAGCACACACGTGACCCCTCCCTGTTTTATTTTTGCATAATGAATAGTTGGCTGTAAATCATGTGTTGCCTGTTCCTGCAGATATGATTTATAAATATGTCTCTAACAGTTTCTGTGCACTGCTGTGGTCTTATCCACAACACTCCTCCTCCTTTTGGCCTGGTTCAGTTCCTGCAGTTGGCTGGTTTACTGCCGCGTACCGTATAAGCAACTCTCCATGAGTTCATTTGACCTTGTGTGTAATCCTTTAAATGCATGTTCAATGGGTATTTTCACTTGCTTCTATAACATGTACCAAACTGCCTGGCCTGTTCAATCCCAGTGAGGGGAACTTTGAGAGACATATGAAGCAGGTGTGAGTGATGGAAGAAGTGAAAGTGTGTGTCTGTGTGTGTGTCAGAAAGAGAGAGAGATTGATAAGGAGAGTGAGGTCTGAACCAAGAGGCTAGTCTTAGAGGGCTGTAGTCAAAATGAGGATGGAAAATAAATACACACACACACACACACACACACACACACTCAAACGAGCGTTGCGACATTACCTTTTGTGCTCCAAAATGTCTCCTTCAAGCCTAATTCAGCAAATCTCTGTGCAAATGTGCTGTAATCCCTGAAAGCGCTGTGGCTGGGCCGAAACCCCACCCCCACACTTCACCAGGAAGAGCTCCGGTCACACCGCATGACACGCCACGTACGGCCCTGCCCAAAACATTTCCAGTGTACGACCCTTCGCTCGGCTTCAGTGGTTGAAGGAAGCCATGTGCCCCCCCCCACAGAGGGACAGAGGGCTTGGCACTCTCCTACTGTATTTGTCTTCCTTGGTGTAAGGTCGTAGTTATAATGCACTGCTCAGCTGTTCTAGCTCTCCTGTCATGGGTTCCTGATGGCCCTGCCTTCCTGCGTGCCGCTCCTGCGTTACGAGCCGCACAAATGGTGTTTCTTTTATGATGAGTTAATCTGGTTTCTGCTGAATTCTATTACCAGGAAGGGAGTGTTTTGCGAAATTATTACAAGACCAAGTAATAACTGTGCGTTTGTGTTTATGTGTGTGTGTGTGTGTTCCACTAGGTCTGGCTGTGTGGTGGCAGTGTGGAGGTTCTTCCCTGTTCTAGAATAGCACACATTGAGCGCGCTCACAAACCCTACACGGGGGACCTGGCCACCCACATGCGTAGAAATGCGCTGCGTGTCGCTGAAGTGTGGATGGACGAATTTAAGGACCACGTCTACATGGCCTGGAACATTCCACTCCAGGTAACACAAGCCAAACACTTGAACGAACCTCGGCAGGCCCTGCTACGCTTGGGTCTTCAATCCGCCTCTTATCGTGGACAGCGTTAGAGCGATCGGCTTTGGTTTGTGGTTTTATCATGAGATGTGATCATGTTATTAATGGCTGATGCGGTTTGTATTTGATCTGGCCATTTTGGCAGTGTGGAAGCTTCTGTTGGTTCTCGCGCTGCTTGTCTCGTCGAGGAAGTGAGTTATGACCTCGGCTCAACTGAGGACTTGGGAGGCTAAACGATTTTTCAAAGCTATAATATGGGAGTTTGCCTCTTTCTGCACTCTTCATGATTTAAAGGCTGAACTTTGGAAGAAATTCAAACGTCTTCATAACTCTGTGTTTGTGTGTGTGTGTGTCTAGGACTCAGGAATCAGCATTGGCGATATCACACAGAGAAAGCTCCTGAGAGAGAGGCTGAAGTGTAAGCCCTTCCACTGGTTCCTCCAGAATATTTACTCCGAAATGAGAACATACAGCGACACCATCGCCTATGGCATGGTGAGGGTTGTGCTTTCATGTCTCTGAACAATGAACTGATGTGTTATATAAGTGGGCAGTAAGGATGTCTGTGCTATTCAGTTCCTTCCCACTTTCAAGAGCCTAGACGTCGTAGACTTGTTTAAACCATTGTGGTGCCAAATAAATTTTCTCTCCCAATAGTGTATATAAAAATCGGTATTAAATAATGCAGTCCTGTCTCAAGGCAAAGCTCTATTAACATTTGTAGTTCCTCCATTTGTTCCAATCGCTGGCTGGCAGAGAAGCTCTTTTGTGAAGTAGAATAATTAAGAAGTCCGCAGTGTGCACAAAGCTAGGCTAAGCTCCAGGGCTTTCTGGAGAGCATATTGGCCATTAGCAGGCAGAATGAGAGAAATGGCTTCAGAATTCATAATCTGCCTTTTTCTCCCTGGTTTTTGTGGATAAACAGAATTGGCCTGATGATTGTGTGTGTGTGTGTGTGTGTGTGTGTGTGTGTGTGTGTGCAGCTGAAGAATGGGTTGAGGCCAGATCTGTGTGTGGACCAAGGGCCAGACTCGGACAACGTTCCTATCCTGTACCTCTGTCATGGCATGACTCCTCAGGTAGGTGGTCAGTCACTTCTGTATGGCCCGCCCCCTGACCCCTCTGTATGGCCCACTGATTTACTGCTACTCCATTCCTGGGCCCTTTCTTTGGCTGATCTGGGTGTCACTCTCAATTTTAATTGTGCTCAGCAGATTGCAGATGTAGACAATTGCTGGTTTTGCAGTGCCACCATCAAGCTACATGCAGAAAGTCTTCATCAAATTTGAATTGACTGCATGGATTTCAAATGACTGAACATATATCTGTCAAAGTGATGTAGTGCCACTTCACTGTCCACCAAGATGCTTCGAAATGGTCAAAAACTCTAGAAAAATGTGAAACCAGCAACACTTGATAACTAGAGAATTTAAATCCACACATTTTAAACCATTGTTATTCAGCACAAAGGTTTTCATCAGGGTTGAAGGGAATAAAGCTTCATATCTTTCATGGAGGCAGAAATGGTGGTGGTTTCACTGCTGGTGGTTTGTCATTTATTTTTGGCTCTGTGTGGTCAAGATGATCTTTTTTTCAATTCTTGTAAGAACTAAGTAACAGCTAAATGTTGTTCATTTCAGATGTGCACACTCCACATTGGCTGACTCTGTAGGTTCCTCTCTGATTGGAAGGTACCATTAAGACATGGATGTTGCAACCATTTTTAAATGGTTTTTAAACTGTCCTTCCTGGTCTTTGTGTATTTGAGCTACTGTGTAATCATTATTCCCTCCACCTCCAGTGAAGGTCTGTGTGTCTAAGCTCCAGGGCTTTCTGGAGAGCATATTGGTCATTAGCAGGCAGAATGGGAGAAATGGCTTCAGAATTCATAACCCTCCATGGTTGGGTTGGACTAAAATTTGGCTTTGAATTCTCAAATCAAGTGTTGCTGTTGTTTTGTTCCCTACATTTCATCATGCTCTTGGTACCATTCAATCATAAACATATACTCACATTAATTCTGAATCATTGGACGCACATGCACCAATTACTTCCATGCTAAACATATTATTGGTTGGAATATATTCTGATGGGAACAGAAATAATACAACCTGCTGTATCTGTCACTAGATTGCACTGGCCCACACAATCCTCGGCTGTGAGCTTGCGGGTTATTTTAAGCCATGTCGTATAGGGATAATCCATAAGGATTTAATATAGGTATCATAGGCAAATACATGTCATAAGGAAACTGCACAGAACTGTAAGTATAAGATAAACCCTAACTAACGAACTGAACTCAAACAAGTGCTATTTATTATCTGGAGTGATTACAGAGAGTATATATGCTTACGGCGGTACATTCACGCTGTCTGTTTCTACTGCCTCCTGACTACGTACTGATTTAATGTTGTCACTAATCATGAAAAGAATTATCCTCCCAGGCGACAGTATGAAGCAGCTGTGCAGCGTTTAGAGACATTAAGTGAGAAAGTGTATGTCTCCATACATGTCTCTGTTCTCCCCTGCAGGTGACATCCTGCCTATCGTCTACAGCCTTGTTAGGGCAACAACACAACAGAAAGACACGCCCCCTTTCAGTTTAATCCATGAAGCAGTCCACTCTCATTCTACGGTTCCGTGTCTTGTTGGCGGCTGGCCAAGACAGGGCGCCGGGGAGACGCCCTCCCTGGTGCAGATTGCTGATATTTTCTTATAAAATGCACAATCATTTAAAATATACAAAATATTCTAGGGGGAAATTAGCTTTGTGGTTCTTTTCTTCTCGCTTTTCAGTGAGTGGAGGGGTAGGGTCGTCTGTCCTAGTAGCCGAAGCCGATTCATCAAGGCTCCCGATCTGGCTAGAGGTGGTTCTGGAGCTTTTAGATTTTAAGATTTTAGACAGTTTAGACAGTTGTAAGCTGTTAGTAGGAGGTTTCCATTTGATTTATAGCTAGATTTAAGGCCACTGCAAGACTTTTAATTTGTTTAAAAATGTTTTCCTTATTTTAAAAAATGTTCAAATATTTTGCACTGTGAACACTAATAAAAATAGCACCCCATCATAAAATAAAAAAAAACAATAGGAACATACTAAAATTATTAATTCCCAGAGGGGTTTTAAAGTTCCTCTAACAAATATGTGAAAGCCACAAATTATTCTATGGATAGTGCATAAAATCGCATCTTATCATTTAACGTAGGGTTTTGTTTTTGTTTGTTTTGTATTTTACATAAGATGCCATGCAGTAAAATTTGCATTTCAAGAAATAACTTTTTTGAACAGTGTGTTTGCTAATATTGCTGTTTCTGAACAAGACTAATGTATACTGTACCTTCTATCTGAGCACGTCAAATATGATAACTGTCATTTATTATTAGTCTGTATTTTAATGATAATTAATTATTGGCTATTTCACAGAGCACTAGTAGTTTGTCAATCTGTATTTGGATGGTTGCAGAAACAGACCCACTAGTTGTCTGTCAGTTTTTGCTGTTTGCCCCACTATTTGCTGAAACAGTTCACTATTTGTCAGTGAAACTCCCCTGGTATCCTACTACTGTTTTATGCTGCCGGGTAATCCAGGATATAGTACCATAAACCCCCATCACAACAGAGACACAGTGTGCCCTCTCACATACTGCAGAATGAGAGTTAACACTAATGACTGCAGATGATGAGTGCAACACTGCTTCCATGGTAATGGACCACAGTCAGCAGCCATTGTTTGACCAGGAAGAGCCAGTGAGAACTAGACGTCTAGTGTGGCAGAGAGAGAGAGAGAGAGAAGTTGTCAGAATGATTTTGACTACTCAGCAGAAATACTCCCACCTGATTTCATGCCTACATCTGCACACACATGCAGGAGTCACAGTGGTGCCAGGCGGTGCACTGCGGTAGAAGTGCAGCCGGCTAACAGCTTCTGAAACAAATCTTGCATTGTGTGTGTAGCCTGTGCCACCTGCACCAGTCCATCAGTCCTCACTGCAACCTGCAACGGAGACGGCTGGCCGCCCTGTGCTGTTGTGCGCATGGCACGTGCAGACAGAAGCATTATTGGAGAGATGTGCACTGTGGCTTGTGTTCTTCACATTTAGGAGATGGCATGGCGTCTGCCTCCTTCTCAGCAAGTACACAGTGCTGATTGATTTATTTAAATGCGTCTTCTTCGGATCCTGAGTTGACCACGATAGCACTGAAAGACAAATGGCCATGGGGTTTTCAAATGTTGCACAGCTAAATGTAACATATAGTAATGTTTGAACGATATATTAAAAGGCTAATATATCAGGCTTATGTTGGTCTTTCTGGGGATATTGTCATCACCCAGTGAAGCAGAAGAAGATGATATCCTGATATCTCTTTCGTCGTGTCTGATTCACAAATTAGAAATAGTATTAGCTGTTTAGCTTTGTGAAGTTTAGGTAAATTATCGATGCATTTATAAAAAAGAACAGTTCATCAGGGCTGGTGTGTAATGACTGTGGCCATCAGGACTGGTGTGCTAGAACCACTACCTCATCCCATCAGCTACCTGTTCCTACAAAACTTGGCAGAGATTACATCAATTCTCTCTGAACGTTCTGTCTTTTGCTGCTCTCTCAAAGCATATTTGAAAGGAATTGCTTAACTAATGGCTGATGGAGAGTGACGTTTTTCTTCAGCTCAGTGTCCTGTAAGTCTTTCCCAGCCTCAGCAGACCTTTGGTCTTGAGTGTTACACTCGCTGCACTGTGCCTCTTTTTAAACTGAAGAAGTCTCTTACTGCAATCTTGCATTTCAAGTATCGTAGAGCCCCTATTGGTCACACGTCCAGGTGAAATGTTCAGACTCTGGGTCATGGAACGGTCCCGGTGTACACACGCACGGCGTGCCAATGGCTGGGTTGGAAGAGTCTGTGGAATAACAGCCTGGTCTTAGTAAAACACTTATGTCCTTTTTTTTGGTTTGTTCTGGGGTTTCAGATGTACGGACAGAAAGGTCTTTGAGGCTGTGCTTCATATCTTCTTCCTTATTTCTTTCTTAACGATGTTACTAACAGTTTGTTGTGTAAAGTTTATGGTTAATTTGTAATGCTTCTAATCTGCAGTAGTTGTAGTGTTGGGATATTCCGATTTCTTTAAATGAAATTCAGTCTTTTTAGTAAGATGTTTTCATTTTAGAACAGGTTTTATATTTCAGACTAATAGGCACTTATGACAGCTGTGTAACGTTTGTCTTATATCAGTCACTGATCAAAAAATTGGCTTTGAAAAACCTTTATTGGTAGACAACTAATGAACAGCATTTATCTTGTCTGTCAGCAGATAGTGATCTCCCTTTCCCATCCTGCCGTGTCTTGCATTAGTTTAGCAGGAGTGTGGCACTGTGGCCCTGCGCATGAAGCCTCGTCCTATAAGGCACACAAACACACTTTTCTCTCTGCTTCTCTCTTTTCTCTCTGCTTCTTGATGTCTTGTTCGCTCCTTTGCCCATTGTTCTATTCCTCAGTGTTTGTGAAAGGCTGAGATGGATAAACGCTGTTCATTTTGTGAACACACCGTTTTGCTGTAATTTATTCTTCATGTCCACAGGACCTTTTCCCCTTAAAAGCCCCCTTTTAAGTCGAATTCGTACCTTGCCAGAGCCCACAGATTTAAACAGTTCTCAGGGGACGGAGAGAGTGCTGAACATCTGCTGTTAAAAATAGCATACCAATGCAAGTATTGCAGAAAGCATATTCTGCCTGTAGAGACACCGAGATCAATATCGACTCGCTCCTGTCAAGGAGAGCACTCTCCCTAGAAACTACCGTGCAGCTGTTTTTAGACAGCAATTCTTAGCATTGCTTCATAGTTTCGCTGACTGTGTTTGATGAACAAAATCCACAGACTTGACTCTTTTGCATATGTGAGCTCCTTTCCCAAAATCATCATCAAAATGAACATTTGGTGGCAGAGAGGCTCACTATCATTTTTCGAGCACTTTCACAGACAAGATTATTGGTCTAATGCCTCTGGGACAACAGTGCAAAATATGCCTAGAACTGGTCAGATGGTCAGTGTGTCTAAAAAAGTGGCATGAACCCTAATGAAGGCTACTTTAACAGCACAAAGCTTTAAATATATACTGACTAACCTGAATATCCTGACAAGGCTTTAAATATACTGACTAGCCTGAATTCTCCCAGAAGAGCCTTGTTTTCCGATTGGTACGTGGATTAAAGTATCATTGTCAATGATTTAAAGGCTTAGCAGGTTTATATTTGCATTAATGATCCAAAGCGCATAGCATGTTAAAGGATGTTTTTATGCTTCCAGCTACTGTCACCACACGGAGCTCCTCAGATGTCTTCATTAACACGCAAGGCAGCTAATTCCATACTAATTTTAGCATCTGTTTTTGTAAGATATTTTCATCCAAGAACAGGTGTTATATTTCAGTCTAAAAAGGCACTGGTGAAGACAGTGTTCTGATTATGATCTAGAGGACACGAAAGCGAATTAACATTATCATTTGATAAATGTAAGCTGTGTGGAACGATCATTCCCTCATAAGCCTCTTAGTGACGCTGAGGTGAGTACTGTAGCGTTAAGATGGAAAACTTAATCTGACAAGTCACTCCTTCTTTCCATGTTGCACAGTTGTATAATGGAGAAGCTACTATCTATATTTTTTTAAATGTTCATGCAGAAACACATCTTAACATTCACATGCGTAATTTTTTTTTTTTCATTCCTGCTAAAACGTACTTTGCTACTTCTGTAGGTATGCATGTGATGCCTTTAAACCAGATCATTTAGAAACGCCTTCCCGTATCGTTTCAGAATGTGTACTACACCAGTTCCCGGCAGTTACGTGTAGGCACGTTGAGCCCGACCGTCGACGACGACGATAACAAGTGTCTGGTGGACGTGAACGGGCGTCCGCGGCTCCTCGAGTGCAGCTACGCCAGGAACAAGCACATGAAGCTGGCTTGGCTCTTCACTCAGGTCTGCTCCCAGCCCACAATCCCCTGCTCCACTCCAGCATTCGAGATCTGCTGTCGTGCTGCGGCTCATGGTCAGCTGACACACCCGTGCACAGCTCACTGTAGTAGCATCTCATTAGACAAAGGAAAGTAAGATCATCAGCAGTTCAAAAAACAAACAAAAAATTTTACATTTTACATTGAGTGGGATGCAGATACACCATGATAAAACTCCCTGTACAGCTGAGAACTCTAATTTTACCTCAGAACTAATGACGAGTTGTACTCTGCAGAGTAGGTAACAAGGAAGCTAAAAGCTACTGGTAAACTGTACATCTTTAAGGGGTGCTGTGCATGGCCAGTCTCTGCGCTTGACCTGCAGTCATTATTTTTATTCCAAAAGGTCATCAGCATCCTCTTGTCATTAAAGCCCATTATTCTGCAGTGGGCGACTGCCTCCTTACACACCGCTGCCGGCCACGTCTGGTCACTGTAAGACCACTGCTTTAGTTAATCGTACCAAATGTGGAACTCTGTCCAAGTCAGAAAGGTTCTGCGAATGTCCTAATGTCCTAATCTTCCAAATGGTAATCATTTGCTCCTATAGACTGTGGTTTGTTTACACCAACTGTTATCACTTGTGTCAAGATGATATGCAAAACACGAGACTCACGTAGATGTCTGTCAGATATTAAGTGTAGGATTCCAGTGTGCATTCTGTGTGCTGGTTCCATGCTCTCTATACCTCACCTAATTAAATTCCCATTCCGGTCTCGAATGTTGCAGACATCTCAGCTTCCTCTGTTTGCCTCTATTTCCCATCAGTGACGCGAGCGGAATAACTCTTGATCCCTTTATTGGGTACGAGACGCGGATTAGTATGCCAGCCTGCACAAGTGGAAGTGTCATCTCGAGGGTGTGCACTGTAGCCCCGCTGGTTATTGTAACCATCGTCTTAAGAGAGGAGGCGGTGTGCATGCGCCAGGGGTCCCGCAATGTCCTGCACACCCGTCCTGACGATCGCAGCCAGGTGCACAACACAGCAGACAGACGGGGGCAGTGGGGGTGGGTAGGGGGGTTAATTTTGAATTGTTGCTAAAGGGAGTCAGTGAGAAAGATTGAGTAGAATCCAGAGCCGAGGGACAGACTCCAAACCGGTGCGGCTCTGTCCGCTTTCATCTAATGTCTACGCATGTGTTTCTGCTTCACTTCGCTTTGTACCCAAAAGCATAATTGAGTTTCTCTTAACAGACATGTTCTCTGCTCTGATATTTTAGTTGAAGGGCCATTTTAGAACACTGGGTACTGCGGCCGAGTGACACAGTAATGGGGATCGGATTGGTTTAAAGAGCGATGTTGAACTGAATGTTACATATGCACCTCACACAGCACAGGAGCAGCAGGTGTGTGTTACGTTTGAAGCTAATTTGCCCCAAGGAGCAGCGTCAGCGTGCGTGATGTACAGTTATGACATGCTGCTCTTGCACTGAGCTAAGTATAGGTGTGGTGATAAGAACACGTGTTTTACATAGGTCAGCTGAGAACAGCTGTCAGCCACTTTACGGACATTTCTGACACTTTCGGACTGATTTTTTTGTTTTATTACGATCAGATTACTTAAAGAAGCATTAGGTTCGTTAGAACTCGACTGCTTTACAGTCTGTATATGCGTTGATTGATTTGAAGGGATTATATTTCGGTTTTGTTGTAGCACAGTAAGATGGAGCAAACTGTGGCCTCAACATTTCCCAGTTCCATTTGAACCTAATCCACCTTAAATTTAATTTAATTATTCATGAACAGTTACCGTTTCTTATATCGAAAGCCTTGGGTGTTACGTTTCAACACAAAGCACGTTTATTCGATTCCATTAAGGAAGACTGCGTATGAGGCAATCGCGCATTAATGCAGCCTAGACGAGGATGAAACCCCTGTTGCACTGAATGTGACTAGAGCTTTGGATTAATGCCGTCAGCATAATTACGCAGAAGAATCAATGCAGGGGTTTTAATGGGGCATGTGTGGCTCCATACCTCACTTGTGTTTTAATGATATGAGGATGGTTACTGACTGCTAAACAGAGACAGGAAAAGGGGTACCCAGAGTATTTATATGTTAGTCATTCACTGTCCGTATTTAATTATCTCTCATTATTAGTGGTAATTATTAAGCTATATCAATGATCGTGGTGTGGTCCTAAACAGGAAACAGGCTATTTTTAGGATAATAGTTCAGTTATTTTTCATTATAACCAACTGGACTTAATTAGAGAGGTCTGGTGTCCAAATGTTTCCTTCTTTAGTTTTGCAGTGGAACTACAAGGCTAATTTATGTTAATGAGTACCATACATTTATACTCCATAATCCACCACATAGAAACATGCAAACTGCTCAGATCATCAAGCACTTGCTTCAAGATGAGTTGTTAATTTATCTCAGATAATTTGCTTAGTTGACAAAGTATATCTATAAAAATCTATAAAAAATTGGGAAACATATGCTGCATAGTTAAACATTGTTGATATCACTGTTTTGTTTCTAAACTGTTATATGAAACTATTTATTACAAGTGTCATTAACCCCATAACGTCTTGAATGAAATTCAGCAAGCAGTTTGGCTCTGTGCTAGATTGGTGGATATAGTCTGTTTCCCTTGTTTCAACTACATTTGCTTAATAGCTGCAGTGTTAAAAACTGAAGATGCAAAATTTGGACACCAGAAATGATGTGGATAAATGGCAATATTTGGGATGAGTAAAATATTGTATAATAAATAAGTAAATCAACTATTCCTTCATATGGATGTTTGATCTTGAAACCATCATGTTTTAGCTCTTCAACCGCATGGTGTCCAAGTGAGTTTGTCCAGTAAGGCTGGAGGAACGCTCATGTCTTTCCAGGAGCTGGTTGTAGATGTGGGAGCAACTTCGCCCGTAGGCCTGGCTTTCATCTCTCAGCTGTCCAATGAGGCCCCCTGAGCAGGGGAAGGTAGAGGATACTTGAAGGTTCTCGTTCGAACGGTTATGCAGAAGCTTCACTCATCTTCTGGCATTATCCTCTACAGGGCTAAGGATTAAATTATTTAAAAACTTGGGTTTTCAAAAGGTTGTAATTCATGAAGTTGCAATTCACGAAGTATTTACTGTCCGTACATTTAGGCAAGGGTTCGATATGACTCGATATGTTCAGTTATACCATTATAAGTGATTCCACAGAAAACGAACGCACAGTTACACTGTATCATGCTTCGGGTTCAAATATTGCTAGTTCTGAAACCTTTACTCCTTTTTACTGATGGATTGACAATTGATGACACAGTAATGTCAGGCCAGCGGTCAGTACTCAGTACTGATGTACTTCTGAATAAATAAGATCTCTCCTGCTCACTCGTCTGCTCACAGTGGCCTCAACCTTCCTCCTGAAACATGGACGTCGCGATAATGGCTGATGCATGGTGACCTTATCAGGTTTTCTGTCGCTTTTAGGGAGGATCTATCCAGAACCGAGAGTCGAGCCGCTGTCTCGAGGCGGTCCAGAGCGGCGAGGCGGACTACGGTTATAAGCTTGCCCTACAGAAATGCAATGACCAAAAATGGACCATTACCAACATACTGGCTGGCAAAGTTCTCTGAGATTGTGAAACACTGCTGAATCATCATAAATCACTGGATTTATGATTAAACAAGACTCAAGCAAACTTTCCTCCCTTTATATACCAAGGCCATGTTTAGACATGCAGTATAATCTGTTCATTTTTTTTCCATATCCAGTGAGTGCTATGTGTATCTTGAATTCTAGACAGTAAAATGTGACATAGAATTAGCTCTTGAGCTCAGTAGCAATTATGCTAACACAACCCTTCCCACAAAGGATAACATGCTGATGGTTTATGTAAACACAAATCCAGTCATAATAGAAGAAAAACAAATCTAAGCATCGTGGTCCTCTGTCTAAACATGGCCTTGGTGTCTGACAAATATTATTTTATGCTACTGGAACCTGTAAGCACCTTGATGTCTTTCTCCATCATCTGAAAAACATGTTCAAATTCTGTTACAGAATTGATTTAGAGCAAGTAGTGGTTGATTTCAGAATTTAAAGGTTTAAAGTATTTAAAGGTTGTATGTCAAATGCTGGTCCTGGTTGAGCGTTCTTGCTACTGTGTAGCATGTGCTTGCAGTGTTTTCATTCTCATGTTATTTGTCTGTTTTTTCCACCTTCGTGTATCTCGGGTGTGTGGCTAATGCATATGATGAAATTCAGTTCTACTGTTTTAAGGGGCTCATGTCACTAAATGATATTTTGTAAATGTAAATAGTATTTATAAGAACTTTAATAAAAATGTTGAAAGAGAAACGTTAGGACCTTCTATACTATGGTGTTTTGGTTTTATATTGCTTTGTTCTAAGCCTGTAAGCCTGATATGGACTCAGCTTTAACGCCCATATAAGGAGCTTTATGATGGGCAGAGATTAAAGATCCTCCTTAACAGTGCAGACAAAGTCATTTTCTGCACAGTGATAATAGCAGCTCTCTCACTGCACCTTGTTCTCCTGCTCTAACACCCTGGGGATAAACCTTCCACATTAATCAAAAGTAACTATGGGGTCAAATGCCTAATGGAGGCTTTAACCCATGCGTTCTAGCATAAAGAGCATTAGAAGATGGTAAAGCAAGAATGACTTAGAGCACTCTGTGAAAATAAATAAATAAATATGCAGTAGAGAGTCATTTAATCCTTCAGCTCCACTGGAAGCATTTCATGAAAAAGCGCGTGCTAACTTGTGAAACTGAGGCAATGAGAGCAATTATGGGGTTGCGGTGTTGCAATGAAAAGAGCACAATACTAGCATCTGTAGGGTGGACCCCTCAGAATAATGCTTGTATCCAGGAAACAACCTCTGGTGAAAGTCAAACAAGGACAGAGATGAAACTTGGAACATGGAACTTTGTGAATTAGAACCAGAAAACAGCACGGCACCATGGGATGGTTCTGCAGACCTAAGTCAAACATGTCCAAAGCACTGCTGAAGGCTGAACCCTCACAAGCACCCGTTACCTGGAGAAGAGCTGAGTGCTTCACAACGATGCCCAGTACCCAGCAGCGTGTGACAGGGAGGTGCCCCTCCATGGATAATCACCGTCATTGATGAAATGCCTATTAATGCTGCAATGTGTTTTTTCTGCAACCGTCTACATTTCTGGACCTGTGTTCCTAGTCATTATATTTGCCTCACTCTAATGACCTTGTTGAACAAGACAAGGTCTCTGTAATGTCTGTCTAGTCATATATTTAGGTGTATCTTTTTTATTATTGATATTTTTCCAGACAGTTCCACTAATGTCTATTTTCATGGTGTCAATGTCCTATAGGTTCACTCTGAAAGTAATACCCTGCATATGAATTTCTGTACACAATACTGTTATATGAAACATTTCAGATCATATCAAAGCAAAGGAGAATTTCTGCAAGCTTTCTTACCGATTCTACATTCTTCATCACTTATATGAAACTTCACAGCTGAAATGAAAAATTCACATTTATCCTGACAGACCCTGAAGATGAAGACCTAAAACCAGAAATGGATCGCCATCACGCTGAAGGCCACTGGTGCGGTAATGCCTCATTCAGAGCTAAAACACAGAAGACCTTTCAGCTGTGTCAAAGGTTTAAAGTACACTTACACTCCCCCGTGATTCCAAGAGATTCTACTTTTGTATTTGTGGAAAATGCACTTTCCGCGCAGTACAGTTTGACCTCTTAAGGCCAGCGCAGTTCAAACTGAGCTTCAAACGTTAGAACATTACAATGTTTAAAAAAACAACATCTTAATGGTGGAGAATATTCTAAAGGCTTCCCAAGAAACACACAGGTCCACAAAGCCAAAATTTGTGCTCACTGAAGAGGGAAGGGATGGTGTGTTGTAGGCTTTAGATGAATCAGACAGTGAGACTATGATGTGTATGTAGATGTGCAAAGGTAGACAGAAAAAGAAACTTTTTAAAACCAAGACAATTCTAAAGGTAATCTGCAAAAATACCAGCAATGCTAAGATCAAAGGAGATGTCCATAGCTAGAGACTTTTAATATTCAGGTACTCAGTTGTTGATCACTAAGCAAGGTTGTTTTTCATTGGGTACAATTAGTACTGATTGGGTCACGGAGTAGAGCTCGGCCTTGTGTCTGCCCTGACGATGATCGTGTTCAACTCTATCTAAACCGAACTGTGTTTTATTGGTGACTTCCCAGATTTCATTTATGTCCCTTGCTTGTTAATTCTGAGGACCATTATAAGTCAAGGTTACTGGGGAGGAAGCGCCTCCATTTCTCTGTTTATGTGACGATGGCATTAAAATGTTTTTCACCAGTAGGAGTCAGGAGCCTCTTAAGTGATTGTTACCGTTCCAGCGAAATGTTGGGTCAGCAGTTGCTAACCTGGAAGTAATAAGCAGAGATCACATGTGATTTCATCTACAGTATACAGCTCTGCTGATGGGGCAAAGAAATTAAGAATTACAGTGAACACAAAAAAAAGTACTTTACCAACCTCATATATCAGCGAGGGAATTACTTTCAGGCAATACAGCATTTTGCTTAGCCTACTCAGTACACAGTATGCATCACATAATGTATTATAGTAAACGTAGTGTCAACCACAAAACACTACCCACTTAATTAGTAACAAAGCCTGTTGCCCTACTTGTGTCCATGGGACCACTGCTGGGGTGTGGTACATTCTCACCAATATGTGTGAAAATAAATAAATAAATACAAAATACAAAACAGATGTCTGATAATCTTATACCAAGACAATGCCTAATGTGCACAGAAAAGTGAAACAGTGATGGATTGATGCTAAATGGACACAGCTCTAAAAGCACACACGCCAACAGTTTGGAAATTGTACAAAATGCACTTTTAGGTGTACTTAATAGAAGATGTGCTTGGTAGAATGTAAGTACAAAGTAAGTGTTTTTAGTAAAGTGCCTGGTCAGTCAACATGATTGCACATTACATGACTATAGTGCCAAAGTATAGTCAGTCTTATAAAAGAAATTGCATTCAATGGTGACACAGCAAATACGTTTATTTTACTGCTTTCACAAAGCAACGTATATTGCTGTTATTAGCTGTGGTGAAACAAGCCTCTACCAGCACGCTCCGACCCTATGAGTCCAAACACTAAACAAAGAAACAAACAAATAAACGTTTCAAGAGTCGAAGTTCACTTGAAAAACTGAAATTTGGAGAACTCTGCTGTATTTCCACTGTGCTTCCTGAATGCCCAGTGCTCACCAAAGTCAATCACATAACCACCCCAGACCCATTTACTTCCTCTAAGCCATTTATTAGACTTACTGCTATGGGTCTAAGTTGTTTGGAATGGGAGCGGCGACTTGGACTGTGCTGTAGGAAGTATTTGCAAATGATGATGCATGCAGAGCCCAGAAGCACAGAAGTGAAGTGTGAAACATCTTTAGTTTTAGTGGAGATTTTTCCTGAAGTGCATGGAGAGCCTGGCCTTTATGACGGGTTATGGGAAATATCCATGTGATATGTGATAAAGGATATAAATCAAGATTTCTCAAGATACATTGTATCTTCATGTTCTAATATGACTGGTACATAATTACTTCTGGGCATTTCTTCAACAATATAAAACTTTATTAAAGGTGATCCTATCACCTATAATTCTGAACAGTCTAAATAAATGTTTCATTATACAAGCATCGTCACTTAGCTGTTTCCTGGAAGGTTTTGAAAGACTGCAATATAAAAATTATATGATCAAATGACGCATTAATAAATCATATTTAACAGTGCATACTGGTTTTGTCTTAATACATATACCTAAATTTAGCCAACAAGATCCCAATGTTCATACATTTGAAGTCTTACTTAGCATTTAGCGTTTGGTCAGAAAATGTAGTGTTACTGGCACCTAGTGGTCTCTATAAGAAATCGCCACCTTTGTGGTAGGGGATTAATCTAAATTACATTACAGCATTTTTGTTTGTAGAATATATATTTTTGGAAAAACTGTAATGATCTTATGAAATTCTGTTGTAACTTAATCTGCTATCCGTATCCTATTATATATATATATATATATACATTGCTGCATAACAGGAACGTTTCTGTACTGGGAGTTTTATCATTCAGGAACAATTCTTCAGACGCACCTCCGGTAGGAGGAACGTTGACTGAAAGCAGGTTTAACTGGATTCGTTCTGCTTTTAAAAAAAAGCCGTTTTGGACATGTCTCAGAATGCACTAAGGATATTGGCCACAGAAATTTGTAGGTTAAAAACAGCTCTGGGTGTCGGACCATTTTTGCGAACGGCCCGTCCCCTCCTTAATTACAAAAGAAAGTTCAGTGACGCTGGGGTGGAGGACAAGGTGAAGCAGCCTTTCGACGTTTCTTTGCTTGAATTCCTTGCATGTCCTCTCTCCAAAAAGCCTCTCAGGTATGATCCTCACACGATGCCAACATTTAAATCAGTCGTTTAAAATACGTTTGACGCGCGATATGATCGTTTCCTTAGCACATATAGCGCTTAGATCCCTTGTATTGTATTCTGTGGATTAATAATACACAAAGCCTAGTTTCATGTAGTCTTACAGACTAAATCCTACATTCAAAAGGCATGTTATGGTAAGGATTATAATACTTAAGTTTACATTTACTTTTTTTGTAAAAACAGCTAAAGCTAAAATACATATTTACACTAAGTGTTGAATGCTTAGCTTAAATTTACTGCTTGCACATGAATGTGTTTAGCAGTGGGTGAAACACAGAACTCCTGTTATATATTTTAATATGACTGGTTGTTTGTAGGTATGAGGAAGCAACAAATGAACTAATCAACGAAGAACTTGGCATCGCATATCCCATAACTGATGGTATTCCTAATATGATTCCTCAAGACGCACGTTTGATCAAGAAGACTGAGGCGACTGAAGACCCCACTCAGTCTTAGGTGGATTTACAACACTGGCCTGTTTTGTTTTTTCAAAACAAACAAACAAATATATACACACACACCACAATGCTGTTTTCTCTATCCACTGTCACTGTACTAGTACCAATTCTGTCCTTATTTGGACTCTTGTACTCTGCGAGTGTGGATGACAGTTTCCCACAAGGTTGCACTAGCACAAGCAGTGTCTGTTTTTATAGCCTCTTGCTGCCTGTCACTATTCCTGTCTATGTTTTTTTCCATCTGTGGAAATGGATGGGAATCAAGCTTTTTCGACACAATTAAAGTATTTGGTTTAATAAGACGGAAATAAAGGTTTATCTAAACACCATGACAGGTAGTCAAATTTGCATTCTTATGTACATCGAGCCATATAAGTACACTAATAAAGAAGAAATTACCAATCATTTCTTCATTACCAATCATCAGGGTTACACAAGAAATTCTTTTAAATATATAAAATAACTGTGTGTTGAAAACAGTAAAAACACAAAAGTTCAAGAAACTAGCAGTTGAAACACTTTTCATAAACAAATACACAACCTTGAATTTTGGATTGTTGCCACTATATCACACCAATGTGCTTACTTCTTTGAATTCTTCTCATGAATGAGCTTCATTAAAGGTGAACTTGGCTTGGGCAGATCCCCCTCTCCCTTTACCTTAAAGAAAAAAGATTCATTAAGGCGTGTCTGAACCACCTTCAGCTGGGTCAGGTCAGCTTTGGCCTTTGAAGGAACATCATTGTCATTATTTGATGCAACATCTGCTATCCTAAGTTCTGGATGACCTAGTTCTTTGGCAGGTTTACTGTTGTACTGGTGTGGGCCGTGTTCTTGCCTGGATCTGTTAGGTAAGCTCAGGTCCAATGCTTCCTCTGTGTACATGGACCCTGTGTTTTGCTTATGAAGCCTGAAGGAGGTTGCAACCACTGCGGTGAAGAAGTTTTCTGTCTGAGTTGAAGCTTCAGCTGTCTGCTTGCATGATGGTTTCTCTGGCGGTAATGATCTGCAGGACATGTTGTGCTGGTATGCTGGAACAGCAGCATCATCATTCGTGCTGGCACTGCAGATGTCTACATATGGATCAGAGAAGGATTTCTGTGTGATGAACAGATCTTGGCTGTTGATGTCCTCGGCTGTACTTTGGGATCCCACACCATTTCCATCAAATGGTGGCTTGCTGCGGCTTTCGCTGCCAGAGCATTCAGGGTGAAAACAGGGAAGTTTGTCTCTGGATGATTTAGCTTTAACGGCATCACTTACTGCGAAAGGATTTTGCAACGTCTGACATTTAGGATGAATTTCTTCTGGAAACAGGTTGAAAATAACTCTCTTCTTTTTTCTGACCTTGACTTCTGATGTTAAGCTTTTGTGATATTTACCTACAACTGGTCGCATGGGCTCCTGCTTAATTGATGCTGGTTGGACAGCAAATTTGAGCTTGTGTATGTCTGCAGAATGACATTTGTCCTTTGGCTGCCGGTGTCGTTTTGGGGATTGTAGTTTCTTATGCTGAGTCAGCAACAACGGAAGGTCTTCATTCAGATTTAAGTTTTTTTTCCCCTTCTCTTTTCTCTTCTTAATCACAGGAATTTGCGTAAAGATGTTTGACTCACAGCAGCAGTCATCTTTCAGGCACTTTTGATGTTTTGTCCGCAATCTGTCTTTATCCCACTTTTCTTTTTTTGATTTCTTGGACTTTTTCTTAGCATTTTTGCGCTTTTTTGTGTCTTCAAAAGTGTTAGCTGACAGAACGACCTCTACTTCTCTCATGGAAGCCATCTTCTGAAAGATATAACCAACAGTTTTGTAGAATGTTAATTTTGCCAGCTATTTCTGGTTTAGCCGTAGTATGTCGTGTCAGTAATATTTTCGTCGTTATGGAATTTGTCACATTATAATCAATTTTAGGTTAAATAAAATAAAATAACCAAAAACTCGTGATTTTTACTGTTGGAAAACCACAACTAACAGTTTGAAATGCGTTATTCCTGGCGTCCTCATAAGCTACAATATAAAATAAAATGCTCCCATATTGAAGATATTCAGCATATAAATAAGCACTGTGACAAAAGAAATACTGCTCACAATGTTCAACATTAGGCTATAACTTATCTTGCGGCTTTTACTTTTACCACATTAGGTTAACAGAATATATAATATCAAGATGTCCAGTTGTATGTGAAAGGCTTTTGAAAACCCGGTGAGCGATCACTTGGATATAAAAATGATCAGCGATAGCTAGATAACCTAAGGTTAGGGTTTAACAGTTTCGCATTTTAGGATTACATTTACAACAATAAATTGCAACAATGTATACATTAACTTAAGTTTTAGAGTTTCACTGTTCTGTTGTTGGTAGGAAATTAACATAAAAGTAACGTTAGTTAGCTAACGTTTGTGAGCTAACGCGCCTCAACTGACTCATGGAACGCTAGCAATGGTTAGGTTACGTTTTAAAAAAACGAAACAAATGTAAACTTCTTAACTTAACGCAACATGTGAAATATGTTCCAAGTAGCTATGTAAAACTTTTAATTATTTTACCAAGTGAAGAAACCAAGAAATTGCCTGGACAACCGTGTCTATCTCTCCTTTCGTATTGATTAATTTTCGCGCACTGCTTTTTTTTTTTGGTCCAGGATAGTTTGCGCATGCTCATTGCAGCCGTGTGCTATAATAAGCCTAAAGAAACGGATCCAAAAGATAACATATAGCTGTATGGCTGAACCGCTGTGTAGGTGATGTCAGCAGGCTAGTTTATGTGGAAAATAACGTAAAGGGTAATTTTGTCCATTAATCCCCGTAATGTCTATTCACACGGCATGGTTGCCAGGGTAATAATGGGTAATTACATGAACTCCCTTTGCCCTCTGAATCAGCGCTAGAGTCCTCTTTGCGTCACTAGAGGGTCGACAATGTTTCCTGACTGAGACATGTATTTTCTCACAAAAGGGGGCACCCTCCCTTTTGAGGTTTGTTGTGGGAAAGCGTCTTAAAACCTCTTTGAGCTGTATCACGTCAGCAAACAATAGTCAGTGTGATTTCTAACCCCTTTTAAGGCGGGGTTCAGTGAAGATATCGTATTGAAAATACATGTCCCAGGCACACTGAGTTATAACAGGGATGTCTGCAATGGTCACACTCGGAGTGAAAATATAAAATTTTACTAATTTATATTTGGTAACATCACGAGGTTTATCAAAGAATAAAATGTTTGCTGACTTGACCAACCGGTTCTGAAAAATGTATTAAATTCTTATAGCGATATTGTTTTGTGATAAATATTCATATTAAAAGTCCAGTGAATTCAAATGACAGTATAAAATCTAAATTCAGTTTTACCTATCTCATTACCTCTCTCAGAAAACAAAACTGGACCAGATATAAATGGACAAGATAAATTAACACGTTCAGTCACACTCGATAGCACTGCTTGTTTATTTGTTTTGTTTGTTTTTCTGCCGTGATTGCCCTCATGGAAATATATGGATTTTCAATACCAGATGAATACTGGACACACAGATCATTGTCAATTAGCTGTAAACACCATCATATATACATGTATGAATGCAAGCACATTATATCCTGCCAGATTGTTGCAGGAAACAAACAATATGATTATCCAAGTTTGAATAGTTTCATTGTTATGTGTACGGTATGGAAGGTGGATATTTATGTCTGCATTGAATTCGGTTGCTGAGGTGTTCTCTGGGCACAGATGACTGCAAGCTGCAGATTCACCTAAGATGGTCTTTGTGCTGTGCTGTTGGCAGATATCACCACGGTGCTTTGTGTGGGTGATGTCAAGTAGATTTAAGATTACAGCCTGTGTGTCGTCAAAATGCGTAGTTCCAGGTGGGTGTCCCAGAATTCCCAGTAGAGGGGCTTAGGTATTTCTATATTATGTTCTGCACTGCAACCAAATGAGAAATGTACTCCATGAAGGTGGAATGCCCAGTGCATTCCTAAAATTCACATATTGAACACATGTAAAATCTTGATTTGTGCGGTGTGTTGTGCTTTTATTGTACATCATTCATTCTTTGCATAAAGAATATATTTTACTATAAATTCATTACATGTGAAATCAGGTTTTTCCCATCATGTTTAAAAGTTCCCAGAGAACTGAATCACATTCAGAGGGAACATTTAGATACTGATGCCTGATTGGTTGTCTAGCATGTATTATTTCAGATGGAGAATTGAATCTATTTTACACTCCCGATGCCCTATTTCCTTAAGGCCTATTTTATGCCTTTTTCCTATATTCTTTCCACTACACCTTGTTCTGTCAGACTGTGTCATGGTGAATAGGCTTCAAGGTTTTTCAGTGTTTTATATGTCAAAAGCACTAATAACCAGTGGCTATGGCAATTTATCTGTATTACCTACACACTATTTCAAAGTGTTAGTACAAGAAAATGTACATTAATACATACAACTTAATTAAATATTTGTTTATAGCATATATGCAATACTTTTCACACTCTTCTAAAACGTCTGTGACAACTCTTATGTCTGGAAATATTATTGCCTACAGACGCAGATTTTCATAGTCTTCTGACAGCTCTCTCTATTGTGAAGGTCTAGATTCACTTCAAACAGCACAGACACTACTTGTCCACATGGAAACCGTCAGTCCATGACCTGGTGCACAGGGTGTCATTACCAGCATTCATCTCTCTGTAACTGTGTGCAGAATGGTATATGCTCACAATGCCATATAAGTGTGATACACACTCATACACACAAGACATATTTAGCCATTGGAGATCTGCTTTGAATTACATAAAATTATTACATAGGTGTGTATTCAATCAACTCAATTTCATTGCATGTTATTTAAAGACAGATACTTTATTTATGAGCCAGACAGAGCTTACTGGAAGGTGACGTCTGGCTCTTAGTGCTTCTGGAAATCACAGAACCCTCCCAGTATGAGCCTTGCCAATTGGACTGACAATGAACATGAAGACATTGAGAATATCTGCAAAGTTGCTGGACTTTAAGCCTCATCTGACTCAGAGGAAGTGGAGTTTTTCAAAGATTTCCCGGACAAAGCAATGTTATTTTTGCTTGCTCATGCTTGAATCTAGCCAAAGCAATGTGCGAGTAGTCCGTCATTTTATATCTGCACAGCAAGACATTATTTTGATTTTGCTGAGCAACCTTCATGATGTTCAGGGCATATCCTCTCATTGTCAATATCGGCCTTAAATCTTGTGAACAATGTTGAATGTTGTAAGACGCCCTCAATCCACTTCCTGTCTTTTTGGTAGATAATGTTACATATATGCATATCAGCCACAGCATTAAAACCACTAATGTGACGTGAATGACACTGACTATATTGCCACAATCGTGGAATATATTAATCAGTCTGTTAACTGTTAACAGTCAGTTGTTGAGGGTGTTGTGCTTGAAGCAGGCTGGTCAGAGTGTTCATGCTGACTACTGTTCTCTGACAAAAGTGCCTATAACGGTCATGTGAGCATCAGAACTGGGACCATGAAGCAATGGAAGATGGTGACCTGATCTGATGATCACATTATCTTTTATGTCATGTGGGCATCCAGATGTGTGTTGGTAGCTTACATGGAGAAGAGATGGCACCAGAATGCATTATGGGAAAAAGGCAAGCCAGCACAAGCAATGTGATGAACATGCTAGCACTCACTGTTTGGGATTGCACTCTCATGCTTATGATTTTGCACATGTTCTAGGTATCAGCATTGATTTCTGTATTTAGCAGTATTCTAGTTCAACCATATCCTGAACTCTAACCTACTGTACTGGCCAGGATACATTCTATGAGAAGATGATGAAGCACTTTTGTAAGCCGTTCTGGATAAGAGAGTCTGATTAATGACAAAAATGTAAATCTGAATGTTAAACAAATGTGATGTTCTGAGCAATGTTCTGCTGGGTATTGGCATACATCTGAGTGTTACTTTGATATGTATGAAGTCTGATCCACAGAAACCTCACATCACAACATGCAGGATCTGCTGCTAATGTCTTAGTGCCAGACACCACAGGAGACCTTCAGAGGGCTTGTGGAGTCCATGCCAGAGGTGTAATGTTGGTTATAGGACCGACCTACACAATTCTAGGCAGGTAGTTTTAATGTTATGGCAAATCAGTGTATTAAAATCACTAGTGTTAAAAATTGCAGTGCCAAATTATTTCTTCATAAGAGTGCTGCTTTGTGAATTTTACACATTCATCTTTATTTTTAAGATGATAATTTTATGACAGGTGACAACCTAATATTATTATTTTCATGAAAATCTTATAATGCCTTTAATATCCCATGAATCATTTATAAAATCATAACTATACTGTTGAGCTTAATGTACTCTCTCACTTTATTATTGTACACACATACCTTGACACATTTTACAGATTTGTGCCAGAACTGAGTGACTGCCGTTGGTGGGTTTATGTTGGATTTCTTATTTTAATCCCACCTGAATTCCCATGCATGTTAAATGCGACATAACTTCTGTTGGTTAATGAGAACTACAGTTTCAGGGTTGACAGGTCCCCTCTGAGAACTTGAGAAGTTGCTGTTGCTTCGTGTGACATCACTGAACTGTCTGCTCTCAGCCATCGTCGTCTTTCTTCCTCACACGTGCTCCACGGCCCGGAGAGAAACCCTAACCTCACCATGAGGTAAGATCTATAGGTAGGACCTGTTTGGTTCCTCCTTCAGATGTGCTCAGTGTGTCATGATAGTCATTCCAGTTCCACATTTAGAAAGCTTTGCTCTTAGCTAATGTGTCAACATGCAAGCGTCAGTAAAAGTCAGACAGAGCTGTATAACTTTTCAGGCACCTCGTGGGCCACCTGTGACTGTAGCAGGCCCCTTAATGTGTCACCTGTATATGGACACATTGAGCTCTTATTGTGACACATTTAAAATTTGATTTTACTATAAATTAGGGAGGCAGAAATAAAAGCATGGCTCAGGAAAGTGCTTGGTTTCTCCAAGATCTCACTGGTGAGTCTATATGTTATAGAAATACAGGAATGTGTCCTTGGACCTTGCTTTAATGTTTTTCAAAACCGAATCTATTATGACATTAATTTTCAGTGAAGTCATTTTTTTCTCATTTACGTTTTTGCTTCAATTGAATTCATACAAAATACATTAGTTAACATATAATCTGGTTTTGTTGTAAGTCCTACCGATTCCTCTCTCGAATCCTAGGCTTGTACAATGAGCGCCTGCGACCATGGCCATGGTCCTACGCCGAAGTTACTGCAAAACCACGCGCGACTAGGAAGTGCAATCCAGTTAGTTCCCAGCTGTGCGGAGTGTGAATCAAAACCATCCGCTCATACCAACTTGTTAGTTAACGTATTGTTTTAAATAATCAATTTGATAAACGTACTTCATTTGGAAGTACTAAAGGTGCTTCATTTGAAACTATTGAACTAGATCGTTTGCTGGAAAAGCGGATACCTCTCCTTGATGTGATTATGCGACTTTTATACTGAAAGTGGAGAAGCTAAACTAGGTTGACATAATTACTGCATTTTATCGCAAATGGGGAAACTAAATTGTCTAAAAAATGGTGTCGTGTATGTTAAAGATGTTTAACAGAAAATAAATTAACCAGTAGCCTATGGCCTCTCGGAATCGTTTTGTTCCCCTTCGTGAATAATCACAGTCTCTTTATTCCAGTCCGTTTTTGTCTCTTGTGGGACTGGTTAAGGCATTCCCTATAAAAAAAAAAAACAGAAATTCAAATTCGGGCGGAGCTCCTACGTAAAGGTGACGAAAGCTGAATTCTAGGATGCGCTGCTGAAATGTTCCCGCGCATGCCTACCTCTGACAAGGGAAAGAGGGGTGACATCAATACCAATAATAAAGGCGTCTCATCAATGGACAGAGAGCTATAAAAGGAGTTAACACCAATCTCAACTGATGGGCTCAAACTGGATTTTACACCTCTGAGAGACCACACGTTAGTGTAGTCCATACCTTTAACAGGGAAGGACTGTACAAACAGTAAGTAAACTTTTATAAGTCCATTAAATATCGGTTTCAGATTAGACCATGATTTCATTAGGCTAATCATTTAAGATTAATCTGAGCTGTTGTGTTGTGGAATATTAATGTGCCTCAGTGTATTATACTATTTTTATTCACGGGAATATAAACAATAAAGCATGTTGGTTAAACTCTGTTTTCTGTTTTCACAGGTTCTAAAATGGGTTCCATCAAAACTGTGGATAAAACGATAGTGTTTTTGTCTTTCTGCATTATGTACCACACAATACATGGAGACTGCAGACCTCTAAGGTTAGTGATTTATATTTGAATGATCTCCCATCATCGTTTCTATTCGTTATCTCTCTAATAAGTACCAACGTGACATTTATTTAAGGATTATTGACATCCCATCATATTTAACATTGTCAGGCGATCCATTAGTGAGGTTCAGCTAATGCATAACGTCGGAGTGCGCAAGCACGTGCAGGAGCGGCAAGACTGGCTTGAGGCGAAGATGCGGGATATCCACACTGCCACGCTCCGAAACGTGGAGAGCGGCGACACCGTGACGACGCGGCGACTTGCTAAAGATATACCGGAGTTGAAGGACATCACATCAAGTGAACTTGCATATATATTAAATATTTTGGACAAGCTCAGTTCAGAATGAACACTGGACCGTTCGCTCTGCTGTGTATCTGTCTAAATGTTCCACGTTATTGCTATTTATTTTTCTATTTAAATATTTATACAGTATAAAACTCATTCTCTTTCGTAAGAGACAGAACTTTGAAAGCACTTTTATCTATTTTACTGTTTTTTTAACTTTAGGAACTTAAGTTAGGGTTAGTAAAACCTGAAACAAACAATATGCTGAAACTAAGCAGGCAAAAAGTAGAGCAGGACCAAAATCTTTTTTTGTTTGTTTTCATAAAAACTGCCAGCCATGTAGGCCTAGCCTAAGTCTTTTTTACTGATGCATGTTTGAATATCGTGGGGAAAGGTGTCCTATCGTAGCTTTAAAACAAACAGGTATTTGTAAGTAATCGTGGCGTACAGTGTATTGGATGATGCACATTGGCTGAAGATAGGTTTTTTTTTTTTTTTTTTTTTTTTGTCTACACATTTGTATTATTCATGTAGTCTTTTTTTCAATATGACCCATAAAATAAAATGAAACTATTTGAAAATGTTTACGTGTCAAATGATTTCAGAATTAAAAACGAGCGTCCTATTAGCCCACAGGCAACAAATTACATAATTATCCTTGAATGGATTCTTATGGCTCATTTTCATATTGCAAAAGCTGCTTGGAGCGAGGTGGTTACTATAGTAGCGTGCGTAGTGCCTCGCGGAATACGCATGCGTATTGCACCTCGATCTGTGGGTGACAGAAGCTTGCTAGCCTTTTTATTTCTCCGATAAAGTCGGGGTGACAAATCCGAGTTTTCTGCTGAAAAACCCTCGGGTCAATTAGCGTATTGACCGGCTTTATGCTTTCATTCGACATTTCAGGTGAGGCTTTGCACCTTTCAGAGGGACAAAATAGAAAATTTAATGCTTATTTCAAGCTTACTGGCTTGGTAATACAAGCAGAGTTTATAGTGACGTTAGCCGCAGTCCTAGCTAACCTAACTAGCTTGTTTAAGTTAGCTAGTCTAACTAGCTAACTAGATGTTTTTGGACACTGGTGACTTCCCTAGCTATGTGTTGCACATATGTTTCCATGTTCGTATGGTTTTTACAAAAGTGCATATTGGTTACACAAAACAATAGCCAACTACATGTCTGCAACAGCTAACCTAGCTAACTGCTGTAATTTAAGTTACACCACTAGTTGTAAAAGCTTGTCTATTTAGACAATTTTGACATAAGGAAAGTGTGTGACCGCGGAAATATGACCAGCTAGTTACAGTTGAGCTGTGTTTCTCTGTTATTGATAGGGTATGACAGTTGTTGACCTGATCACCGCAATAAGATCGTTTTATGTGGGAAGACATGGCCGCTCGCCCCGTCTCTTATGACAGCAACTCCAGTGACACTGAAAATTGTGATCAAAGAACGAGTTGTAGAGCTCGTCGAGTTTACAGACATTCAAGGTAAGAAGATGGCTTAATGTTCGCGATCATTTGGGATGTAAATTTGTTCATCTAGCTAATGTTCCTCACCCAAGCATATTCCAAAACGTGGGTTGAACAGCCTGTTATTTGTTACTAGAGAATATTTTGATTATTTATACCAAAATTGTGAAACAATTTCCTAGTGGCAGTTTCACCTCTTGCCTAGAAATTTCAGAGTAGTCCACATATGAACCCATGAAATGCAGATCAGTCTTTTTAATTCCTTTACCAGAGACGTATTGAGTAATAACAAATATATGTCTGTTTGAAGGTTCTGTGGACATATACATTGTGTCTTTGCCTCACCTTACATTCATTTCACTCACAGACACACTTATGCCTTCAGTTTAACTGACTTTTTAATAATAAACTGGGATGTACAGAAAGGTTTATTCATTAGTCCTAAGAGGTGATTAGTAAGAATTTAGGTTAACATATTTAGGCAGTGTGCCACATCATGTACAGGGCCTTTAGCACGCAACAGTAAATACAGGATAAGAAGTTATGGTCAATAACCGTGTAACATAGAACACATGCACTGCTGTAAAGCATATGGTGCAGGTAAATTATATAGTGCAATCAAATTCATGAGATACGGACATGCGTATGACAGTTTTGGTGAGTCACTGTTTTGTAGTAAATAGTGTATGTAGATGCCATTGTTTTGAGAGTTTTGTGTAAAACCATTGCAGAGCCTGTTTTGGGAGGCTTGTGGAGATATTTGCATTTGAAATGTTTTATAGCATGTTGCACATCTAGAAGCACATTAGACCAGAGGTGATCATGTTTTGCCAGTTCACAAGCCAAGCTGACAGATCTTTTTAAAAATGAAATTAGATTTTTTTTTAAATATGGCTTCTAGTGATATGTTATTAAGGAATTGAATTCAATATTCCTAACCCATAAACAGCACATTATTACTCTTATTTTTCCTACACTCAGGTTCTCACTCATCTCTGAACCATCTTCATATCCATATCTGCATTTCACTTCCTTATTCTGTGACCCAGTTTAACTAGTTGTTTCACTAATAGCAGCATGTACAGAGTATGACCTGGATATCATCTTAAAGTTTGCATTGTCACATAGCAAATATTTACAGCCTAGAGCTCTCTGGACTACTCAGCCTTGACGAACACTACTCCATTACACCTGAAGTGTGGCTTAGTGTCACCTCAGCTATAATGGGAGATTTCAAATGTGACTTCATGTGCCAACATATCTTAGTCAAAACTTAAAAACAACATTTTGGAGTTTTAGGGGAAAATGAAAGACTTTGAAGAATCACTACAATCATTAAAGAGCTACAGGCTCAGCATTTCTCTCTTCTGCAGGTACTAACCAATTCATAGAAACATGTAGCCAACAGTCAATGGTCCAATGACTTGGTCCTTTAAAACTGATAGATTGTTATTCCTACAGGCTTACATGTGGAAGGGCAACGTTCGTTATTTTTGTTGTATTTTTGAGCAAACGCTCGTGAAGAAAAGGCTGTTTAGGTTTTGGTGTCTTCTTTATAATGTAGACCCAACACTGCCACCTGCTGACTACTTCTTTATAATGTAGACCCAACACTGCCACCTGCTGACTACTTCTTTATAATGTAGACCCAACACTGCCACCTGCTGACTACTTCTTTATAATGTAGACCCAACACTGCCACCTGCTGACTACTCGGGTTGCCTTGTCAGAACGATTTGTCAAAGCTTTGAATTGTTAGGTTTTTTTTATTCAGTTTTGGTATCTGAACATGCATATTATATTGAGGTCTTTTGGGATTTTGTTTGCGTTAAAATTTAAAATAATCACACAATATTTTTAATGAAAAGAAACTCAAATGATTTCATTTAGTGGTGCTACCACTATACTGTAACATTCTGTGGCTTTCTGTATGCTGTGGGGAGAATTTTTAGTTCAAGCTGTGACTTAGCTTTTGGATGTTTCTTTTAGGTAGTAGTTCACTAAGGTTAAATTAGTGAAGCTATTAAGATTCAGGTGTTGACTGTAGTCAACCATCAACTGTGTTGCAAACACATTTGAAAATGCTTGTCCTTTGTTATTAGCTTTTACATATGTTTCAGAGGCAATATATCCTGTTAATATGTAAACAAACTATATGGCTTGAAGTTTATAGTGCAAAATAATGCATAATTTCTTATGGATATCTTTACACGTCTTTACAATGCTTCAGTTTGTCTAATGAAGACACCTGTCCTACATGTTCCCACCACTGTAACAGAATGATAATGGTCAAAGTTTGTAATGTAGTAGCAAACATAAGTGTGTAAACTTCAAGGTCAAAATGTTTGATCTACTGTCCTATGAAAGAGATTTTTTTACCACTACTGTGAAGCTCTGAAGACCTGTAGTTCTGTCACAGTGTGTGACGTTGCTGTTTAATTTCAGGATTAGAGGAATCACAGATGTATGCCTGGCCTGGCTCCTTATTCATTAAAAGGCAAAGATATTATTAACCTTGACTAGTGTCATTGCAACGTCTGGGTCATCCCATTATCTCATGGCATCGTTTCTCTTAGTCCCAGTTAAGTTTTATTCCGCATCCCTTTGATCACTGGACGTTAACTTAATTAGAGGTCGAGCTTTCTTTTGTTCTCTCTGTTTTATTCTCTCAACTTCCTTGACCCTCGCGCGCACAAAATGGCTGTGCAGAGATGCATTCTTAAACGGTGATTCCCATCCTTGCGATTTCTCCGCCCTGCGCCGACAACCTGCCTTTTTCATTATCAATGTGGCGTATCCCGTTGTCATGCGGAATGTTAGTGGTGCTACAGTGTCAGGAGATTTTTTAGGGGTCGGACTACGTCAGCAAGGCTGCTCTCCGTGTCACAGTAGCGGAAAAAGCGAACAGCCATTCATGCTCGAGCTTCTCAGTCAGGTTACTATGCCATTGAATGACTTGTTCAGTGTCTCGCGCCGATGCTACGGGGACTCATTTGGAAATTCTATCTCGGGCTGTGTTCCCCCAGCAAGTTAAATTGGAGTACTCGAAATATGCTGAAGTTTGAAAGTAATGCCCAAGGCTGGTAAGGCTGAGAAGCCTTCGTTGTGTGAAGGAGCGCGAGTCCTTTGTGCGTTCATCCCCCAGCTTCTTCCTTGCTGCTTTGTCTTTAATTTGCCGCGCGAGACAGACGGGTAGGTACACGCGGATTCTTTTGTGTGTAAGAAACAAAGGCGATGCTTTACCTCCCATGAAAGACTATATTGCTCGCATGCTAATTTCTATCAAGCATCGTATGTATTTAAAACAAATATGCTATCGAGGCGTGTAGAAATAAACAACTGTATCCCCCAAACACACATTTCCTAGTAAAATTAATTATTGACGCTCCGTGTTCTTTTCACTGGTTTAAGCATCGTCTGGACGCTCTCAGTCGATCCTCTGAGCATTGAGAACAGTAGACCCAGCGGTCCGATTAATTATTGATGATACTTTCTCTTTAAGTAACAGAATACATTTAGGCTTTTTTTGCTGATCCGAAAAATATTAATGCGCGCGTAAATAACATCCTAATAAAACCGCAGTTCTTCTGGTTTTAACCGATCTCTTCTGCTGATAATTGCAAAATGCGGAATGACAAATTCGTCCCAGTCGGGTCACTCTCACTTAGTGCGACTTTGACACCTTGAGGGTGGAGACTGGAGAAGCACGCGCGGGCGTCTCGGCGCATTCCTATAAGTAGTAACAACAGGGGGGCGCGCGGCTTGTTTTATTAGGAGGCAGCGATGTTGGACACACTCAGGAGCAGCGTCAGTTATAGTGTAACCAGTCCTTTTGTCCTTTGTGTCCGCGACGTTTAACATGCAAATGTCAGACTTCTAAAGTGGTGTGATTTGTATGAAATGCGTCATGAGCCGAGGTTTCTAAGTGGTAGTTAGACGGGAAGGAGATTGTATGGTTTAAGGGTGATTTATGTTAGCTGGGCATCAGATAACTGGCAGTGTGAAATAAAACACCCTTTCCGTCTCATATACAAAGCATGACTTTTAGATACTGTACATGAAAGGGTTGTTCTTTGACAATTTATGGTAAATCACTGATGGAGAATTTTAACTATTTGTAATTGGAGGTTAGCAAGTCCTGTGGCTTTTTACAGAGAAAAAAATATGTATACATACACAACCCATATTAATATTTGGAAGCACTGACCGTTGTGGAATACAAAGTATAACTCCTGTGAGCACAAATGAGTTGCCGTCTGAAAGCTTACGTTGGTTAATGGGATTAGCTGGCAGTTGGCTGGTTCTTCAGTCAGAGGAAGCAGGATCCCTGGAATCCATGTGTGGAGAGACTCTCACTCCCACTAATGCTGTTTTCAGTCTATTCATGTATTCAACCAGCAGAAAAACTGGGTCTCTTGAACAGTTGAGTGGGTTCACAGTAAGCTAGCAGTAGTGGTAGCCAGAGCAGAACCCAACAGACGCGCGTCTCTCTGAGCGGATGAGAACGGGGAGCTGGGATCTCGTTGGCAGAGCGGCCTGGTTCCGCTCTGTGCTGCTGGTCCAGAGCGGCCTGGTTCCACTCTGTACTGCTGCTCCAGACCGGCCTGGTTCCGCTCTGTGCTGCTGCTCCAGAGCGGCCTGGTTCCGCTCTGTGCTGCTGCTCCAGAGCGGCCTGGTTCCGCTCTGTGCTGCTGCTCCAGAGCGGCCTGGTTCCGCTCTGTGCTGCTGCTCCAGAGCATCCTGGTTCCGCTCTGTGCTGCTGGTCCAGAGCGGCCTGGTTCCGCTCTGTGCTGCTGCTCCAGAGCATCCTGGTTCCGCTCTGTGCTGCTGCTCCAGAGCGGCCTGGTTCCGCTCTGTGCTGCTGCTCCAGAGCGGCCTGGTTCCGCTCTGTGCTGCTGCTCCAGGGCGGCCTGGTTCCGCTCTGTGCTCCTGCTCCCCCGTGTCCTTTTCACTGGGTCAAAAGCATCATTAGATGTTCTGATTTGTTCCCTAAAGAGGGAGTTGTCTTTTTATTAAAAAGGAAAGTGCAGTTGCTCTTTTGGGGATTATCCTAAAAAAAAAATAAAATAAAAGTTCTCATCTGGGTGTGTTTCTCATGCTGAACCATTGGTGGCGTCAGTTGTTTGCTTAAAGTGACAGCGTAGCCCTAATTAATATACGCAGAGTTACCGAAACAGAAGCGGAGCGAGACGGCTCAATTTTTTTCCCCCCAATTGGCTCAATTTTTCTTTTTTTCAATATTCAACTGCAGTGCACATTGTCTTGTCTTTATGATCTTTATCCACCCAGCAGACGGCTGGAGTGCAGACTGTTTATGGCCTAGACGTCCTCAAGGACACAGGAGGTCAGGTCCTTAACCACTGGGCTCTAGCCTCCACCTTCGCCTGTATATCGGCTTTTGATCCATTATATTTTTAGCAGACTTTGAAGCGTCCAGTCTTTGTAGAACTGCATTTCCCTGTCCCCACTCTTGCTGTCCTCAGCAGACACAGCTCTTGCATTTATTTTGAGCAGTACAGTTCATTCCAGTTTTACTGCAGACTTTCACTGGGACGTCTGGGCTGAAGCTTTGCACTCAGTAACTTTCTACTTTCTCATTACCTGCGTGCATGCGTGTGAGCGCTCGTGTGTGTTGGTGGACGGTTTACCTGCTACATTGTTCCCACGCATTCCTGACTGTGTGCATTTGTGTGTGTGCTCAACAGCAGCCAGCCGCGTGGCTCTCAGCGAGAGGCCGGGGCGGTGAGGATGAGTGTGCACAGGGCCGGCGGTGGCGCTGGGAGCCTGGAGGGCAGCAGGGAGAGACGGCGCTCTGGAGACCGATCCAGGGACTCGTCCCACGAAAGGGTGGAGGGACACCTCACCCCCTGCATCAGGAACGTCACCTCACCCACACGCCAACAGCTCAGCGGTGAGACCCGCACATTTAATGTATTTGCCAGCGTGTGTACATGTAATATATATCACTGCATTACCACACGGACAGCGCAGTGTCTCTTAGCGTGAGCTGTGTGCATTCTAAAGTGTTTTGTTTCTTGTCGTGTGCATACGGCAGATCGCGAGAGGGAGGCGGGCTCTTGGTTGAGGTCCGCCAGCCCCAGAGCTCAGAAGAGCTGCTCTCCCGGCTCGTATGGGAAAACCCACGGCTCGGACATGATCTACGTCTACGAAAGCGCCAAGGAGGGCTCCCGCAGTGTCCGTCCAGCGGAGAGGGTCACCCTCATCGTGGACAACACGCGGTTTGTGGTGGACCCCGCCATATTCACTGCCCAGCCCAACACCATGCTTGGCAGGTGAGGCTCACCCACCGCTTTTATTCTCGTCTTCTCCTGCAGTTGGGAGCAGAATCCGTCGGTTAGGTAGCCGCGCAACTCACAGGCGCAATTTTGTCTTCACAGGATGTTTGGAGCCGGGCGGGAGTACAACTTCACGCGGCCCAACGACAAGGGCGATTACGAGGTGGCGGAAGGCATCGGCTCCACGGTCTTCCGAGCCATTCTGGTGAGTGCTTCAGAAACGTCCTGCTCATCGAGGTTTTGAATATCATAGACTGGCTGTGTTTATGGCACATTGGTTAAGTGTTGGATTAGGTGATGGTGTTGCAAGGGTCATGACTTCAGCATAGAAATGTCGTTTACTACAGTGTTTCATACGTTGTATATTTAAAGGAGACTCTTACCCAAGACCAAACCGCGGTGGTGTCCATGGGAGAGTCGGTACACTCTAGGGTTCTTGTATTCGAAATCCGTTTATCTGACATCCCTGCTTGTAGCTTTGCCTGAAGCCCAAGTTTGGCTGCTTGTACTTTTTTTAAGGTGATGTGATTCTTTATTGTATTTCTATGGATGCCGATTAGGGCTTAGTTGGGAGAAATCCAGATATTTCAGTAATTTGCTGCTGCTCCTGGCACTTACACAAACCGGTTAGCCTGCACCTACCCTTGGATGTGAGACTGTAAGAGCGTTTTCTAACGGCTTTTCAGTACAACCAGCCTACAATAAATGTAGCAGTGTGTATTTATTTTGTGTATTTATTTATTTATAGATTGTCAGGTCTACTTGGACCATGATGCTTTGATTTATTTCTTTTCCTAGCAGTTTCACTGATGGTTTGTGTAGTGTGCATAATTAGTGGGACTGGGAGAAACGGCCAGTGAGGAAGCACTCCGGCCATCCGGAGCAGGTCTCCATGCCTGTGCTGTTTCACACACATGACCGAGCTCCTCTTTCTGGCACGTTTAGAACGCATGAGCGTGCATGAGGGGGCGGGGCAGAGTCGTGCAGCTGATGAGCCGTTTGCTCCGCTCGCTTGTGTGTGTGTGTGAGAGTGCGCGTGCGCGCAGTACCGCTGCAGTAATGGCCGCCCGTCTGTTTCTCCCCTGTCTCTCTCTCTCTCTTTTGCTCGACAGGATTACTACAAATCTGGCATAATCCGCTGCCCGGATGGGATCTCCATTCCCGAGCTGAGGGAGGCGTGTGACTACCTCTGCATCTCCTTCGACTGCAGCACCATCAAGTGCAGGGACCTGAGTGAGTATTAACGGCCGTCGAGATCGGAGCAGCCGTTCCTGAATGAAGGGGGGGGGGGGGAGCCGATGGCCCGCTGCCTGCTGGTTCTGGCCGTTGGCGCTGGTCTCCCAAACGTCTGCGGCTCCCGCGCCGTTCCTGGAGGGAGTGGAAATGGGTCATTAGCTTGAGGCGCTCTGCTATGATGTGGGTCGCTGGCTGCAGTGCCTATTGATTGGATTGTCTTGAGTGTTAATTTATGCCCTGCTCTGACCTTTCTACTCGCGTGTCAGCGAGGATTATGGAGAGAGAGAGAGACTCTACCTGCCTGTCTCTGCCTTCAAGATGCGTGTGCGCGGATTTGAAGAGCTGACTAATGTGTTATCTAATAGCTCTATTTAAAGAATCAGCGTCTAACTACAAATGATGCATTAATACGTCTCTGCAGCCACTAGTATTATGTCACTGTGTAAACTAATTGATTTTGTTTTCTATGTTTTTGCTATGTTTAGAACTCGATTCCTGTTTCTTGTTTGTGTACACTTTATGTTGGGCAGCCTGATTGGGTGGGGTGTGATGGGGTGTGATGGGGTATTTGTATGGGGTGTGATGGGGTGTTTGTTTGCATGCGTCTCCACCAGGTGCCCTCATGCACGAGCTGTCCAACGACGGTGCGCGACGGCAGTTTGAATCCTACCTAGAGGAGATGGTGCTGCCACTAATGGTGGCCAGCGCCCAGAGTGGGGAGAGAGAGTGCCACGTGGTGGTGCTGACCGACGACGACGTGGTGGACTGGGACGAGGAGTACCCGCCGCAGATGGGCGAAGAGTACTCCCAGAGTCAGTGCTTCTATCTGTGCTCTTGTTCATACAGCTGTAATTTAGGCCCCGGGTCTGCAATGTAGATCCATATAGATCTACCGTAAGCAATACAGTAGAGTTATTTTGGCTTAAGCTTAATTTAGAGCTGTTAAGAAATGTATATTTTTTATTGTGGTGAATAATCTTGTAACTTGAAACTTTTTTTGTGTAGTTATCTACAGCACGAAATTGTACCGGTTCTTTAAATACATTGAGAATCGAGATGTAGCCAAGGCGGTCTTAAAGGAGAGAGGCCTGAAGAAAATCAGACTAGGCATTGAAGGTATGAGATTGGGTTACTGGTGGTTGAGAATGGTGCTTGCAATGCAATGCTAATGTATTTACCAGCAAATCATTGAAACTGGATCCCCAGTACCAGTACCAACACTCCCATTTCCCTTTCAAAGGGATTTCTCACATGCAGCGCTACAAATGACATTATCGTTGCAGTTGAGAAAGAAAGAGAAAGCCTCTCGCTTTTCTCTCCGCCCCCACTTTGCTCCGCCCCCCTCTCAGGTTACCCCACCTACAAAGAGAAGGTGAAGAAGCGTCCCGGCGGCAGACCAGAGGTGATCTACAACTACGTGCAGAGGCCCTTCATCCGCATGTCCTGGGAGAAGGAGGAGGGCAAGAGCCGACATGTGGACTTCCAGTGCGTGAAGAGCAAGTCCACTACCAACCTGGCGGCGGCGGCCGCCGACATCCCACAGGACCAGCTGGTGGTCCTGCACCCCGGGCCACAGGTGGACGAGCTGGACATCCTCCCCAGCCACAACCCCCAGCCAAGCCACCACTACGAGCCCGATTCGGACGCTCCGTCCCCGGCTGTCTGACCCCCGGACTCTCCCCACCACCCCGCCCAATCACTGCAGTGAGGAGCCACCCCAGACTGGCAGACACAACCACGTTGCCTTTCGGAGCCGTCCTTCTGCCTTATGAGCTTCAGAGACCTGCCTTCTAGCGTGGCGGAGGAGCAGAGAGCGCGCAGTGTGTTTCTCTCATGGTGGTTTAGCATATAGAGCGGAGGCAGCTCGGTTTTCCAGCTGTTTGAAGCCTCCCCACCCCCCCCCAACCCCCACAGCAGGTCGTATACCTGAAATGTAGCCACGTTTGCTCCTTTGATGTGTTTAAAAAGGAATGTCACCTCATAGAGAATTGCTGGATATTATTTACGCACAATCGCAGTTGCGGAGTTCTTTATCACAGAGCAAGATGCTGCAGTTTAGAGTTGTAGACCCAGAAACAATGCGAACACGAGGGATGTGAACACACAATCATTCATCATGAAATTCCTCGTGCAGCCCAACCCGTATCGTAGGCAGACGACTGAAGCAACGATAATCCAAACATTTCAGGTTTAATCCAGGGGCATCTAATCTTGCATACACAAGGCCCTTGGCTGGACGGTTTCCGATCGATCGTGTGTTCCAGTGTTTGGTTCAAAAGCCGCTTCCACACCAGCCACTGAGAAGGAACAGAGACCACTGCCTGGCTGGGTGATCGTGTAGATATCTGTACATGTGCCATGCTTCTGCTCAGACTGGCAGTGACCCACCCGTACGGCGTCCGCGTGGAGCCACCGTGGTGCTGGGAGTGTGTGCACCAGTGAGGTTCTGCTATACCACCCTTGTGTTGTTTCATTTGTAGCAGCGTGGCCTGCCACGGCGCCACGGGAGACGTTTTTTTATAGTAACTCTTGGTTTTTATTGCTTAACAAATGTTATTTTAATAAAAGTATTTAAATCAGGCTGCTTTGTTTTCAGGTTATTGACGTTCCTTTTTATGTGCGCTGTGGTTCTGGCACGCGACGAAGCTTCCTCCCTCCCCTCCCCTCCCCTCCCCCCAAATCTCTGCTGCAATGAATTAATTATTTTTTCTAAGATTCTGCCACTGGATGGCAACATAGAACAAAAATATCATGGCTTTGGACCAATGGAGAGGAGGAGAGCAGTGTCAGCAAAAGGAATGGGGCGAACACACCACTTAACGTCACACTGTGACTCAGCCCACAGCCTCACGCACTGAGCATCTCACAAAAAATCAGTGTGATCCCCATCAATTCCAAACCCTGCGAAAGATTAGAATGGCTTTGCTAATTTGGCGAGCCTAATCTGAGACACAACACTCCTGATAAGTGTTTTTTATTTTATTTTAAAAATATCCACTGTTGTTACAATACATCTTTACCATATATTTTTTTGCATAAAGAATTATTACATAATAGAATTACAGTATTTGTTACAATCTGCATATGTAATATTTAAACATTTATACCATTTGTAGTGTAAAAACATCAGACCACAAACAAAAAAAAAGTATACATATATCTTTTTTTGTATGAGAATCAGGTACCATACTGACAAGTGCAGTATATACAAAGATGTGCGTGTTGGATAAGGGCTGAAACGGAGGAGGACGGTGTGTGTGTGTGGGGGGGAGGTTCTATATTTAGACAGCGGTGGAGCTGTTTGTCTCTGCACTCCACTGCTCTGGTGCTGTAGTGTGATTCCTGCTCCAGCTGCCCTGCAGAGAGACTGAAGAGAAGAGGCCTGCGTTTGGGGGTGGGGTTAGGGGCGGAGCCAATCCCAGGTAGGCGGGGTTTGGGGCAGCTCCAGGAGCCAGCCGGATGGCGCGGTGCTGGGCTCACAATGGCCAGGGCAGGTCGCTGAAGTCCACAGGTCCGCCCAGGCCTGCGTCGGCCTCCAGGAGGCTCATGATCACGGCCATGGCGGCCTCGTCGTTGCTGGGGCTGCTGGAGCCGGGCTCGTCCATGATGTCGATGCTCAGATGGGAGTTATCGCCTACGGCAAAGCAGAGACTTACTGACAGACCAAAGTGGAGAACGTCCACTCTTAGAAAAAGTGGTGGATCACAAAAATACAGCAGAATGCTGCAGTGAAACTGGGCGGTAACAGGGCCTCAGGTATCACGCGCTCTGGTCTACACTCAGTCACAGTTTATATTCTCTCAGAGTCCAGCAATATTAGACGGGCTGCATCTGCTTTGCTCTGCCAGAGCAGGTCAACAGATGAGCACAAAAATCACAATCCTAAATACCTCCTAATGTGCTTTAGTTTTTCTAACAAAATCTTTTTTTCCCTAGTCATCAATGTGTAACAAAAAACACTGCAGTGCAGATAAGGAACACTTATAACATACAGTCTAAGCCACAGTTTGGTTAAAAACGTACTCATTATGGAGTTGTTGGAGTATGGGTATCCTACGGAGTCTGGTCCAGGCACGATTACAGTGGAGGACAAATCTGGAGTAATTCCATTTTGAATCTATAAAGGAAACAGCATTAGAAATGTCTCATTGCCTTAATTACCAGTGTGTAAACTGAAGACAAGAACATCTGCTCCACAATTCAGTTACAAGTCAACAGCACATTTTAAAAGGAAGGAAACCTGGAAGCTGATATTTTTCACTAATGTTACTCATTCGTGTAGGAGTTGCTTTATCAAGTTTATTAGCTAATGCTGAGAATACAGGTCAACGTTGTGTGATAAGCTCAAGACAGAGAGACAGAAACAGATAGAGAAAGGAAAAGACAGAACAGGAGAGGTATGGATGCCTGACCTTCTTGCCCCCTGGAGAGCAGGTGTCTGGTGGGGGAGTACTTGTGATGTTGAGGGGACTGGAACCACAGCTGGAGGGGGAGGAGCCTCGGATCCTGGAGAACAACGAGAGAGGGTCAGAGAACAGGAAAAAGAATCGGAGGACAAAACTTGTGTGCGTGTGTGTGAGTGTGTCTGCGTGTCTGCGCTCACCTCTGGATCTCCATCACCTCCTCAGCGATCATGCGGCCGATTTTGCCTGCTCCAGCTCTCGTTCCCCCTGGGATGCCCGGGACTGTCTGGAGGGCACGCTTTCCTCCACCTGCCAGGTACGCGCACACACTCACTTCACCAAACGTTGCCTGTCTACACAACCGGAATGGCTTTTCCCTGCCAACTCCACTGTTTGTGCTCTTTACAGGATGACACAATCCCACACATGTTAAGCCTACAAGCTTTTAACCTCCTCCTTTCTGAAAAACCAATAGCCACAAGAGTAAAGACCAGAGTTCTAAGCCCCCAGCTTAGTGTTCGTGCAACGAGAGAACTGACCGTCTCCAGATGTGAGCACACTGTCCATGCTCTGCGGGGAGACGGCTGACTGTGGGTAGCCGGGGTCGCCTCCTTCCAGCATGCTGCCTCTGGAACAGCAGGGAGAGAACCACCAATCACACACAGCACAGAGGACAGCAGGGAGAGAACCACCAATCACAGCACAGCACAGAGGACAGCAGGGAGAGAACCACCAATCACAGCACAGCAAACAGCAGAGAGAGAACCACCAATCACACACAGCACAGAGGACAGCAGGGAGAGAACCACCAATCACACACAGCACAGAGAACAGCAGAGAGAGAACCACCAATCACAGCACAGCACAGAGGACAGCAGGGAGAGAACCACCAATCACACACAGCACAGAGAACAGCAGGGAGAGAACCACCAATCACAGCACAGCAAACAGCAGAGAGAGAACCACCAATCACAGCACAGCACAGAGAACAGAAGGGAGAGAACTACCAATCACACACAGCACAGAGGACAGCAGGGAGAGAACCACCAATCACACACAGCACAGAGGACAGCAGGGAGAGAACCACCAATCACACACAGCACAGAGAACAGCAGGGAGAGAACCACCAATCACACACATACAGTGCTGCGTGTGAAAGGGTAGGACGTAAATAGAAGGCACTTACGACACCACCGTGTTGGTGGAGACGATGTACTCCACCTCTTTGGTCCAGGGGTTCATGAAGCTAAACCATCGACTTCGCAGAGTGATGAAGGAGCCGTCTTTGATCTTAAACTTGTAGCAGTTTGTGTTAATCTTTTCTCTCATCTGTAGAACTGGGAGCAACACAAGCGTGTTTACTTTGACGTCCTGCTTTGGCAGCCTAAGGCAACACCTCATTTTAGGGAACAAACCTGACAGAAGATGAATGATTCATTATCTGAACAGCTCACACACCTTGCCTGTGGCACTCCGCAAGATGACTGATGTCATCCTGATGGAAATACTCGTAGAAGGAAGTTCCCAGTAGCTCCTGGGGTAAATACCCTAGAATGGCAGTCGCTCTGAAAAGAAGCATTCATACACATATTCAACCATATTCACGTTCATTATTTAATACCTACAGGAAGCAATACATCTTCAAGGAGTGAGAATTGTGCAGCCTACTGGTATAACCCTATTAAAAGCCAATTGAAGATCATATTTGGGTTTAACAAATTAGAACTGTATGTAGTAGCTGCTAGAGTGATGAACCGTAAGAAAGTATCACACACTTAAGAGGTCTTCCCAAAGACCTGTACCACACGCTTAAGAGGTCTTCCCAAAGACCTGTACCACACGCTTAAGAGGTCTTCCCAAAGACCTGTACCAAAGACCTGTGCCGCACACTTAAGAGGTCTTCCCAAAGACCTGTACCACACGCTTAAGAGGTCTTCCCAAAGACCTGTACCACACGCTTAAGAGGTCTTCCCAAAGACCTGTACCACACGCTTAAGAGGTCTTCCCAAAGACCTGTACCAAAGACCTGTGCCGCACACTTAAGAGGTCTTCCCAAAGACCTGTACCACACGCTTAAGAGGTCTTCCCAAAGACCTGTACCACACGCTTAAGAGGTCTTCCCAAAGACCTGTACCACACACTTAAGAGGTCTTCCCAAAGACCTGTACCACACACTTAAGAGGTCGTCCCAAAGACCTGTGCCACACACTTAAGAGGTCTTCCCAAAGACCTGTACCACACACTTAAGAGGTCTTCCCAACGGAGATCATGGACTTATCATGGCAGTATGTTGGACAATCCTGCACGTCAGTGATTAGCATTGCTAACATCTGTTTGCAGGCGGTACAGCTGCAGCACAGAGAAAGAGCCCCTCACCTCTGGTCCACGAAGACGAACTTGCCGTCGATGGCGTGGCGGGAGACGTACTCGGTGGGCTTGACGCGGATGTCTCCGTTCAGGGGCTGGGCCACGATGTGGGGGTGCAGGCGTCCGATGGCCACCAGGCAGCTGAGGTTGCAGCCCTCGTTGTCGGGCTCGCCGTCCTCGTCCAGGCCCATCTTGGTGGGGGGCCAGCTCTTCAGGTAGCCCGTGCTGTGGATGGTGCAGAAGCACTTGCGGTCGGCTGCACGGGAGGAGAAGAGCGCGAGGTTACAAAAGAAGGCGCGGCTGGACCGCACAGGGCTGCCGTCAGGGCGCTGGGAAGGACACGAGTGTCTTTTGACGATGTACGTTTCACACTGAAACGCGGCAGCTGCGTGGTTGAGCTGGCAGCCTGACTTATGCGCGGCTGCCTGACCAGCTCCCATTCTGGCCCCTCCCCCACTCCGGCCCCAAACCCTCCCCCACTCTGGCCCCAGCCCCACTCTGGCCCCTCCCCCACCCCAGTCCCGCTGGGGAGAACAGGGCTACCTTTCTTCTTGGAGCAGGTGGAGGGGAAGTCCTTGTCCTCCAGTTTGACTGAGGGCCGGTTACACTTCATCCTGCAGAAGAAGGAGCGGCGAGCTCCCGAACACAGTCTGGAGGGCCCTGGAGTGATGTCTGTCTTCACAGGCAGACCAGCTGTGTGTGTGTGTGTAAGAGAGAGAGCGCACACATTATTTATCAGCCCAAACTTTTCATTTCTTCTCTGAACTAAGGTTCTATAATGTGGGCCTTTGTGTAAGATGATGGGGAACTGCTGATCAGTTCCCAGCAGCCCGCAGAGCAGCCGCTAAGCGCTAAGCATCTCACTTTACTCCATCTCACTTTACTCTGCATCTTACGACATGGTGGAATATGAGATATGGCCGTACTTTTGGCATCGATGAGCCGTTCCCGTGGCGCTGTATCGGATGATGACAGTTGCTCCTTCACTTTGGCGATGTCCTTGGGATGCAGGTAATCAAACAGACTCTGGCCTATCAGGTCATTCTAACGAACGAACACAAAGATCACGTAAGGTTACCGAACAGTAATAAAACGTGTATATGAAGACTTAGAAGCTCTTAAAAAAAACACACCTGACTATAGTTGAGAATTTTATAAACCGATTCTGACACGAAGAGAATCTTGCCACGATCACAGCCCACAACAAAGAGGAAGCCATCGGCGGCCTGTGGAGGGGGATGGGGGGGGGTGACGCCAGGCGCCAGGGTTAATTCTGCATCCTGTACACAACAGCTACGCACGAGCCCAAACACAGCCACAAACCTACCCTCAATATCAAATGCTTCAGCTCATCATCTGATAAGAAGGCTGGTTTATAGTTGGCTTCCGTGTACGGATTCGTCGCCCCTATGAAGAACAGAGAAAGCACTTCAACAAGTGCGAAAAAAGACGGCAGGCAAACAGGGCGAGAATGTGGTGCCGGCTGCCCTCCAGAGGTCGGAGGGCGCGGCAGGACGTCCGCCCACCTCGTAGCGTCTTCATGTGCTGCACGGCCATGCGCAGGACCGTCAGCTTGTCCAGCTTGCGGGACATGGCGTTGCAGGTGGGCACGAGAGAGGCCAGCTCGTCGATGAAGCTGTTCATCTTGTCCCTGCGTCTCTTCTCGATCTGACTGTGGGCCTCCCTGGAACACAGCAGAAAGCCGCTTGGTGGACCGCACTCGCTCATGGCGTCGAAAACAAACAAGGAAAACGACAAAGACGAACCAAACCACCACCACCTCCCCAGGGACACAAACACAGTAAGTGAGAGGTGAGGGCTCAAGGCAACTGCCTGGCAGGAAGTGAGGAGCCTGCCTGGCGGCTTCCTGGTCCTGCAGGCTGTTGTGCGCCTATGGAATGAGGAGAGAGGCGTGTGCTGGCGGCACATGGGTGTCCCACACCGTGACCTCACCTGGCGTTTTTCACCCGGCCTTGCTGATCGTCTGTGGAACTAGAGGAACGGGTTTGTGTCAGCCGAAAGACGTTCTTACGAAAAATGAATGTGCAATTAAAGGGATGAGTGTTTGTCACTTTACCTTCCGAGTTGTTTTTCCTTATCTGTGTCCATACTGTCACTGTGAACATAAAGATAGAAATGATCAGGAATGGCGGACGCATGACGTATTCGTACCGTTTTGACTGTTAGGGGAGATCGGTATGGCTTGGTCTACACATGCATGACTATCACAGTATTTGCAAATTGTATGCAAATGTGTGAATGTGTGAATTTATGCCTGTGCAAATGCTGTGGAGCAATGTCGCCGCCCTTGTGTGCCACTGTGGTTTGCACACGGGGGAAAGGAACCGTTTAAAGGAGACAGTGTGTGTGACGGTGTGTGTGGAGCCCTGATTTACAAGCTTCTATTTGGCAATGGATGAACTACTGCATTTGCGTATCTGTCATCTGAGCCTGTTTGTTGTGTGTTAATGTCGGCTGAGGAATGCACAGGCGTGTCCAACTCTGAATAGACTGCGTCATTCATTGATCGTCATTAGCTGAGTAATTCATGCAATACTCAATGTATTGTCATGTGATTTGAGGCCTGTTGATTCCATTTATTCGCTGTGGAATTTTGGTGTACGGAAGCTGTTCTGAGTTTGTGAAAGATGCGACATGTTTGTGTTGTTTGTATGACATGATGTCATTTTCGCAGTGCTTAAAGATGCTGAAGAACCAAATACAGCTGTGTGTGGTGAGCAGTGGAGACAAAAGAGGAGATAATGGGGAAATATTTATACTCACTCAAAGGAAAATCCATCAATCCTGGAAAAGATGGGGTTAAAACAAAATAAGAGGGTTACAAAAAATGTGACACATTGAAAGAACTGTGCATCAGTGATGTATACATGTGCTAGTGGTCATTGCGTGCACTTGGTGCTTGCGTGTGGTGCATGGTGCGTGGTGCTTGCGCGTGGCTCTTGCGCGCACTCACTGGTACTCTGTGGTGCTCCCCTTCCTCTTGCGCGTGTAGTCCATGCCTGGTGTGCCCACAGAACTACTGATCAGGTCTCTGGAACTGGGAGACATGAACTCGTTCATGGTGGAGGAGATGTCCATTCTTTGGTCTGCCATTAGATCTTCTGTGGACAGACAGTCACATTCATATAAAACCAGCCCTGTAGTTATACAGTTATACAGGTAACTACACACACACACAAAAATGTATGTAGCCTATAGGTTATTTTGTTCAGGGGTGTTACTGGAACATCACACCAGGATTGTCCGTTTGTCTGCACCAGACTGCTTCTGATTGATTTGCTAAGGACTAGTTCATTGTGCAAATATTAAATGTTAAAAACACAACAAAATGTAATTTTAAAATGTTACATTTTGCATTCCTGACAATACGCTCAGCAATTATTTAGGTGTATCTGATATTACATTTCAAAACAGAGGCAATCAACAATTTGACCAGAGGGCTGTGACCTCACTGCAGTGAAAACACAACAGCATCCCGATTCCTGAGTGTAACGTGAGCTTAACACACTCACCACACAAATTCATCCAGACAGCGGTTTTCAACACACGTCCAGCAGCAATGTCCTGGGGTCAGAAGGAGAGGCAGGTAAACGAGTGACTATGCTTACAACCAGCAAAGCATCATGGGTAGCTGGAGGGAGCATAACTCTCAGGAGGGACCCTGTGTGCATGCTAGCTCAGCAGGCGCCCACGCGGACCTTGTGAGCTTTTCCTTGTTCATCTTAATTCACTTTTCATCTGTTGCCCAAAGGTAGTTGTCAACATAGATGTAGTATGCATAGATGTAGTATGCATGGTAGACACACTCCTAGCCAGGAATGACAATAGGCTTGTGACAACTACACTGCTACCTATTGAGGCTGTGACATTCCTTACAATAAATTAAAAAGACAGCGCATAACTGTTGATGAGACGCGCTTAATGGAGCGGTTCCCTTTTATTTAGTACATTTGCTGTATCGTGTGAATGTTGTCATTTGTCGAAATGTTTACAAATGTATATGGAACATTGAATACTACACCCTCCTGCCATATCTGTACTACAAAGGACAGTTTTACAACTAAGAAACATGTGCAGCCATACAGTCTCTGCACTCAGGACACCTGATTCTGTCTCGCAAACATGGCAGTGTCCCCCGAGTCAAACAGCTATGTCAGGTGGACAGCCTTTGTGTTGGGCTGGTGGGTCTCTGTCCACAAGTACAGTGGCCACATTAGAACGAGGACTGGTCAGTCACATAGTACCTGCAAACTGACCCAGGATCAGATTCTTCAGCTGTTTAACGTGATCCAATTGGTCACAAAGGCTGATCCTCCATCAGCACTGACCCTCCAGGAGACCCAGCAATAGGATGTTTCAGTGTAGAGCACTTCAGTGTTGAAGGACAAACCGTATCCTAAATTACATTCAACTGTAGCTTAAAATTCATTGCTACAAGATATTAAGCAAACAATCTTTAAATTGACCAAACCAAAGCAAATCACTGTTTTTCACACAAATGTTCAGCTGCCAAGTATTTTTATCATAAATTTCAAACGTCTGCCCACAGGTTGGATGGCCTGAACGTTGCCGTGTGAGTGTGGGTAAGCATGCGAGCGACCCGCCCGCTCTCCTGCAGACACTCTGGGAATGGCCCTGGCTGGACACACACACAGGTCAGTTCATCAGCAAAGCTCTTTGGCTGCCAGCACATTTCCTGGAAAGCGTGTAATCTAGGACACATTTAGATAAGCGGAAGAAAGAGCCACTCTCTCATAGCCCAAAACAAACTGTGGCAAAAGTGCCGGGTAAAGACTTCACAAAAGCATGAGCTCAACGACATGCGAAGCAAAGTAAAGGCCCAGCCCATCCATACATCTCCATATTTAAATCGGCTTCCATACATCTCCATATTTAAATCGGTACAGGTGACCACTGGTTTTCAAAGTTAAATGTAAGCAGATTTCCACAAACCATATTGGATGTAAATTTATGAATATTAATTGCCTACTTCAATTTACACGTCACACTCTAAATATAGGCCTAGTCTTAATCCACTTTGACACTTGGACTACTTTTATATATTCAAGTGTGAGATAAGTAAACAGACACAGAAAGTAGGAGAAAGGACACTAAAACTAGGTCACCCCAAAACTGCTGGTTAAGCAATCATATTGTGGAAGGGGGGAAATGTCTGAAGGATTGCCTGGCATTCTGAGACTAATGCACAAGATAACCACCTACTGTAAATATAATTTTTACTCCAAAATCCATTGATCACCACAAGCCTAAAAACAAGTATGCAGAGTGTGTTTGTTTCCCACTGAAATCTTTTTAACCTTCACAGTTCATGGACTCATTAATTTAATTTTGTCTGCCCATCTTGTTTTAAACATGAAAACACAAGGCGACACTGTTCCAGGAACAGCAGTTAGCGTTTACAGGAACATTTCCAGGTACACTAAGTTGTGGGGTTAGACTCTGTAGCCCATTTGCTGTAATTCACACTGTACACAAGCCATCCTCTAGGCTTTCATCAATGGTTTGTTTCTTACCAACGCAGTACTACAGGCTGGATAGTGGGAGACTGCTCTAAAGGCAGCAGTGCCACTGACACGTTCAAACGTGTCTGACAATCCTGAACTAGCCAAACACCCACAACCACAGTGCATATTTTATCAGTGTAAAAGCTGTGTGGTCCACCACGCGAATAAGATTCAGTCGACAGCGGTTCCGTCGTCAGAAACTGACCAGCGATAATCGGGATAGAATGGAAGATGACAAATTCTGCATGCCAGATTCACACATACAGAGCACGCCTATAAAAACAGGTGTACCTAAAGTGACCAGTGAGCGCTGGTGGAAGGACCGCGCTCCTTCTGAAGTAACTGGGAGTGTTGAGCTTATGGTATGTACAGAAAGGAAACAGGAGCAGGGATGAATCAGTGGTAGGGAGACAACCTTATAAAACAAGTCATCAGAGAATGTGTTCACACCCTGCGAACAGTCTGGAAGTTCAACGCATAAGCGACGACAGTATTAACAGCAAGCACTTTACAAACAGCGTCGAGGGTCGGCTCTTTAACTAGTCCAACATTTAGGATATTCAAGAATGGCCGTTTAATAAGAACTGCCCATTCACGACTCTATGAAACCGATACATCACTCCGTTTATACATTAACTATTAATACGTGCATACTAAAATTAATCACGAAACTACAGCAAAAAGTTACTTTATTTATTTATCTGTTTACATAAGCGTGTCAACATGGGTCCATCTGTATGTGCACTAAACCCACGTGAAGAGCGCAGCGCGAGGGCGGGTCAACGACGGTGACGAGCACGGCTTAGGACACCGTGTCCCCACTAGACCGGAACGGGAGACGTCTCATACACTCATTGACAGGACACGAATACAAGTTAGCTAACGTTACTTGTGTGGTTTTGACCCCAGTGAAATAAAAGCCGTTAAAATGTATTTTTTCTACATTGGGTGGACCTGATCATACATGTAGTCACGGTGCGTTCACCAGTCTAGAGACACCACAAGTCTAGAGAGACCGCCAGTCAAGAGACACCACCATTCGATTAACCGGCTTGATTTTGCCCAGAATCAATCAGTTTGTGTGTTGCGCGGAAGGTGCGCCACGTAACGACTCGACCATAAAATCATTTCGCCAATCTTTTATCCAACAAAATACAAGACAAGGAAGCGGTCACATTTTGTAGGGTTGGCTACTTAGGTAATGCTTCCCAGAGAAACGTCCCTAACGCCCCTCCTCCCAAAAATCAATACCTATAGATACCATGCGGGAAAAAACACATAGGCCAAACGACAAGACCCGGCAACACTACATATTACCTTAAGATAACGATTACACACAAACACAAGTTACTTACCAGAGAAATAAAACAGCATTACACTTTAATTCTGCTCGCTTGACGGTTCGTGGATGAGGAACTATGACATAAACGGAATCAGTCTCTGACCTACTTTTCTTCTTTTCGTGTGACTGTCGGGCCACTAACCTACATTTTCGACCAATTACGTCGTTGGAATGAGCTATGCAGTTTCTTAGACCAATCAAGAAGGAGTTTACAAACCACAACTAGGAAATGGACACATGCATTAGCCAATCAGAGGTCACACTGGTCGTCACGATTTAGAGACATGGCCGACGGTTCCAACATAGTATGGGTGTTTTTACAGTGTAGAAATGTACTTACACGTTGTTACATTATAGCTCATATTAATATTTCAGAATAGTTGTAGCGATCATTTTTGTATTACATGTTAAAAATATTTAGAACCACAACTACTGTAAATTACGGATATTTTTTACACAATACAGGTATGAAGAAAATCAAATTAAAAGCGTGTTTGTCAATAATAGCAACTATTTATCACACGTAAAGTTGAAAATTATATTATAAAACCTAACATTTATGTAGTGTGATGTAGGATGGCCATTTGCACATAGAATTTAACGATGTTATTGTTTCTTCCGGATGGCAGGCAGATATGTCAGGCAATTAATGGCTGAATGTAATAAAATCAGATTGTGACTTCCTATCTCTGAAACAGGAAAAGTAGAGCTTGTTATTTTTGAAAACACGGATTCATGTGGGCTCACTAAAATGTTTGCAGAAAAACAGTGTACATACCTCTTAACTTCAATTAATGCATCTCCTGATTAGTTTTAACACTGCAGTTATTGTATATTGCTTTATGCATAGCATAGCCTTAATAACATATTAAAAATGTAATATGCAATTACACGTACCTTCCTGACAAATACTTTCATAACTGTTATATTTGAATGTAGCATTATTCTGAACTCATGACAGAAAAAAACACTAAATTTGTCTTCGAATGTGGCCGTTAGTGCTAGGGAGATTATTTATGAATGTACGCATTTATTAATTTACCTGTAATAAACCTTTCAACATTTAATGATCTTGTAAGAAATGTAACACAACTTTTTAATTGTATGTTATTTGTGTATTTATGCGGGGGGGGGGGGATTACGTCATACGTCTTACGTCAACCGGTTTGGTCATCATTCTGCGTCTCTTGTAATCCAAACTGGAAAGCGAACTAGCTAGCATCTTAAAATCTCGAAAGTTGTGATAGAAACCAGTTCCTCGCAGTATTACAGCTTTGAGATCGCACGAACGTTGAGAGTTGTTGCTACAGCCCAACTCCAATGAAAGGAACTAGACTGACAATGTGGCTGAAATGACAAATTGAAACGAACGTAACGAAGTCGTTCAGCAAAGAGAAGCACGTCGGCGTCTTGTTGACATTTGGGTAGCTAGGTTAGCTCAGTGGTTAGAGTAACTTTGCATTGGTAATTTGCATTAGCAAGTAGCTATCCTAAATTAAAGATCATCACGGTAAGTCGGTTATTGTTACCCCAACCTTTCAGATTGTACTGTTAAACCACCGCAAAGAAACGCAGTGTACATTATAGCTGAACAGTTCGTATAGTCTTTATTGTTTCAGTTGTTTTCGATATCACGGGTTTTCAAACATGCACAGCCGTTGTTTGTACGTGAGAATAAAGATTAATAAAGCGACTCGTAAGTGTGTTGGAACACTAAAACACGGTTGTTTCACAGGAAACTATACAGCATGGGTGCGGAACAAAGTGGTGATGCCGAACACAAACATTCCGACTACAGTTCCTCAGGTACGTTTGTTATACAAGGTCAAAGTTAATTAGGATTTACCTTACGGCTTCTGAATTTTTACCTTACGACTTTCCCAAAATGCACTTAGTGGCCACTTCATTATGTCATTTATTATAGGGAGATTATATAGATGTACAATTACAGATTTTTAAGACTTTTAGGGTGGGTTGTCAGATGGGCTGTAGGCTCTAACTGTACACCCACAAGTCACCAATTCATAAAAAATGTTAATCGTCTGGTTTAACTAGAATTGCACTTTATTTTGTGCAATCTGGTGGGTCTAATTTATGAGACCTTGAATTTACAAAGTACAATGCAGTATTTCATTGACAGAAAATACAGTGATATACTTACTATTCTGAATGATTTACTCTGGTAATTTTTTTTATTGTTTTTTTTTTTTTTATTGTGTTAGTTGTACCCTCACCAGCAAAACAAAGAGCAAAGATGGATGACATAGTGGTGGTTACTCAAGGAACGCATCCATTACGTAACATCCATAATGACCCAGATGTCATCAAACTTCAAGAGATCCCCACGTTTCAGCCTCTGCTGAAGGGTAAGACTTCATCTGATTGGCTGCAGTGCTTCAGCTCTCAACTGTGTGGCCTGGCAAAACAACCAATCAATCTTTGACCTTTGTGTAACTTTCTAGATATTACTGAAAAAAAAAGTTATATTCGTCGGGTTTTGCTTTGACACTACATGGCATAATTTGAACATAGTGTTCGATTTCTTTGGAGCGTCCCCCTTATGGGATCCCTCTCCCTCTGCCGCACACAATGAAAGAGTGTGTGCGATGTAGCTGGAAATAGAAGGTCTGATCTTATCAGGTGTCCTGAGTGGACAGACGTCACCTAGCACCGTGTCTCTGGAGAAGCTGGACTCCACGCAGGTGCTACAGCTGTGCCTGCGCTATCAGGACCACCTCCACCAGTGCGCAGAGGCCGTGGCCTTCGACCAGAACGCTCTGGTGAAGAGGATCAAAGAGGTACTCCTGCATTGCCCTTTACAGAAGCTGTGATGTTTGCTGGCGTGCATGCTGAAACCCAGAATTGACTGTCCAGTCTGGATCAATCATCCAGTCATAGAATTTGCTAAATAAATTCTAAATAAACCCTTTGATTGGCTGTCTGAAATGGTTTGGGGAAAGCATGTAGAGCTGAACATCTTTTGACGCTCATGTTGTAAATGCCTCCATCTCCAGTATGTATTTCAGTGTCTCCTGCTCTGCCCACAGATGGACCTGTCGGTGGAGGCGCTGTTCAGCATCATGCAGGACAGGCAGAAGCGCTATGCCAAATATGCAGAGCAGATCCAGAAGGTGAACGAGATGTCAATGATCCTACGGCGGATCCAGATGGGCATTGACCAGACCGTGCCTCTGATGGAGCGGCTCAACAACCTGCTGCCTGAGAGTGAGCGCCTGGAGCCCTTCAGCATGAAGCCGGAGGGAGAAATCAAGTAGACCCGTACAGGTCCACAGCTGTTTCCCTGGGATGGAGAGAACTGTGACATGCTTATCCTGGGTTTTCAGCAGAGGTCGTGCAGCAAGTGTGCATGATGCATGCTCTGTGAGCCTGGGACAGGAAATTGCTTTGATGTTAAGGACTATAAAAGGTACGTAATTGTACACATTGATAAAGTGAGACTTGCAATGTGTGTGGATGCCAAGACCGATGAAAAATCCAGTGTAAATAAGTAAATAAATATTAAATCTTTTAAGTAGACCTTTATGCAGTTTGAGACTTTTTTTTTACAGTTTGTACTACATTTACATGTTTTATTTGAGTGTCTTTATGTGAAATCGACATGAGAATATGAGTTGCTGCTTTGTTTCCAGGATATGATTGAACAAATAAAACATTTTTCATTGGGATTTCATTATGAGCGATTTCCTACCGCATTGACTTTTTTTTTTAAGTTCAGACTAGAATTAATACCACGTGTGTTTTTTCCTATTGCAATTAAAATTAATTTGATTCATCTTTGATCATTTCAACTTTCAGTAATTTATTACTCCAATCCAGAAGGGGGCAGCAAAGAGCACCTGATTCAATTTGCTGTCAGCTCTGCATTTTGAAAATTCAAGGAAAGATTATTGTGCGGGTGACGCACCTGGCTACGTTACTTGCCGACTAGGTAGATAACCTTGTCTGCTAGTTTATTTTATCCCGGACGACTGGAATAAAATAGTTTCACCGTCTTGGGCGAAGTGGACGTTACGTGCAAACATAATGCGGGGCCTGGGTTCAGTGCAGCAAAAAATACCTTGTGTTTTTTTGACGGAGGTTAGAGAAGAACCATCCAGAAAACGCGACTGTCAGGTGAGTGAAAAATAAACCTTGCTGCGCGCTCATATGCTGTTTTTGACGGTGTATTTTTTTGTAGCTAGTGTGCTTTAACACTGCACGCGCGCGCGTCAGTAAAGTTAGACGCGAGCTCCATGACGTCAGCATTACTCTACGGCAGCAGAAACGTTGCACATAAATAAAGATGTTGACATTGAATGTTGCTTGTGTTCAGCAATTCCAGGTAATCGCCACTGAAACCGTGAACCCTGTCGCTCTGGAGTCGAACGTCGACTGTGCAATTGCGACTGAAAAGGTGGATGGCACGTGTTGCTATGTCACGGTTTACAAAGGTACAGGTTGCCAAAAGAAACAACAGACTGCGTTTCTAAATTGCGCTGATTTAAAGGAAATGCTGGCAGCACAAGGCAATGAGGTCACGTGGTATTTTATTATAATTTCATGTAATGTCGTGGACAGTGAGGATTTGTTAAAACAACTTGACAATTAAGTAGATGAAAGAACTGTTGCACTCTGTGACTCTTAAAACAATTCTCAGCTTAACTAGTTATGTTTGCTTTGAAGGTAAACCATACCTCTGGGCCCGCTTAGATCGGAAGCCCACCAAGCAGGCAGACAAGAGGTTTAAAAAATACCAGTACTCCCAGAAGACCTGTAAAGGTATTCTTTTATCTCCACACTCAACATAATTCACCATCCCAGTGTTATTCTTTCCACGTCAGATGTTCCTGCTCACTTCTCCCGGAGAACCATTTGGTTTGTGTTTTCTTTCTCACTAGGCTTCACATGGAATGTTGAAGAAGATTTCAAAGCTGTGCCTGACTCCTGGATCCCAGCACATCGGGTTCAGCACAAAAATGGCCATCCAGTACCTGATGAACACGGGCACATCCCTGGTACATCAGTAATAAAAGTTTTACAAGAGATTCCTAAAAGACTTCGTACACTTTTAAATCATTTGTTTGTGGTGGATGGATTCAAATAAAAGACAATGACATAAAATAATGAACAATGTTAATATTATGAATATAACAATTTTTGATAGACCTGGAAATAAACGAACACAAGGCTAAGTTTAACACAATCAATCTGACATCATTGGCTGATATGGATGGAGATACAGGTCAGCTTCCAGTGTTGCTGTAGCTGAGTTCAAACGACTGGGTCGTTTGCTAAGCTAAGCTACGCCGTACCTCACTGAGAGACAGCAGTGATGGCTACAACTGTGTTCTGCTTTTGGCGTTAAAGGATGGGTCCCAGTCGACAAAACCAACAAGCAATACTGTTGGCACGCCTCCGCAGTCAATTACGATGCCGAAGTTGCTCTCGTTCTGAGGCCCTTCTCTGAGGATGAAGATTTGCTGGAGATCACCAGTGTTCCCCTGACGGACTTGATGGAGCAGACGCTGGAACTCATTGGGACGAACGTCAACGGGAATCCGTACGGTAAGAAGGATCCCACTCCACCCGTCTGCTGTGTATCAGTCTTCTCTTTTGTACACAGAGTGTAAGTGTGTCACTTTTCTAATAGGCTTGGGCAGCAAGAAGCACCCGCTGCATGTTCTGGTGCCCCACGGGGTCCTGCGGGTGAGGAACGCCCCGCCAGCAGAATACCGGCAGCTCAGCTCCTGGTTCCAGGAATGCAGCGAAGGCCGTGTGGAGGGCATAGTGTGGCACTGTAGTGATGGCACTCTCGTCAAGGTAGTGTTGTGATCTCAGTATAGGAAGTTGTTGTTTCAGAGACCAGACAGTTCTAGAATCTTTTAGTTCTAGAATCTTTTTAAATCTCCCATTTAGAATTATTTGTATTTCGTCTCTCAGACTCCTCTGATGTCATCTGCTGTTTCAGGTTCATCGCCACCACTTGGGTCTCAAGTGGCCTAATGGAAATTCCTTCCTTAACTCTCGACCTGTTGTTATTCACATGGACATGGTGGAGTATAATGGGGACAGTCGGACTGATTCACAGAAGAACTTACTCAGTGCCCTTTCCAGCTTCAACGGACACCACTTCAACTCCATACGGGAGATCCAGTTTGAAGCCTGATCGGTTAAGGTGGACCAAGGCAATGCAAAACATTCCTACATACGGTTCATTTTTCATTTACAGCAGTTATTGGTGATCTTTGCCAACCCTTAAATATTTCCAAGATGTGAAAGGTGCCTATTGCAATTCCTCACAAAAATATAAATAAAAGCATATAAATCTATATATAAAAGCAATTATTACCAGACACATGATGGCAGTGCAGAGATAACGTAACACTGTGGACTGATTCACTCTAAATTACAGGAGGGAAGCTCAGCTCGAAATCATCAGCATTCCCATCTGATCTGATGGAGCAGATGCATGGAACTGGTTGGGAGGTGGGAGGGGCTATAGATGAGATGAGCCTGGTGTAGTGACAATATTGTTTACAGGAAATATGTAAACCAAGCCATCTACCCCAAGAAAACTGATGTTATAAAGTTGTTCTAACAGTTTGAAGTACTACAATTGTTTTGTATTAATTTAAAAGATTAATTTAAAAGTGAGAAGTTGACATCTGAAAAAACAAAGCATAGCTTTGTTCAGTCTGACTCTGAGGCAACAGTGGTTATAGTACTACATATGTAACGGATATATTAGTTGTAAATTACTATATACACTGTAGCTAATAAACAAGGCCACAAATGACCGTCACAGAAAAACATTCATGCATCATTCTTTGTCTTGTTAAAAAAGCCTTAATGTACATAGATATACATCCACATAAAAACAGTGACTGTAAAAACATTACAGCGTCATCCAGCTCCCATACATTCTGTGTAGCAAGTTTTTACAGATGTGCATATGAAAACCACACATGCTGTGCATTAGCTGAGCGAACCGTGTGATGGGATATCCACTGGCACTCCAAACTGCTCTGACAGTTTTTTCAGCTGTTCCTCCAGAATTATGTTTTTCTTCACCTCCACATTATAATTGAACTTCAGATCTTCAAGCTCCTCAAAGAATGCCGGGTCAAAGTTCGCCAGCTCTTTGCTCATTTTTCTCACTCTGTCCTATAAAACAATTATTGTGGGTCTCATTAATGTAGTGTGCACCATAACACCGTGATTAACACCATATTAAATGTGAAGATACCTGTAGCTGATGCTTCTCTGCTTTGGCCGCCTCCAGTTCTGCGTGAAGGTCCGGGTGTCCTAGTGAGAGGTCACAGGCCGAGTTGGTCTTGTAAGCCTGAGTCGTGTACATTTCTTTGAACATTTGGCTTTATTCAGGATCACCATACCTGGTCCAGCTGTGCTGGTTCCATACTGCTCTTCGTATTTCTGGACCTTGTGAAGGAGCTGTGCCGTCTCCTTTTCCAGTTGATGGTTTGCAAGTCTGAAAAATGAAGGTGATGTATTGAGTCTAATGATTTGTAAGAATTTCAATGGGCGATTTCAGTCCACCCCACTCTGCCACTGTGTCTTATAAGTTCACATCACCTAACAGTCTGAAACTCCTTAGCGAGCCCCTCATCTGTGGTTGCTTCAATGGGGATATTTTTTAAGAGTTCCACCTGCAAGAAATAAACGTATAGGTGTAAAGTTGCCCATTTAAAAACAAGCAGAGGTGAGTGGTTTGCTTAAACACACTTGTTCTCTTAGCTGGACGATCACACGCCGCATTTTCTGTTCGTTCTGATGCGCCTCGGTTAGCTGGACGTTGAGCTCGGAGACATGTGTGTCTTTCTTGGCGTTTTCACTCTCGAGGACTTTTATTTTATTTTCAAATAACCTGCAGGACAAAGTTTGAGGTTTTTTTGTTTTCTTTTGTTTAGTTTTTTTGCATCAGTTGGGATAGATATGTCTTCAAACATCAATCCATCATGGTTATTTGAAGAAGATTCTCCACTTTTTAAAATAATGTACTGATTCTGTAATAAAGGAAAATGAGCTAGAGTTAGTTTACTACCTTGTTACCACCATAGATTTCCCGCTCTTGCTGTCCGTGCCCTGTGAGGACGGCCCCTTGGACTGGGCCATCATGAGCTTCTCTTTGGCTTCAAGCTCCTTCCTCAGGTTCTCGATCTTCACCTCCAGCGTAGCCTTTTCGACTCTCAGTTTCTCCGTAACCTCAGATTCCTGTAATGGAATACACAGCCCCTTCATACAATCCAGAATACAGGTTAATGTGTTATGAATTGCTTTGAATGGACTTTTGTCTGATTAAGGTGTTGTGAACCTTTTTAATATCCCTGCGCAGTCGCTCATTTTCAATGACAATTTTCTCCACTCCTTTAGTTTTTGATTCAAGGTTTGATGTCAGCTGAACCTCCATTTTCTCCTTCATCCCGTCATACTCAGCCTGCAAAAACATTTTGTAATGAATAAAAAAGACTAAATGTATCTATAACATGGAGGGGGGGTTAAAGTTTACCTTGAGTTTTTCATGTTCCTTTTCTAGAGTGGTCAGCTGCTCTTGCGTGTTGCTGGCAGAGTTCTTTTTCATACTCTCGTTCTCTCTCTGCACCTTCTCCACTACTCTCTTCATCAGCGCGATGGTCTTCTCCAGCTCAGGAATGGTCTTTCCGCTCCGTCCCGACTGCACACAATTGAGCCAAAAGGCTGAAGCCAGATGCTCTTAAAGGGGAAATTGAAAAGTGCAGTGTTTTCGTTCTGCATTAGTGATGGATTCCACCACCTACCCCACGGACATGACCCAACTTCTTCTCCGCCTCAGCTTTTTCCTTTTTCAGCACATCACACATCTCCTTCAGGTCAGACACCTGAGCCTGTTGAAGAGGAACAACCCTGACAGCGCCTATCCGTTCTGTAACCAAAACATGCAAGTAAGGTCACGATTGCCTTTTCAGCAGAGCGTCCCTTGAAGCCCACATACCTTCAGACGCGGCAGGTCTTTGTTGGCCTGCTCTAGCTGAAAGCGAAGCTCCAGGTTCTCTGTGGAGAGCCTGAGGTTCTCTTTCTGCAGCTCATGCTCTCTCTGTGACGGTGAACCAGAGCCCCTGCCAGATGTCTATGCAGTAAATGACATCACATTTGAAGAGATGACACATTTAAAGTAAATAAAGTGAATAAATAACAGTCAAGGACAGGAGTTTGGCAAAAATACATGCGTGCTGCAGCACAGCACGATTCTGGGAGAACGGAAAGAAATCAGGAACATTTGGGAACTGTGTTCTAGGGTCTCTCGTTTTGTTTACTCTGTTCTGTTTACTTCCACCAGCCACAGCAGATCTTTATAACAATGACCTTTTTTTTTTTTTTTTTTTTAAGAAGTACACTTGTTCTTAGGTGCATCATCAGTGTCACACTGCCTTGGTTTTGGACGTCTCTGTTAACCGTGTCACTCCCATCCCCGTCTGCTTCTACGATAATCGTCTCTCCAGCTGTCCCTTCAGATGTGATCCCATCCTCCAATGGTCTGGCAGCTACTGAGTCTTCCATTTTACAACGACGAGGCCCCACAGATCTCTGCAAGTCACGTTTTAGTGCAGACTTGCCACAGCGCACAGTCGCCGTTTAACTCTGCTCTGTTTCTCATAACTTTAACTTGTGTTCTTTTTTTCTTTCGTCTCCTCCTCTGGCCTCCATGTCTCTTTGAGAGCGTTTTCAGACGTTTGAGGGCCGATTCCTCTTAGTTTCTGCTCTGCCTTCGTGGAGCTCGTCCTTTGTTTGAGCCACATCTGAGCTCTGCCTTGTGGGCGCAGCATTCATTGTCTTTTTTTCTTCGTTCTCAGAGTCTTTCATTCCTGTCTCATCATCCGGCTTGCTGTCTTGGTCGTATATTATATCCACTCCTCCTTCCTGCTTTGCTTCAGTGTCTCATGTTCCCTAACTGCCTCTTTATCTTTATCCTCCCCTGCAACTCCGACGGTCCCCACCACACAGCTTAAATCGAGGAACGCATCATTCGCTCTTTCAAGGATGCATCTGTTCTCCTTCATCTCCATTCTCCTACGGACCTGCCTCCTATACAGTATAGTGATGGTTTGAGGAGATAGCAATTGTACGAGTATCATCTCCTCCTAACCTTCTTGTGCATGGGCATGGGTGATTTGTGTGACCTCAAAGGTCACAGAACAAATTCCTCCAGGATGCAAGTTGAACTGGGCAGATGAATAATCATGCATGAGACATGCATGTTACAAAGAAATAAAGATCTACTTGCAGATGGCCTTGATGACTCTTTTGCCAGCTGACTCTCCATAGAGTGGAGCTTCTCCTCCAGATAGAGGTTCCTAAGGTTCATGTCTTCCATCGCAGCATCCCGAGGTAACGCTTGTTGCCGTCTGAAACGCACAGAGAGCAGAAAAAAAACACTTTAACACTTTAACACCAACTCCCACTACAAACCTGTTTTTCATATTATTCTAACAAAGACACAGATGTCACTGTGGACTGGACCACAATCATTTAACTAGTCTCAGAATACAATAAAAGAGAAGACCGAGGTGTGAAGGAGTAACATACTTAATTATCTCAATCTGCTGTTCCAGCTCAGAGTTTCTTTTCTTCAGCACATCGATCTCCTTATGGGCCTCAAGGGTCCGTGTACCCACCACCTGATCTGCTGTCACGCCGCGACTCTTCAGCTTCTTCTGCAGGGTCACTTTGTCTTGCTCCAGCCTGCGGAGTACGATGCAAAAGCCTCAGCACTGCCAACAGCCAAACCTCAAACATCCGTTTTTCCACAAGTCGAGTCGTTTCATGTTATTTATTGAGCGAGAACGCAGAGCTTGTCTTGTGCGTTTGTGTTGTTGACCTTCCATAGAGCTCTTTCAGGGTGGTCAGCTGTTTGGAGAGGGAGTCGGTCTCTTTCTCCTTCTCTTTCAGAATGTTCCGGACTTTCTCCATTTTGGCCTGCCATTTCTTACCCTCTTCCCACCTCACCAGCTCTTCTTTATGGGTCTGCACAGAAAACACACTCCATTATCCACAAATGTCTGGCTGGAAAATTCTACACCCTCAAGCTTGTGGTAAGCTTATGTGTAGTAAAAAAGAAAATACTTTTTTTTCAAATCAGGATAATTATTTGGTCATAACTGAATACTTCTAATTTTGTGCTAAAATTTCTAGTATTTGCACTTGGCTAAAAACATAACATTGTTTTTACATAGAATATGTTGATGCGATGACAATACTGGTTCGTAGCTAGTACCGTGGTACATCACATGGTACGAGTCAGAGTCAGAGTCAGCATGTCAGAGTATGTATATCTGAGTTTCCCCCAAACACACTGTTAAGTTTATCCTTACCTAAAGTGACATTAATAGTTTAATCTTTCGCTCACCTTATCATCCTTCCCATCTTTCTTCTCGGTGGGCTCTGGTGCACTCTTCTTGTCGAGCTCCGTCTCCAACCTGCGGATCTTCTTCTGTAGAACCTCTATGGAGGGTCCCTTAACCTCACTCTCAGTTTGACCCTACAGCACACACACACACACACACAATACGTTGGTATATAACTAATCCAATTCATCATGCATCAAACATCATGCAGACGGGGTTTTGCTCTGGGTATCGGTATCTCCCTGGTGCCACCTCCCTTAACGAAACCTCTCGCACTGCTGCACCTGCCCTCTATACTCATACGTAGCTACAGCACAAACGAGGTCTGACCTACGTTAGCCTAGTCCTGTTAAGTTTGTTTTTTTGGGCCTAGATCTTTAACGGTCAGCAGAGTGTCCCAGAGCAGAGAAGACCTTCTCCCCCGGACCTGAAGACCACTGCTGAGCCTCTTCACTTTGTGCCTGAGCTCGTCCAGCTGGTCTTCCAGAGCTTCTTTCTCTTTCTGCAGTCTGTTCTGGTTCTTCTGGTTCCTCTGCAGCTCCTTGCCGAGGTTCTCCAGCTCCTCCTTCAGGGAGCTCTCTCGAGCCTTCGCTGCCCGCAGGTTCTCCTTCACGCTGTGGAGCTCCTCACTCTGTTCCTTCACACGGCTCTGCCATGTACAAAATGTACAAGACAAACAAAAACAAATGACTGATACACTCAAACAATTGAACATAATGTAGTACAGCTTCTTTTTGGGGGGTGGGGGGGACAGTGAACTTTTTTTCCATTAATAAAGTTCTGTTATTTTGTAATCATTGTTTTCACCCTTTTATGGTAATGATCACATACCCAGATAAAGCCTGGTTGAGCAGGCCTAACCTTAAGTGCCTAGGGCAGGTGTTTTTAGGGCAAGTGTCTAAGCCCTCAGTGTGTGTGTGCACTGCGTACGAGGTTTCAGAATGCTAACCGTGAGCTCTCTGGTTTGCTTGTCCACAAGCTGCTGGATGTTGAGGGCCTCCTCCTTCTGGGCTGCCTTCGCAATAATCTGCTGCTCAGCGTGGGATGTCATCTCCGTCCGTAGCTCCAGCAGGGCTTTGCTGAGGGCCTGCACACAGAGGAAAACATCAAACAACCACCGACAGCTGGGACTGCTTTATACAAACATGCACGTTGTGGTAACCAGAGGAAAAACAGTGTCGAATGCGAAACACATTTCCCCTCTTTTAAAAAGTGACAAGATAGTTTCCCTAACCAGGAATAATCTTAAACCAAAACGAAAGAGGAGATTCAATAGTGAATCACCACAGACATTCCATTTCAGTTCATGTCTCCGTTTCCATTTTCAGGATACTGGCCGTATATGACATAAGTATTCTTATGGCTTTTCGTCATAAGAGCTAAACGTTCGTGGTACCTTCTGCTGCTTCTCCTTGAGGGCCAGCTGGGCCTTTAGCCGCTCAACCAGGTTCTTCATGGTGTTGCTGGGCGAGCGTACGTTAGCCTCTTTCTGGGCTTCCAGCTCAGTGCGCAGGACGTGCAGCTCTTGCTCCAGTCGGGACACCTGGGCTCTCATGTCCTCTGCGTGCAGAGACACTGTCTTCGTCTGAGACGCATGTCTGTCCTCCAGCCTGCAAAAGCAAAGAGAAGGAATCCGGGGTGCGAAATCAGACTCGGTGCACAGGCTCCACAGAGAGGCAAGTACAGTATAATAGGGATGTAAAGAAAAACAAACTTAATGAAGTTTCACAATTGATACAATTATCTTTTTAAGGTGTAGCATATTTGTTGATGCATGTCAGTGACTCATACTGATTTGAACAATTTTGTAATCTTGTCATGTCGTTGGCCTTGAAACGGCTTTCGTTCAGGGTCCTGATGGTGCACGGTGTGGACGGCTGTCTCGTGCCACCCTACCGGCAGTCTGACTCACTTGGACATTTGTCCCATGTGCTCTTGCGCCTGTGAAGCTGTGAGCTGTCTCTCTTTGTCCAGCTCAGCAGTCAGTGCTTTCAGCTTGAGCGTCAAGGATGAGAGAGACGCATCCTGCTCTGCGACCGTCTGCTCCATCTCAGCTAGACGTGCCAGCTGCTTCGTGGTTGGTACGGAGATGGTGGGCTTCTTCTTTAGGTCCTGCAGAACGCAGTCGTTAGTGTGGTTGATCTGATGGATGGTTAACTCTTCCATAGCATGCGAAGAATAGAAATACTGCCGTTGTTCGAAAAAATTTACTTAAAAAAATGTACCGATTGATTTTTAAGTGGAGACTCTGTGTACTTTTTTCCTGCATGTAATTAGAAGCAATGATGGATTTCAACATTTGGCTTGAGCAGGGACACAAGTGTTTTGTCTTAGCTTTTCTGGGTAGCTGCGCATTGATTTGTTCCTGTGAAGGCATGAAGCTCACGTTGTGTGGGACATGAGCTCATCTTTAAGGGCGGGAGCATGTGCTCACCAGAGCGGTCTGTCTGAAGCTCTTCAGAGACGTGTCTGTCTGCACGTCCAGCTTCTGGTGCAGGCTCTTCAGTTCCTCCCCATGCCTTTTGCCCGTGTCTTCCTGCTCCTGTTACCCCACAGGAGAGAGACAGGAAGTGAAGGAGACAGATATGCTGAGGTATGCGCACTGGCTATGCTGATTCTTTTTACTTTGCAGATTTTCCAGATCAATTTTTCAGTTTCCGGATAAAGGTGCATTTAACAAACATCTCCTTTGGCGAAGTTATCTGAGCAGGGCTTCCCAAAAGCTTTATAACAAAAAGCTAAGTTAAACGGTAAGAGCTTCACACTGATCACTTCCTCTCTCATTCAAGATGATCTTAATACTATTTTTGGAAAACAGGGCCCTGATTAGTCAAGTGTAGCAAGCCAATTTGTAAAGACTTGCATGTAAAGACTTGTACTGTTTAGGAGCAATTGTTTTGTTTGATCAACTGTATCAGTTGTTCAGTTTGCTGATGTTGTAATAGACCAACCGAGGTTTTTTAACCACTTGTTATAATAGGAACATCACCAAAAATTATTGTTACAAACGATTGATAAAAATTGTGACCATTATGCAAATATATGAAGTACCTGTCTAGCTTTGGCTAGAAGGTTCTGGTATTTCTTGAGCACCTCCTCCTTCTGGTCCAGTCTGCTCTGCAGGTTGCTGATGGTCTGGTGTGCGACCTTCAGCCCTGCCTGGCTGTCCAACTCCTCGTGCTTGCTGAGGTCGGCAAGGAGCCTCTCCCTCTCGGCAGCGGCCGGGAGGCGGAGCCTCAGCTCGTTGATGACGCGTTCCCGTGACAACACATTCTGCTCTGCCTGCCAGAGTGCCGCCTCCTTCTCTTTCAGTCTCTGCTCATACAGGATGCACAGCCCTCTTACACGCCAGCCAATGGCACATCTGAGTCATGTTATGAGGTTGTGAGTCATGCATTGTGTGTCATGCATCGGCGGAACGCCTCTGATTATTAATTACTATACGGTACAATACGACTGACTGACTACCTCCTCCAACGTTTTGCAAGTGGCTTGTGTCTCCAGGATGGTGCGAACATGCTCCTTAATTTTGCTCAGGGCGTGGTCCAGCTGGTGGGCTAAAGGCTGGCTGGGCTCTGGCAGCGAAGCTGTGGCTTCTTCAAACTAAAACCAACCATCCAAACACACACAGATGCTTTTTTTTTAACTAAGCAGCTATTTCAGTTACCTGACGTAACGGAAAGAAAACTAACATCGCCAAAATATATTATACGAAATGACTGGATCAGAGGCGGGGCATGCAAAAGACTCGGGGAACAAATAACGTCATATTAAACATGACTCGGATGCGATGTGGTTGGCTACAGGCTTGGGGGAATAGTAGGCGGTACCTTCTGGGCAGAGCCAATGATTTGGCTCTGCTGTTTCTCATAGATTTCCAGCTGCCGCTCAAGTTCCACTTCCCTCTGATCCCAGGACAACTGGTGCTCCTCCAGCATCTGCATGGCAACAATCAAACTCCTGTTATACCGCCATCATCGCAAATCCGCAACCAACACCGTCAATGTTTCGAAGATCTGCTATGAAGAGAAAAGACATTTTTCTGGGTAGACATCACATCTAGCACTAAACTAAATTAACTTTTTTTAAAGTGGAAAGTCGATTCAAAAAGCTTTGCATTCTTTATGAAGTCCATTTTGTGACATAACATCTGTTTTTAAAAATACCAATCGCAGGTGTTTTGCACCAAGCTAGTCTCACGTTGCTCTGCTGCACCAGCTCCTCCTCCAGGCTTCTCATGGTGTGCTCCTGCTCAGCAACCATGTTCTTCAGGTAGCGGATCTCCTCTCGCTGGGCCACCAGCTCACGGCTCTTTCTCAACTCCTGCAGACGAGCCTCCTCCAGCTTCTTATGCCACTCACTCACCTGGGCGGGATGTGAGGAGCTCAGATGAGGAGATGCCCCCAAGAACATAATCACCTGACTTAATGAAACTTTAATGAAAACTATTTAGAAGTTACACTAATCATTTCTGAACTACACTGTAATGGCATTAATTGCCACCCAAAATGTCAACAACCACGTGAATTAACATTTGAACCCATCTATGCTTGTTGTTCAGGCACACCTTCTGCGCTCCTTTAGCATCCTTCAACGTGGCCATGAGATCCTCCAGGCCCTTCAGCCTGAGCTCCAGCTCGTGGGCCTTCCCCTCGGCTGTCCTGCGCACCTCCTGAGCCACGCGCGCCTCCTCGCAGGCCCTCAGCCTGTCCTCCTGCAGCTGCAGCATGGTGCTGGAGAACTTCTCCTGCTGGCTGAGGGGCAGAGCCCCGGAGAACTGCCTGCGCAGCGCCTGCAGGGCGTGGCGGAGGTGGCGGGCGCGTTGGCGCCCCTCCTGCCGAGCCCGCCACAGAGCCTGCTGGTGGGCGTCCAGCTGCTGCTCCGCCCGCAGCTTCTGGGCCTCCAGCGCGCGGAGTCGCCCAGACGAGGCCTCCAGTCTGGCCACGGCGGCCGTCTCGCTCAGCTGCAGGGCCACGATGTGCTGGTGGAGCTTGGCGATGAGAGCCTTCTCATCGGACTGAGCCTGGCGATGGAACCCAGCGTAATGCACTGAAATAAACTGCTTCTCTTTAATCTGTAAAACACTCCTTAAATATCAGGACTGTCTACATACATACGTATCACATTCACAGGGTTTGACTACTGATAATATAGTGGAATCGGTGACACGAGCAAACCTAATGGACTAGATGCACATATATAACATCGTGTTCAAGCATGCGCACAAAACAAATGTCTTACTTGATAGTCAAGCACCTGTCTCCTGAGACTCTCCATCTCCTTCTCCCTAGACTTCTGCCTGGCTTCCAGTGCAGAAACCTGCATTTTGGCCACATCTGAAACCTCCCGCAACCTGAGCACAACGTGTTCAGTCAGCACCCGCCCTACACACGAGTGCTGCAGCTGTCGCTAATGAGATGAGGGGTGGGGCCCGCGAGGGGAAGGGCGGACCTTACTTGGACACCTCCACCCTGAGCTGCGCCTCGTTTCTCTCCAGCTCTGCGATGCGGCGCCGGTCTGCGTCACTGACCTCTTTACTGACGCCGTCGGCGAGCTCGTCTCGTAGCTCCCGCTCAACCCGCTGGGCCTCCAGATTCTGCTTTGCCATCTTTAAAATATGCGCATACGTTAGAGAACATTTACAGGAGGGAGGGGGAAGTGATGTCACTTTTGTTTTGTTTAGATGATTAATCGCCACAGACGCACCTGGGCAAACTTGGCCTCCAGCTCAGAGTTGCGCTCCTCCACCTGTGCCAGGGAGCTCCTCAGGTGCTCGTACATCTTCTGGGCATGCTCAGCTCGCTGCCTCTCATTCAGCTCCTTCATCTCCAGGGTGGTGATGCGCTTGGAGACGGCCGCAAGCTCGCCATTGGCCAGAGCCTTCGCCTCCTTGTTCATGCTGCCGTCTCCACCTGCAAACGCACACGTGGACGTTGGCTCAGTGAGGACCGTCTTTCCTGCACCTGGCCCCAACTGTACTGTTCCACAGACACTCCCTCTCGCTCTAAGGGGTGGTCCGAAGTTAGTAAGAAGCTCTTGGTACCGATTTAGGAAGCACTTCCCTTTGGTATTACAGCTGCAATTATTATGAGCTAAAAGGCACAATTAGGAGCTAAGTCACTCAGCTATATGTCACTGTCAGGAAGTGCATAACTAGGGTGTACCAGCAGTGTTATTCTCCCAGGCTGTTTCTAGAGTGTGCAGTTTCTCCTTGGTGATCTCAAGCTCTTTGATGACGGAGTTGATGTGCTCACGGAGGGAGATGTTCTCACTCTGAAACACATGAGATGGCAGACAGTGTCAGAGGCTTCCTGTTGTCACCTGCAAAAGAAGAAGAACAACAACAAACCCCATACCTGCAGATGGTCCATAGTGGTGGTCCTCTGAACCAGGAGGTTGTCTTTTTGAAGGAGGTCTCTGTATTTGACTGTAAGCTCGTTATATTGCTTGTTCGCCCTTTCCAACTCTGACAATGGAACGCTACCATCCAGAGTTTTCTGGAGCGCTGCCATTTTGAATGCAGCCATCTCCTGCCAAAGTAAACACAGTCAATTGTAGCCAACTGTCCAAAAACCAAAAAAAAAGGGGGGGGGGGGGGGATGAGAACAGTGGCTGGCGTTATTAAAAACTAGCTGTTGCACCTTGAACCTCTGGAGGTAGCCAACCCTCTCCGTGACTGCGACCTCCATTTGGACAAAGTCGTCCTTCAACCTGTTATTCTCCTTCCTCAGGTGCTGCTCCTGCTCCATCAGCGTGGTGTAGCGACGGGTCAGGTTCTTCTCATTTACTCGGAGCACGGTCATCTTTCGGGCAGCCTCGGACACCTGTCTGCGGATCTCTGCCGGGTCCTGCTGCAGAGCCTCCAGCCAGAGCTGCAGTTCCACGCACAACCAACAGGGGGAGTGAATCGCAAAGATCACATACTGTTGAACTAAAACATATGCCCAAAGAAAACATCCAATAACAATGACGGAAATAGTATAAAGGAATAAGGCTCATATGGCTCATATGAAATATCTTACGTTATACTCCGTGATCTTCACCGCATCCAGCTCCTTCTGCTCCTCCATTTTGACCTTCTTCTCAACATACGAGTCTCTCTCCTTCTCCCAAGACTCCTTCTCACTGAAGCAAAAGTGGACAATGTTCACGCTGAAAGAACAAACGATATTTAAACCTTTCCCAAATTTTTTCGCCACACAGGCAGCACGAACCTTTGGTACTCTTTATACAGTAGCCCCTGTTGATGACGTAGAATGGCAAACTTCCCCTTGTACCCCTCCAAGGCCACAGCGAGCTGCTTCTCACACTCTTCTTTATTTTGAACCTCCTGAAAGTCATCAGATTTGAATCAATCCTTTGAGAAATTAAGAGCGTTTTGCCGTTTTTGCCACAGTGACGTGCTAGATTGTGTGGGCTGCTTTGATGCCCACCTGTAACAGCTGGATAATGAACTCGTTGAGAGAGTTGATGACCTGCACACTGGATGGTGCCATTGCCTCTGGTAATGGGAGAGTCCTGGGGAGGACAGCTGCACCCACAGACTGCCTCGCCGCCTCAACCTCCCCCTCCAAACGCACCATCTACCCAGGAGACACCGGGAAAATGATCCAGCACTTACTCTAATACGCTTCCTTATTAAAACTATCTCTCTAGAACGATTATGCTCTAAATGAATCTCAAACCTGTGGCTAATGAACAACCACCCTGCCTTTCTACATTTCCACAGTTATCAGGGGCACCAAAAGGTAAAGAAATAAAGACAGTTGGCTGGACCTTATCCTGGGCTTTGGTCAGCTGATTGAGTGAGTTGGCTGCTTCCTGTCTGGCTGCCTTCATTTCCTGCCGCAGCTCCTCGTTACGACCAGTCAGCTGATCCACCTGAGCCCTCAGGTGGGCACTTAGATCGGCCTTCCCCTCGGTGTGCTTCATCTCCAGGGCCTGCACACAGCAAAGTGGAGGGACTACAGTACACGGGCAACGTTGAAGAGTCATTTTAGAAGAGCACAACAATCTGACATTCTTTCTGTTAACTCCTATAACATGGAACTAATCCTATCTTACCACATCTTATGTCTCGTTGTATCTTATCGTTTTTGCAAATGGCCATTAGTTAACCTTTGTGTGTTCACCTGTGATATTGTAGGTTATTACAATCGACTTGTATACCTCTGTTACAAGGGGCTAAAAGCAGGCTTAAAAGATTCAAAAACTTAACCAAGTGTTTTTTGTTTTTTTTTAAATCGGCTCTGTAATTTAGGTATCTTCTCTGTTGTCCAGCGCAGCTCAGCAACGTCTAGGACGTTAAAACCTCAGTGTACAGCACGTTCACACAGGCTCCAAACGGGCCTCTGTGGGGGTGAAGCAGATGAACGTACGCTGACGAGTCGCTCCAGGCTCGGGATGCTGAGGGTGCTAGACGGAGCTGAACCCTGTGCCCCCTGAATGGCCTGCAGGATCTCCTTCATGCCCTGCTCCAGCTGCGCGTTCTCCTTCATCACCTCCTTCACTGCAGAGGAGGAAACCATGTTGAGGTACAGGAAACGAGGAAAATTCGGGGGAAAGTGTAGAAAACGAATGCGGTATTATTAGTATTAGCGCTGCCACGAGAATGCCTACGTTTGGCCTTGAGCTGGGTGGACTCCGCCATCTTCAGTTCCAGCTGTTTGTCTTTGATGTTCACTTCCTTCTGCAGGACGTCATTCTGGCGGGGGGAAAAACGGCGGGAAAACAAAGCCCGGAGATGATGGCTGAGCGTACTGGTCAGTATCAAATCGCTGCGTGGTGATCAATCATTCATGAGATGCACTTCATGCTGCTTCTTCATCAAACATCCTCACTGCCACTCACCTTCTGCTTGACCTCCTCATGAGAAGAGAGGAGGATGGGTCTCTCCCTAATGGACCGACTGTGTTCTTCCTCATCATCATCACCACCAAGCAGTGCAGTACTGACCACTTTGATTCCTGCAGTACAGACAGCCAGCATGCAGCATGAACAGGTGTCCAGCATGAACAGGTGTGCTCTGGGTTCAGGCATTGTAAGAATGCCTGTGTAATAACATGATGGATGTACTTAAATCTAGCCACAAACCAATTCCTTGGCCCATTATTCAAAAGAACCAATTTGTCAACGGACATGCTTCTGTATGAACACACTTGACTTACAGTATAAGGATTGTAAAAGGATTATGGAAACCCCACAATGGCATGATGGAGATGTTTTACAATCTTTCAGCCCTGGGTGGATGATGTAGGATTTACCTTTGTCCTTCACCAGGCTACGAATACGCTGTTTCATCTCCAGCCGCTCCTCCTCAAGACGTTCAATCTACCAGAGAGCTCACTGGAGTTAGAGAAGCTGACACAACACAAGTTGATATCAATAGACACACACTGTAGTTGGACAATGGATGTGCAGTAAAGAAGGGATTAGAGCTGTCCATTCTTACATTTATAATCAGAACTGTATTATGTAGAATAAGAACTATTGGAACAAATACTAATGTTCTCAACCTTCGGGTAGTGAGTACCCAAATCCGTTATTATCTTAGAATTAAGGATGTTGTACTTATCCTCAGGAATATATGCACGATGACCTGCAAATTGCATAATGAATATTTGCATAAAGTTGGTGTAAACAGAATGGTGTGAAGCGGGTAAAGCTCTCACTACCTCCTTCAGCAGGACCTGATTCTCTGCTCTGTACTGCCTCTGTTTTAGTGCCTTTGATCTCCGAAACTCAGTCAAATCCACTTCTTCTTTTGCATTTAGCCCTGATACACAGACAATAAGCCAAAATATAAATCAGTGGAGACTCCATCCTGAGAGGCAGAGGAATGTCTGGAATGCAGATACAGAGAGGAGAGCGGGATGAATGTGCGGCACAGGACTGACCCAGACGCTCCCGAAGCTCCTCGTTTTCATCCAGGAGGTCATTGATCTTCAGCTCCAGCTGGTTGATCTCCCTGGTCATGGCCTCTATCTCCCGGTCCCGCATCCTGACCTGGTTTTTGCAGTCTTTGATCTCGGCTACGGCAGCCTCAAGCCCGGCCGTGCCCTGGAAAAGAGCCCCGCACGTGAGCACTGTTGTCCAGGAGCAACCCGGAGGAGAAAACGTGCTTCAAAGAAAAGGAAACATTCGTGTGCCCATCAGGCATCACACATTGAAGCGTTAGGTGAACGAGTTTGGAGGCTGAGACTTCTGTGCTTCCTTAAGGCAGTCATGGTCTGGTCGTTAGGGAACCGGTCTTGTGACCGGAGGGTCGTGGGTTCGATTCCCAGGCCTGAGGTCATGACTGAGGTGCTCTTGAGCAAGGCACCTCAGAGACCAACTGGATTTGACTGAGCTCCCCGGGCGCCAGGCTAGGGCTGCCCACTGCTCTGGGCACGTGTGCACCAGAGACCCCTAGTGATCAATAGTGTGTGTTCTGACTGCACAGATGGGTAAATGCGGAGGACAAATTTCGATTGGGGTGATAATCACAATTGACTAATGTGGCAATCTTAAAGCAGTTTAAACCTGACCATCAAGCCCCAGCCAGAGTGTTTCATGACTGCATCGGGTGTGTAAGCGGCCATTACAGAGCCCACCCTGCACCAATCCTAATTTGGCTGACCCCTCGTCCCAGCCCAGCTCTACCGGTCCGCTCACCGACTCGTAAAGGCGGATGCGGCCGAGACTTTCGCTCAGCTCCACGTCCTTGTCGCGGGCGTCCACTTCGGCCAGTTGGGCGACCCTCTCCGCCTGCTGCGCCCGCTGCTCCGCCACCTTCAGCCGCCGCGTCACTTCCTCCAGCTTCCGCTGCTGCAGACCGGAGCCCAGGCCTGCAGGGACCCAGCCGCAGAAGCCGAATGAGAGCAGCGTGGGAAGGAAGGTGGCCAATGTGGGTGCCTTCCACGGGGAGCGTGCAAAGCCTCGCGGCACACCTGGCACCATCGGTAGGGCAGCACAGCTGAGCGAGCTCCGAGATGAACCTTTAACACCTCGCCAAGCACACTCCCCAGGCAGAACATGACTTGATGTAGGTCTCTGGGACTTTCATTCACAACTTTAGAGCTGGGCATTATCAACAATGACAATGTCAACAACAACAACAAAAGGGAGAAGGTGGGAGGGGCTTCACACGTTGACCCTGTAAATGGCAGAAACATACCCTTGTCTTTTTTTATGGGCTTCTTGAGTTCCTCTATGAGCAAAGCATTCCTCTCCATTTCCCCTGTGTACTGCTCCAGGCGTTCAGACAGCAGCTTGATCTGATGGTCTCTCTCTTGTACAGCCTTTGGAAGGCAGATGCACACACACGTGATTGCATACAATCACACCAGCGCGACCACACACACACACACACACTGACATTTTTATTCAGTAAGTAAGTAGAGACTATAAATTGTAAATGACACAGAACAGACAAAGAATAATGTGAGAAAGTAATGTGAAAGACAAAAGGTAAATTATAGAGACGGGAAAATAAATACTGGTTTGTTGATCAACTTAAAAAGGTTAAATTAAAGACATGTGTTAAAACAAAGATACTTAAACCACAGAGTTCGCAAAAGATCTGCAGTACATAAGTAACGAGCCTCAGAGGAGAAGGAAAAATGAGAGAAGTTTGAAAGTATGAAGAAAAAGAAAAAAAACTCAAGAGTCGAGAGAAAATCGAGCTCGAACTACCCAACCACAGTGTGAGAAGTGAAGGTTTGGCCAAGCATTTTTGTGTGAGTGCCTGAGTCGTTGCCCTAGTTCCTGCCCTTACTCCGCTTGAAATCTCAAGGGATTGAATTTCTGCTTTTTATTTTCTGTACTCCAAAACACCACCGTTATGGGGCCTTGCGTATTTGGCCCACAGTGTGAGAACCGTGAGGCTCGGTGCGTTGCGCCAGACCTGCTGCAGGGCGAGGATGTTGCTTTTGTCTGAATCCATCTGAGCGACTCTCAGCTTCTCTCGAAGCTCCCGGATCATCTGCTGGTACTCCAAGATTTCGGCATCTTTCCCTGATAACACACTCTGCACACACAGACATAAACACAGATCATTATAGAATACGCAGGAAGGGTTAGGGTTAAGGTTATGGTTATGGCACCGTATGCCTGCAATTTAAAGGCTGTATGAAGTTATTTGACATTTTCAAATGCCAGTTGCTGAAATGCCCGTCAGGCAGTGCCTACTGCCAGAACACTGACGCAATTTACCCATCAGCAGCACTCTGACTGAAGACACAGATCCCATACAGAACGCATTTCCTTGCACCAAAAAGCCACACAAGTGCAGCTAGACGACGAATATAAATAATCTAATTTCTGTGGACAAAACTTCACGCATGATTAATAAATTGTGCAAACCAACATATGCGCGCACACACACACACACACACACACACACACACACAATGTTACCTTCCACTCTTCCACTTTAGCACTGACTGCAGCCATCACTGGATCATCCTCCTCCGCCCGGGCTCTGATCTGCTCCGTTAGCTCCCTCACCTACAGAAGACCAGTCCATCAGTCACACGCCCAAGTTAAAGTGAAATGCAGAATGGAAGGTAAGTGATTTAGCATCACACATCTTTTCAATAGCATTAATGCATGACTTCAAAATGACATGCACAGATATTTTCAATGATAAAATAAATAATAATAATAATAAATAAAATAAGTCAGAAGAAGAAACCTGCAGATTGGCCTGGTCTCTCTCCTTCCTTAACTGATCCATGATACCATCTGTCTGCTGGACTACAATTTTCATCTTGTTATATTCGTCGGTCATCTTCTCCATGTCCCTGACCGATTCCTCCAGGTGCTTCTGCAGATGCTGGTTTTCACTCTTCAGGTTGGCAGTCGTATCCTCGGCATGCTGCGCAGTGAAGGAGTGAGGTGAGAACCACACTGACAGCAGGCCAGCTAGAGTCTTCATAAACTTAGAGTAAACATAGTAATGATAATTAAATAGCAACACAGATAGTAACAGTATATAAACATGCACATGCATAAAGAGCAAAAAAAAAAGCCATTATTAACAAAGCCATAATTTAAATAACTATGCCTATGGACATCATTCTTTTTGGCATGGCCACATGTTTATGTAGTTGAAAACAGTACAGATAATGGAGAACAGGTTACAGCAGAAATGGGATTACTATGTTTGACCTGAAGGTCCTCCATGCACTGGTAGAGCTGCTGGTTGGCTTTGTTGAGTCTTTTTTGCGTCTCGGTGCTCTCCTCTCTGGTCTGGAGAGCATCCTTTTGCTCCAGCTCCTTTCTGTAGAACTCCACATCTTGGTGGAGCTGTTCAATCTACAGTAAAGAAAAACAAATAGAAAGCAAGAACACTGAACAGGACCATCTACGGCTGAGACGTCACAGATGACTCGACTCGGAACAGTGAATTCCTGTTAGCGATTTCTTCCCTTATGCAAGGTTTTTGATTTTTGTGAAATTCTGCTCGCTGTAACAGAGACAGTCTGGCTCTCGTGACTCTAGTCATCTTACCTTCTTCCTAAGCTGTTTTATCTCGGAGAGGTGAGTAAAGTGCAGCAGACGTGATGGGGGGGGGGGGCAACATGCACAGAAAGAAATAAGGTGACATGCAACATACATGCAAAAGAAAACGTAGTTAAGAGAGAGAAATAAAAACAAAGCACATAATAAGGTTAATTCAGAGCTAGAGGTAGAAGGTTAAGGAAACAAATGACTGAAGCATCTAGACATTTTGCAGAGATCTCCTCATTTTGTTTCACTGTACTACAGTAGCATCTGTGGAGCTTATTCAAACATTGTCAAATGCATCCATGCACACATACATGTAGGAATTGGCCTGTTTCTACCTCTCTTTTCAGCTTTCTGTTGTCCTCTTCAGCCTCCTCTGCTCGCTGACACAGCTAAAGCATTCAAAACGACCAGAACAGTCAATGGGTTTGATGACCTTCTGCCACAGAACAACACTCTTATGCCATTGTTGGTCTGTAGCTACTGCACATATGTTTGAAGAAGAGACCCTTCATAAAAGGTGTAAAAAAAAAAACCCACACAAAAAAGGTTGTGAAATAGAGGTTTAAGAGAGACCTTTAACAGGAAAATGCTTCAGACAAAAGTGACCTTCCTCAGTGCATAGTGCTGCTACACAATGCAAAATGAACCTCTATCCATCACCTGATCCGAAACAAGGGGTGTAGAAGATGGTAACCAACTGATCTTAGAATACTATTTGGCCTTGAGCCAATATATAATATTATTATATTTGGCTCAAAAATATTTAAATCAAAGTTTCGAATCTCTCTCTCTCTCTCTCCCTATCTATTATATGTATATAGGTAAATAGATAAGGACATTGAGTTGTTGGGAGATCAGTTTTACACTAAGGAAAGGTTACTAAAGAAATGTGGTCGACTGAAGCAACGACAAGAGTTTAGTCTGTATTGCTCTGCAGACTGCACAGGAGCACAAACTGTGCAAGCAGGACAGAGCCGTCAGGTCGTACCTCCTCGTTCGTTTTCCTCTCTTTGCTCATTTCCTTCTCCAGCTGGACCAGCTCCTTCTCCTTGCGCTCCAAGTGACTCTCCAGCTGGCGGATTTCATCTCGGAGGAAGCGGGTGTCTCGCCCCCCCGTCGAGCGCTGTGCCATCTGTCCAACCACAGGAGTGAAGAAGCTTCCAGCAACGCACAACGGACCCTGGGACTCCCTTGAGAGGTGCTACTAACAGGCCTTTGAACTCTACCTTGAGGTCGTTTATCCTTACAATTAACATAGCATGTCAAATATGGTAAAGTCTCTCTATAAGGTAAAAAGAAGGTACACAGACAAAGTGGCAACAACTTGCAGCCAAAGGGGATTAAACAGCTAATCTTCTTAAGTGTGTCTCTCTGTAGCTTCTGCTCATAACACCGAACAATAAAAGGCCAGTGAGTCAAATGGTGTCCTAGTATATCCTAGGAGACTAGCTGTTAATGTTAAATTCTAATCAAGTGATTTTGGTTGTAGAACCTTTTCACTGTTTTGTCTACATGCTTACCTCGAGGTCATTTTCCAACTGCTGTAACTTTTCTTTGAATTGTGATTCTGTTCAATGGCATAGAAAGATTAATACACTGGGTTAATAAACTCCGTCTCATGCCATGTTTCAAGCATTTCTTCTAATGGTCTTTTAGCAGCTGGAAAAGTCAGACGTACCAATTTTCGCTTCCTCTATGCCGGCATTGTCGACGGCTTCATAAGCAAAAGCTATTTCCTCCATCTTCATCTGCAGAACAAATGACATCTGTTAGACTATGTTAATAATATCAGCAACATCCATGAGGTCTAACCAGAAGAGTGCAGTCCTGGGAACAGCTAAGACACTACTCTGATAGAAGACCTCCGACTTCCAACCTCCTTCTCCACAGAGGATGCTGCTCCTTGATTATGTGCATCTTACAGCCAAGCATCTCAAGTATCACTGCTGCTGTACATCAGATGGTTGACCAGCAGTGATCTGTAGTGCTGCATTCACATCTACCAGCAGCATTTCAGGTACTTAATTTTGTGTGTGTGTGTGTGTGTGTGTACCTTTATTAAGGTATGTGAGATTCTCAGCAGTTGAATCATTTTCTCTGTTTCATTCTCTTTCAGCTGTTGAGGGTCAATCTGCAGAATAAGAGCCTGTTGATCAGTGACATTCAGATAAGATATGCCGGGTGTTTCGTGTACCCTTCACTCTGGCCATGTGCTCAGGCACAAACAGGAATTTTTAGTTGAGGACTAGACTTAACTTTACCAAGTTTAACAACATAACTTTATTCTATATACTGTGCTGTCCTTCGTTACATTGATTTTCTTCTGTTTTATTAAGTTCAGTTATGAACACATGCAATGATGCCATAGTGTAAATGGGATGACTTATTGACTTAATTTGTAATGAGGATCTAGCACATAACCTACACTGATCTGGATTTCAAATATAAAATAATACGCATTGACCCAAATCTAGAAATCTAGAAATGCGCAGAAAATCCTCTCTGAGAGTAAAAAAAAAACTTATCGTAATTATGTTCCCACTTACCACTTCTACAGTCTACATTAGGAACAACATGGAACGCTAGTAAAGCACAAATCACGTCTGAACTATGCAATAAACTTTTAGACTGGTATTACGTCTGACAAATCTGTGAAAATGTTAAATTTGTTTAACACATTCGATAAACGACATATTCCATAATACACTCTACCTAAACAGCTACATCTTATGGAAGTGAATATTTTACCCGCATAAATATATTGGTGATCTCTTCTTCATTTCCCAAAACCTCGGGATCAACCCCCATCAGTAATATCCAGTCTGTCGCAGGAAGCATCTTGTTTTGCAGAGGCGTCCAAAATACTGACAAAGCTACACAAATATCAAGCTGCCTAGCTATCTAGCCAAGCACCATGTGTCTTCTGGACTACTTTCATACATTTTAACTTCGAAAGTTATAGAGAGAAACGTGATGGGTTGCGTGATAAAGTAAAGCACATTAGTTAATTACCTTATGTGCAGATGCTGAGTCATAACACAAGTCAAAAAAGCTAACTGAGCTAGTTTATTTGTTTGGCCAACATAACACCAGTGGCAATATCGCTTCCACCACAGCTGCAGTTCTAGCTGGTGCAAATGTCCAACCGCTGTCTAACTAGTTAGCTAGCCACAAAGCTTGCCAGTTAGCAAGTAAAAACAATATATGAACTCCACTATTTTAAAACTAGCTAGCCAGTCGCGAAGCTAACCAACATATGTAGGCTCCCTACATAGGTTACCTAGCTAACAGGTTTAGTTAGCAGAAATGCCTATTTTTTAACTTTCCAGTTAGCCTAATGTTAGCTAACGCTAATTCATTATTACCTTCTTAAATTGAGATATATTTAGCAAAAGCATTGGCATTTCTAGCAAACTGATAATAAAGATGCCGCCACCAATTGAGCTAGCTAGCTAGTACTTTTAAATGTTTAACATTTGCACGTTTGCAGTATTTGTCAATAATCTAACAGTAATATAGTTAGCAATTTGCTAACCAATTAGTTAGCAAAAGCTAACCTATGTATCTAGCTAGCAAGTTCTAACGTCCCAGCTTCTCAGGCTGTTGCTAGGCTACCATTGAAAACAGTCGTATTCCAAATGTCGCAATGCCTGTATTTACGACATCTCGTAAAATTGTTAGCTACCAACGTCTAAAATTTATTGAGGATTCAGCAATTACACCTCGTTCAAAAACGTCTATATTGCTACTGATGTAGATTTTAAGGAGGAACCAGTTCATTTCTTCCGAAACCTGACTTTAAAAGTATAGGTCATAAATACCACATCTGCGAAAGAATTTCTAACCAGCTAGCTGGAGTGCACTGATTTTTTTTGTGACCCGGAAACAATGTTTATCACTGCACTGAAAAATTGTTAGCTAGCCACTTAGCATGAACATCTCGGTGCCGTTATCAAATAATACTTTGCCTTTTGCCTAAAATACATCAACTGAATGTTCTCTTACCGAATAGATTCCTAAAGCTATGTCAAGGTGAGTTTTAAAGATATGCCATAAAAGAAGGCGTTTACAAACTGTACAAACAGTACATTTTCATTAAGGGCCATTAGCAGTACTAACTAACAAGCTAGCTAGGTAGTTAGCTAACTTATCTTGTAATATAGCTGGACTTACCTTGGGTTGAGTTGCTAGGTAGTTAAATCGTCCCTTTTACATAGGTACCTATCTGGATGATTACACACTTTTCGATAATGGTATTGATTGAGCTCAATTACAACCTCTTGAGATAATGACTAGATGTGTAAATGGATTGCGTGTTGAGATTAAAACAGAATAAGTTAGGCATTTAAAAAAATATTGATGAGAAGCTAAGTTGACTTTTCAAATGAATTCAGTGCGTAGAAGTAGTTTAGCAATGAGTGTATTTTTTTGTTATCAAACTTGGCAACATGGTTATGCTAGTCTAAGATTTATTGAACAGTGTTAGTATTATTTTTTTTCTTCACCGAGCACTAGTATCAAAATAAAAAAACCTACACATTGGGTGCCTGAATTTCTAAATAAATATAAAGTCATGATAATGCTCGTTCTTGCTGTGAAAATATTGTAATATTGTGATATTGTAAGTTTGTAAGCTTGAGCAGATGACTTGATTTTCACATGTGGAATCTGTTTTCTCATATCCACAGTGCTCGATGAGGTCTCACATCAATGATGGCTATAGTGTCATGGAAGGAGATTGGGCTACTGACTGGACTGGCGGTGGGCTGCTACTGGAACAGTCTGTTGTGTGGCTTTGTATTCGATGATGTCTCGGCCATCTTGGATAACAAGGACCTTCGTCCCTCAACACCCATTCAGAACCTGTTTCTCAATGATTTTTGGGGGACCCCTATGTCGGAGGTAAAATGCCTACTTGGCAAATTGACTGTGATTAAATGACCAGCCAGAATTCTGTTGTGCTATAAATTTATGCAAAATTGGTGTGCAAAAAAGCAGCTGTCTGTTCAGTGGGCTGCGATTAAAAGCTTGAATCAGTTTTGACATGTAGCCTGTCAGCTAGGGTGTGTTTTTGTTTTCAGTTCTAAGTACAATTCCTGCAGGAGCACGTCAGATTGTAATTAACCTGTGATCTGAAGATGTGGTCCATGCCAAGTTCTCATTATTCATTATTAACCTGCTTTCAGAGCTAATTTAATGTCGGCCCCTTAGTTATTATTGTGATGCTTCTGGTGCCTGATGTGCTGCATCGCCACATTTGAAGTCTGAGTTCAGAGCTCCACTCATGCAGGACGACAGGTTGTGCTTTGTGGGCTGGAGCACGTCTGTCTGACTCTTCTCCCCAATGGCTTTGTGTGCAGGAGAGGAGCCATAAATCCTACCGGCCGCTCACCGTCCTCACCTTCCGGCTCAACTACCTGCTGAGCGAGCTGCAACCCGCCTCCTACCACCTGCTCAATGTGCTCCTGCATGCCGGCGTCTGCGTGCTCTTCCTGCGTCTCTGCCGGCTGCTCCTCGACCGCACGACAAGCCTGGTGGCAGCGTTGCTGTTCGCGGTGCACCCCGTCCACACGGAAGCGGTGGGTACAACATGTAGTGCAGTTGCTGACTGCAAACTCCAAGAATGCAATAATAAGCACGTGTTATTACCACTTGATCCTTTCACTTTCTCTACACGTTTTTTGGTCCATTCCCCTCAAAGTGTGTTTCAAAACGATCCTGTCCTGAAGATGTTCTCTCTCTCTCTCTCTCTCTCTCTCTCTCTCTCTCTGTATTGAAAATGGCTCCATCTTTGATTTACTTGAACACGTAGCACTTCTCAAGTACAGACAAGTTCTCGTTGGACATTCTCCATGGTTTACCTTTGAGTTACGTGCCTTGAAAACCATTGGCATTATGAGCACCTTTATAAGAAAACTGGCCGTCTTCTCCTAAAGTATCTTGTTCTGACCACATACTACATATCGGACACCTAAATACTGCCTGTTCATGCTTTATTTCTTCTGTTATGAATGGTCCTGTACATAAGGACAAACTACCTTTTTCCCACTGTTTAAAGCCTCTTCAGCTGCTAGCACTACCCCTTCTGGTACTGTTTAACAATGTGAACGTTTTCTTAAATCTACAATTTTTCCCTCTGTTCTCCCAAACTTACAGGGACATGCTTCTCACTCCTGCCGCTGAACAGTTTTGTGCGTTCTGCTGTCATAACCTCAACCATAACTCCCATTCTTAAAAAAATACCTGGACTAAATGCTACAGTCCTTGATAATTACCAGCCCACTTACATTCTCCCCTTTCTAGCCAAGATATTATAAAATCTCCTACATCTCGAGTAGATCGCATTTTGTCACCTTTGGTAAACACAAAGCGCACACTGATACAGTTACTGAGGGTGTTCCTGATTGGTCCTTGGCCTTCTCCTATTCATAATCTACGTTACCTACGTCTTCATCCACCCTACATTTCGGACTGCTGTTTCGAGATCTTTTGAGAGGGAACTATCAAACTGCTTGTGCCTTTTACAAACTGTGCTTATGCTTTTTTGATTCTGTCTTTTGTCAAATTTCAAAATCCACCTTGATGTGCATGATCACTCATCCACTTTTCAATGCTCTATCACTCTTGTATCCATTCTTTTTCATCTCTTTCTTTTCATCCATTGACTTCAATAAATTTTTTTCCATTGCCTTCTAGCTCCTGTCTTATATGATACAACCTCCAAAATTGCTATATATAGTAAGTCTGTTCTTATATCACTAAATATCCTTTTATTTTCCTCCACTCGTTTTTATGCATTAGGTTTACATTTCTCGATCTTCCCATAAGAATCCATTGATTTTATAATTCTTACAGCTGTATAGAACAACTACGTCTGCTGCACTGACTGAACTGTGTGTATATAGTAAGTCTGCTCTAATATCACTAAACAAACTTTCACTTTCCTTCATTCATTCTATTTTCATCCTTTTTCATCCCTCCATCTCTACACCCTTTTCTGCTTCCATTAGAATTCATTGAATTCTAATTCCTTCAGCTGTAACAATAAAAATAGTTACATTTGCCATACCGATGATCCAGTCACCATACATCACCTCAAACCAATGTCATTCATCTATCCATCCATCCTATCCTTTCATTCATCACTCCATCCTCCCAAAAGAATCCATTCATTTTTAATTCCTTCAGATGTAAAGATAAGAACGGCTAAATGGGTGGGGAGCTGACCTTTTGCTAACATGGCCATTGTTGTCTTGGACACCTTAAGTGGAGGTGATGTAGGTGTTTAACTGTCTCTATCTGTGGGGTTTGTCCTGTTTGTGTGTGTTTTCTGCACTTTTTTGCCTTCTGTGTACGTGAAATGAGCTCAGCAGAAACTGATCTTTTCCAGAAGTGCGCTTTCTAACACTGGTGAAGAAAGACAGTGTGTTAGTGAACCTCTGATAAAGGCTCTGATAAAGGCCCTGATAAAGGCTGCATTGTGTGTCATGCATGTGCCATGAGTGGTTTGTCATCTCTGCACAAAACTGGCTTTAGCTGCAGCCATCGAGTGCCCGCAAACCCTGTGGTGTCTGGAAGTTGTCTGCCTAAATTAATTGAGACTTGTGCATGGAGTTGCCTTGTGTGAGAATATACAGACAGAGCGCCGTTCTATTCATGACTTCCTGTGTGTGTTGTGTGTGTTTGTGTGCTGTGCGTTTGTGCATGTGTTTTATAAGTTTGTCTTTCATTTAGTGGACAGCTGAGTGCTACAATGAATTTGGTGTAAATAAATAAATTGCATCATCTTAATTGGAGAAAGGCATCCCGTCATCGTTCTTATTGCAACCTTCAGTGTACTGTAGTTATATGGAGTAATGAGCTGCACATGAAGTTGTTCGCTCTCTCTGAGAGGATCGGCCCCTTGTCTCTGCTGTTGCAGGCACCTCCATGTGGTGGCAGTAAGAGATAGTGTGTTGTTTCTGAGTCATTAATGTGAGTTGTTAGGCGTACAGCCAAATCCCAAGTTTTGCATGGTGAACTTATGAAATTTGCCCACCTTTTTTTTTTCATGTATCCCCTTTGAATTTAGCCGTTGTTCAAATTTTGCTTTATGGCTACTGTTTTGAATGAAATGCCCACACAGAGAACTATTAGAAATGCAGTTACACCCCAAAACTCTGGTCTTCTGTTCCCATTGGTCTGTTTGCTGTTGTCTACAGCAGGAAGTCTACAAAATCATTCTTGGTAAAAAAAAAAAAAAAAGAACAAAAACATTTTTTTGGTAAGTAGCCTCAGCACAAAAATGAAGTTGGTTGTTGCATGTGGCATAGATTTAGTGTTCCTGTCAGTGACATTCCAATCAAAATAGTTATTTGTGATTTACAGCACATCGATCCTTCTCATTCAGGCTGCAGATGGACCTCCAGTGTGTTGTCTCCACGCTAGTGTCCTGCACTAGCCGTGTGAAGTTGGAGAGTTCCCCTTGACCTCCCTCTCTGTCTCCCAGGTTACAGGCGTAGTTGGCCGTGCTGAGCTGCTGTCTTCGATCTTCCTGCTGGCTGCCTTCCTGGCCTACACCAAGTCGAAAGGCACGGACGACTGCGTGGGTGAGCGCGCTCTCCTTCGCTCTCCAGCCGTTGGGGCCGTGGTGCCACCGTGGCGCGACCGTGGCGATTGCGCGCGTTCTTGCGGGTGCACGGTTCCACGCTGGCTTAGTCGTTCTACTCCTTAAATGCTCAGGTAGAAAGTAGTTCGAGCCTCAGACTTCGGTGCAGGTCTGTCACAACGGCAGACTTCCTGTTCTCTGTGCTCGACATCTACATGACTGATGATGTGGTTTCTGCTGTGCTGAAGCTCAAATCTCAACACCCCCCCACATCTGGTATTTTTGCCCCATTGATGTGCTGAATACTCTCCCGCATGGTAGTAACCTTTTTATTTTTTTAATCATGTCTTTGTCAAGTACAAATCACAACAGAGATAACAACCAAACCAAACAAAACACGTGTACCAAAAAAGAACAGGAGGCGCGATTGGGTCGTAGTTTCTTGCACATTATCTGCAATGTGATTCAGTCCCAGCCCAGGATAAGGAGCCCCTACCCAAGAAATGTTCAAGCACATCAATGTTGTTGTGTTAAAGGAAGTAATAAAACAAATGCCAGATTTCCCCTAACCTGTCAACTGGAAGTAACAGTATATGTAAAATAAGTGGGGTTTCTACCAGAATGTGTGTGGGCAGACGTATCCTTTACAAGTCTGGATTGTTGTAAATATGTCGCAACAGAAAAGCTCCAAATATTAGTGAAGCTAAGTCATGCATACATTTAAAAAAAAAAAAAAAAATGCTTTTTTTTTTTTTTTTTTTTTTTAAGTATTATTTTTTGAGGCCTTCTGCACGTGTCCCGCGTGAACTGCCACCCCAGTGCGTGCAGGACACGTGCGGGAGTGTACGTGACGCTATGCGGCAGCTGCCAGCGCTCATGCTGACGCGTAACGAGGACCCACATCGTCCCTCCCCGACAGCCCTGCCATGGTCTCTGCTAACTGCTGAAAAAAAAACCGTAAAGGGTTTGTAATGAAATGGCTAATCTACTAGCCAAATTGTGCAAAAAGTTTAGTAAGCCAAAAACCCCAGACCATTTTTTTTGGTGTTGTTGTTGTTGTTGCTTTGATGTTTGAAATGATAATGTTTGAAAGGCCTGATCTGACCAGTTTGCCAGTAAGTATGCATTCTCTTCTGTCTCCTTGTGTTTTTTTGGTCTTGGTGTTGGTTATGAATGCTTTTAAACTTCACATCAGTGAACAGATCTCTCTTAAGTGTTTGGACATATTTCATAATAGTTTCTTTATCTCAGCTTCTTATCAAGGTAAACATACACTATTCACAGTTAGGGATATTTGGCTTTTGGGTGAAATTTCAGGATGAACCTAAAATGCACTCTAATCTTTACAGGTGAACTTAGTGACCTTCTCTAAACTGTTATGTGTTTCAGTACTTTTCCCACATCGTTCTGTTCTCTGACAAGAAGCTTAATGGCAAAATTTACAACAGGTGTTTGATCCATCAATCGACCAATAGATTTCCAGGTTAGTTTTTTTTTTGACATCATGAGACCAAGGTGACCGCTAACAATTGATCAACAGTTCATCGCCACTGTGAGGCTTCAAACAGGCTGTTCTCAGACGGAAGTGGCTACTGAGTGTCACCGAGTGTCATCAGCAGGTTGCAACAAAGATACAGAGAGACTGGAAGAGTCACAGAAAGGCATAGAAGTGGACGTCCTTTGGCCACGTCCCACACTGATGACACGGTACCCTGAGAGACCAGTGGGCCTCTGTGCAGTGCACTGGTGAAAGTTGATTCGCACTGAAACAGAAATTGAAACTGTCAACAACGTTGGAGACGTCATGGAGAGTATGCTATGTACCAGCCACTGTCGCCAGGCAAGCCTTTGGTGGTGATGGCGTTAGTGTGTGGGCAGGTGTGTCTAGTCAACACAGAACTGCCCTACACTTTGTGACAAGCCCATACTATTTGAATAACATAATTAATCCAGTCATTGTGCCTTTGCATGAACAACATGGGCCTAATTTCATCATGGACGACAATGCTCCACTTCATCGAGGCCGCATCATTAGGGAGCGGATGCTGGAGACCGGGGTGCCTCACATGGAGTGACCTGCACTTTCTCCAGACCTGAATCCCATAGAAAACCAATGGACTCAGCTGAGTCGGACGTGTAGAAGCTGGTAACTCTGCACCTCAGAACCTCAGTGACCCGAGGGCCCTTCAAGAAGAGTCGGATGCCATGACTCAGCAAATAAGTCAACTTGTGAACAGCTTGAGACTTCATTGTCAAGCTGCAATCGATAACCTTTCATCACCGTAGCATGAACGTTTTACATTTTCCATAAATTTCACCTGAAAGCCAAATATCCATAAGTAGTGTAATTTTTTTAACTAAACCAGGACCTGCAGGGATATTTAACCCAGTTGTCAGCAGAAATATTGAAAATGTCAAACTTTAGAATAGTGAAAACACACACACACACACACGTTCTCCAAAGAAACTTTTTTTTGTGTTTTGGGAACATAGTGCTTATGTGTTTTTATGTGTCTGACTGGGAAAAGAACCCAGTGATAGACAGACAAGGTTCTGGACATCAATAAAAAATGACCAGCACCACATTCATATTTTATTTATTATGTTTTATTTTTGTGTGTGTGTGTGTGTTTTTTTTTTAGTGTGGAGCCCCATGGTTTTGACCGTGTTCCTGGTAGCCATCGCCACACTGTGTAAGGAGCAGGGCATCACTGTCATTGGGATCTGTTGCGTGTACGAGGTGTTTGTCGCCCAAGGGGTAAGACCGTCCACCATCACTGCCCTGCGTCCAGCAATTATGCTCCTTAATCCACATTTAATTGCACGTGACAGCTGTCTGTCCCCAGGCTAAAGTGCTCACTCTGCCTGTAATTAAAAGGCCAAGGGTGAGTAGCCGAGTGACGGAGATCACGTCTTGGCGTGCAAGTGTGCAGTTGTGTCCTTTAATAGCTCCTTGCCCTTTCGCCGTTCCTCGTGCCACCGGTAGTCGGACTCAACGCCGAGACGGCCGACAGTGTGCACCCTCGCTCGGGACGGGAGAGCCAGCGAGCGCACGGGTGTGGGGGGGGGGGTGTTGTTCATCATGGGGCTCCAGAGTTCATGGCCACATTGGGGCCTTGTTTTCTTGTGGCAACCCATCGTGCTTTTTCACTTATGCAGTCAGGCTGTCTTCTTACATAACGGGGCCCCGCTGTAATCCTCTTATGTTCAGCAGCTGCTGAAGGGAGTGAGAGTAAGGCAGTGGGTGGAGAGCCTTCAGAGCCGGAGGGCCTTGTCCTCAGAAGGGGGGTGCTTAACCCCCGCTCTCCACGGCTCCGCTCTCCACGGCCCCGCTACTTAACTGCCCCGCTCTCCACGGCCCCGCTACTTAACTGCCCCGCTCTCCACGGCCCCGCTACTTAACTGCCCCGCTCTCCACGGCTCCGCTTTCCACGGCCCCGCTACTTAACTGCCCCGCTCTCCACGGCCCCGCTACTTAACTGCCCCGCTCTCCACGGCTCCGCTTTCCACGGCCCCGCTACTTAACTGCCCCGCTCTCCACGGCCCCGCTACTTAACTGCCCCTCTCTCCACGGCCCCGCTCTCAACTGCCCCGCTCTCTCTGCGGCTCCAGCGCCACCTGTACCTGACTGCTCATGAGCACCAAGCAGACTCCAACCGGAGCCTCACTTCCATCCACAGACTGTTGATAATGTGTGGGCTGCATGGCGAGTGATTGGTTTAAAATAATAAAAATTGTCACATTCTCTCTCTCTCTCTCTCTCTCCCTCTGTCTCTCTCTCTCCCTCTGTCTCCCTACCTCTTTGTGTATATATCTCTCTGTCTGCATGTCTGTCTGTGAGGGCAGTTCACATTGCCCATGCTGGTGGAGACAGTGGTGCAGGTGGTGCGTGGTAAGGACGGCTTCCCCTACACCCTGCTGCAGACTCTCCTCAAACTGGTGGTGCTCGTCATCAGCACGCTGCTGCTGGTGGTCGTGCGTGTCCAGGTGATCCAGTCCCAGCTGCCCGTCTTCACCAGGTGAGCCGTCGCAAACGACCAGCCGCTACACCCCAACACGAAAGCCTGTTAATTTGGACCTTCTTAGGTTGGTCCCAGCAGTGCGGAAAAATCCTGGTAGTCAGATCAGGTCATAATGGGAATTCTTGGCACTGCTGTCTGCTTCAGGTACTTGGATCAGATCCTCTGAAATATGTGTCTTATCTGGAGTCGCCATGATGACGTCTGATGACTGGAGCATCAGGACGGCCATCTTTGTGACACCGTCTGTTTCTTAGGGTGCTGCAGTGAAATGTAAAGCCACATCCTTATCAGAGGCTCTGTGACTCTCCACAGCCATGGTTAGTCGAGATCCGAGAAGAGATGTCCTCTGGATTCGTTAAAGAAGTGATCTCTAATTCCCCAGACGTAATTTGCATTCTGCCTCCAGGGCTGGGGCCGAAAGGTCTCTTATCAGACAAACCACTGGGCATGTGATGCACAGGATTAGCATTAGCTTGTGTGTGTTTTCTCCTTTCATTCGATTATGAAATATTGCTATAGACCTGAAGAGGAATAACCAAAATGTAGCATTGATCCAATAAATGAGCCTTTGCCTGGATCTTTTTGCCCCTCTTTTACATTATAAGCAGCCCCATTGCAATATCCAGGTGATAGGTTTGTTCGGTCTGATTACATTTCAAGATGAGTAAATGTTGAACCATTGGCAAACACTGATATATTTGGATTTCTCTCAAGTTGAGTGTTTGAATGTTCCGCCTTCTTTCCTGGCACCATGTGCTTTACACATACAAAAACATCACACCATTGAAATTGTACTGTGTGGAGGGCACATTTTCGTTTTAAGGGCTCAGTTTGGGATTTTGGCCACATACCTCTCAGTCACAATTTCCAGATACGTGATTGTATGTGTGCATGTCATTTCTTGATTATGAACAGCACGGTTTCAGGGTTTTTGGGGGTTGGGACCAGAATTTGGTCGTTAGCAAGTTAGCTTGTCTCAGGTAATGCCGGACTGAATTCCAAAAGACTCGAGGCTTCTCTTACAGCAGCCCTGCAGCGTCTGAATACACATCCCAGCTGTTTCCTTGGGGTCATGGCACCAGAACACACATAAGATTATTGCGCAACCGTAGGACTTCACCTGACCTCTGGTCTGGGCAGGTTTGATAACCCAGCGGCAGTCAGTGACACGCCCACCAGACAACTCACCTTCAACTACCTGCTGCCCGTGAACGGGTGGCTCCTGCTCCACCCGTCCGAGCTGTGCTGCGACTGGACCATGGGCACCATCCCCCTGGTGGAGTCTGCGCTGGACCCGCGCAATCTGGCAACCCTGACTTTCTACGCTCTGCTCGGACTGCTGGCCTATCACAGCCTTCGCCACACCCACACCTCGGCCAAGACCGTCGTCATGGTAAGGTTGCCATGAGAAGCAATGTGCATTTATTTAAAATATCATATTATGGTGGCTCATAACGGCTTGTCTATTTATATTTTGCTATGAAGTCATGCTTTCATATCATCTCACTGTTTCTGGCATCAGATTTAGCAGAATCATACATTCATGAGGACGTTTGCGGTACTTGGTGACCTGGACAGTATAGGCCTGTAACCTCAGGCTGTTGTCTTTTAAAAATGGTATGGAGACAATAGCTGCTGCCTTGGTCACAGTGTTTAGGGTTGGTTCTTTCCCCCACCACCCTGTTCTGCTGGTATCTGACATTTTCGTGAGCATATCTGAAGGAGCATGTAATATTTTATTATGTTCTTTCTTTCTTTCTTTCAAGGAACTGACCACATTGTAATTATTATTATTTGCACCTGGCCTATGGACAAACATTTTAAACTTGTCCCACATAAATGTTAATGGATTTGCCCCATGACAGTTAAAGAAAAACTTTTGGAAGCTGCTTAATCAGGCAGTGATTTGATGGATTTCTGCTATCCATTTCTCCCTCTGCGTTTTCCAGCTCGTTGTGTTTCACATTAGTCTAGTCTGTGAACCACCCCCATGTTCTCGCTTTGCAATCAAGAAGGAGCAGTTTTTGTTTTTCTTGTCTGTTATTGGGGGATTTTTCCCCCCATCTGATATCTCAGCTCTTCATCATTGTTGGCCACGCACGTTTGGTCTTTAACAGCTTCCTCGCTTGCAGAAGTTCAGAATGTCACCGCTTTCAAATCCTTGGGCTCATCTTGTGTGTTCGGAAGGGGGGGTCGGTGGGGGGGGGGGGGGGGGGGTCAAAAGTTCAGCTTTTTCTGAATTGTGCATCTCTGTCACTCTCTGGAGTCTGCAGGGTTTGGTGAACTTCCTCAACCCACTGGCAGTAACCGTGTCCCCCTGAGACAACCGGACCGCTGATCATCTTTATTGGATGAGGCGTAAAACGTTTGCAGCGGCCTGTGTGCTCGTCCCGCGCAGCCGTCGCCCTGCTTCAGTCTGCAGACCTTCAACACTCATTCTGTGTAAACATGAAACATTACTTATCGTTCCGGAAGTCGGGCCGGTGTGTTTTAAACGCGGGACCAGTGTCTCGTCGCAGGGCTCTTGCTGGGCCCATGGAATGGCATGCAGCTTGGGAATTTTTCCTGAAGGCGTATAAAGGCTTTAGCAACTGTGTCTTTCATCTGGGCTGCTCTGGGCTGGGCAAACAAAGAGCGGTCGGGGTGACGATGAAGTTGTTTGCTCCTTTGCACCTACGTGTGTTTCGGCTCCGCCCAGTCCGCCTTTCACAAGCACCTCCTGATGGTTTTATTTTCAACGTCCCTCTGAAGTTCCTGCCAAAACTAATCTTGCTGTGCACTTTTGAGACAACATCCCAACAGATGAATGCCCCGGTTATGGGAAAGCTATACTGAAAATTCCATTTAGCACCCCATGGTTGAATAAACGTATACGTTTTTGCAAAATTGCGGAAGGTGCTTGTGCTGTTTGTAAAAGGTGAGGCCTTCTGTAGCCAGACATAACAGAACAGGCTATTTTTCAGAGTGGTGTATCAAATGAGAGCTCACAAGTGGATTGCTTTGCCCCTTGAGGCATTCAGCATTGCAGAAACCAAAGATTTATCATACTGTCAAAGGCGCACTTTGAATCAATAATACCCTTAATCCTAGCACTACGACCTATTGGCCTGGCTTTCATTGTGTAAGGTATAGTTATGTACAGCGTCTTGACAAAAGACAGTGTTTGAAGAGAACTGCAGCGACGCGTCCCTTTTCCATTAAGCATGTGTGATTTAACACTCCGAGAGGATCTCGTGCACGTTCTTGCGCGTTCCTGTGCAGAGGTCCCACCCTCCCGTTTAAGGTCATCTGATTTGGTTGGCTTTTGTTCTGAGATTAGTTGTCCTCGTGGACCCAGGACTCAGACAAAGCTGTGCGGGGAAAAGAAACATGGCCGAATGGAGCGATTAGCACCGAACGCAACCCAGGCTGCTTGAACCTGAACAATGGGATCGTTTTCCTGCACCGCTGCACACTGCTGCAGCCTTTGCTTGAGGTCCATTGGACTTGAGAACCACTTCTCTGGCTGAACCCCGACTTGACTCGAGACCGATTGGGCCTGCCATTTCCTTTAAAAACGCTACAGAGGACAATTTAATTTTTCTTGGCATGTAATCCAAGCGAGTATATGAGGCGCCCCCCCCCCCCCCTCTCTGACGGCTGTTTCAAACTTGGCTGTTTACATTTGCCAATTAACTCCATCGTGTTGGCACATGAAGTTAATCCAGAGTTTTACTGTCAAGTGTAAACTCGTGCTGTCACCGTATTTTATTAAACAAATAGCCTATTATAAAATGTAAAAGGCGTTGTTAGCGTTAGCGTTAGTGTTGTTTATGAAGTTTTTCTCAAAGTGAGCGAGAAGACTGGTGCATTTTGTGTTCTTGGTAGTGTTGGCCTACTGTGAATGTCTGGCATATACCTATTATCGAATTCATATGTGTTTAGCCAAATACCTGGAGGTTAAATGCCGCCTCTCGTGGTCTCTCCCAGGCTCTGTCTCTGATGGTCCTGCCGTTTGTCCCCGCCTCCAACCTCTTCTTCCCCGTTGGCTTCGTGGTGGCCGAGAGAGTGTTGTATGTGCCCAGCATGGGCTTCTGCGTGCTGGTGGCCCATGGCTTCAGGAGCCTGTCCTTAAGATGGTAATGCCTGTTCCACACTCTCTCCCTCTCTCTCTCTCTCCATCTCTCTCTCTCCATCTCCCCCTCCCTCTCTCTCTCTCTCTCTCTCTCTCTCTCTCTCTCTCTCTCTCTCTCTCTCCCTCCCTCTCTCTCTCTCTCCCCCTCTCTCTCTCTCTCATCTCTCTCCCACCCTCTCTCTCTTTCTCTCTCTCTCTCTCTCTCAATTGCCTCTGAACATTTCAACACTGCTGTAAGCGTGACAAAGAGGAAACACTCTTTGGATCATAAATTTCCATGGTAAAATTACACGTTCTGATTGACCCATACCTGTTTTGTAGGGGGCTGAAGAGAATCTCCTGGTTCTTCATGGGGCTTCTTTTAATGATGCACGCCGTGAAGACGTTCAGCAGAAGCTGGGACTGGGAGTCGGAGTACACGCTTTTCACTTCTGCTTTAAAAGTATGAAGGTTTCCAAAGAAACTTGCGTCACAGATAATATCATATCTACATATCGGCTTACGAATGTTCACACTTCAAGGACACCCAATTCCCCAGTAGTAATATTAATAGCATTTCAAAGCCTGAAGTATACTAATGTGTCAAAATTGTCTCTCTTCAGGTAAACCGAAACAATGCTAAGCTTTGGAATAATGTTGGCCATGCTCTGGAAAACCAGAATAATTATGAGCGAGCGCTGCGATATTTCCTTCAGGCCACAAGAGTACAACCAGGTATGATTCATAAGTGCATCTTCTCTCACATTTGACTAGGGTTATAAAAGCATGTCGGACCCATGTGCTTTGAAGGTAATTTATGATCATGTTTCCATGGTTCAAAACAACTAAGAGATGTATTGAACTACACATAACAGTGTCCAGATTGTGTGTTCTGAGATTAGTAAATTGGCATTTTTGTTTTTTGCTGCTTTCTGAAATCTTTGCAAATATTTAAAAGAAAACGTCTTGTACGCAACAAAATACTCAAGTTGTTGTTTTTGGGACATGTTCCATACTGTGCCTTTACAAAAATTATTTTGGTAATATGAAAATGTAACGTGACTAGCATCCAACACTGCAGAGAAGCCAAACAGAAAGTAGTCTGTTTGGAATTTCATGCAGCGTTAGAAAAACATTGACTCTTTCGTTCAGATAAATATGTTTTTGGAGCTTGAAACATGTCTTAAATCCTATGACCTCAGTGTGGCTACCTGGGTGGACCGGTCTCTCTTCGGCTAATCTAGACACACATTAGACATTCTGTGCTGAAAGATGTTTGTACTTTCTTGAGATAGCTGAGGCCACAGTGCTTCAACACCCACTGGTTGTTTTCCTAAGATGAACCCTGCAAACTAATTACAGGTCGAGGATCTCCTGTAACACAGTTATCTTTGTGTCAGTTTTCTTCTAATAATATTTGACTTTAATTGGCTTCAGTCCAGCGGAGAGGCGAGCGGAGAGACGATCGGAGGTGCTCTGAGAGGAGTTGTGGGCTTCCTGGTTTCAGATAGCCATGAAAATTTTACTTTGGTAAAATTGGGTTGTGACTTGTATTAAGTTCACAAGGACCAACTTATCAAATGTGAAAATAATCCAAACCAGGTTGCTCAACTCTAATGGTTGCTCAAATTCTGCACACCTGACGTGATTTACTGCTACGCTTGTCCTATCATTGCCATTTCCTGTATATGTATATCACTTATCCTTTGATTTTACAAATGTGGGAACTGGGCAGAAAATCAAGCTACATAATTCCTGATCTGCTCTGGCGTGACGTGAATTCTGAACAAATGTCCCTGTCCCTTTGAAGATGACATTGGAGCCCATATGAATGTTGGAAGAACATACAAGAACCTGAATCGATCCAAAGAGGCTGAGGAGGCGTATCTGGTTGCCAAATCTCTCATGCCACAGGTACGAGACGCCCTCGTGGTAGTGTGGAAATCTTTTGTTTCCGCAAAAAGTATTGTTTTGTGAACCTGACTTGAAGTTGAATTACAGTTGTTCCAGAGAAATGTTAAATGGGGGGGGGGGGGTGGCGGGACTGTTAGTTATGAGAATCAGGCAGAATGACAAGGCAAGAGCAGTTCATACGACAAACGTTTATGTTCGAGAATAAGGAGCACGTAACAAATTACGGTACCAAGTCGGACGACAACTGACCAACATCATGTAACAGACATTTATACGTAAACATTAACAAGTGCAACACACAATGATGATGAGACAAGAGACAAGTGAGATAAAACACAGATGAACGCACAAATGTAAAGAAACACGGGCGATTACTGTGACATTAGTACGTTTTCTTTTGTTTCTTAGATTTATTACCTTCTAGGTTCAAAGCAAATACATGCTGAAGAGTTCCTGAACTTAATGGTTGTGACAAATAACTCCAGTTACTTAATAATATTTCTAATGTAACTTTTTTTATTGTGAAATCACAGTAAAGCAAATTACATTCCAAAAGAAGCTAATTGGAGGAAAATGAACAAAAAAGCCAAATCGTTATTTAGTAACAAAATATTCTTTCTGATATTTAACGGTATTGCAGATGTGAGTGGTGAGCAGGCTCTTGGCAACAACACATGACAAACACTTTTTTTTTTGCCAAAATAAATAATGTTTCACTCTTTCTTGGTTGTGAAACACAGCCTCACGGAAAAGGACTGGGGGAGGCGTTCAGATGTATGTATGTATGTATGTATGTATGTATGTATGTATGTGTGTGTGTGTGTGTGTGTGTGTGTGTGTGTGTGTGTGTGTGTGTGTGTGTGTGTGTGTGTGTGTGTGTGTGTGTGTGTGTGTGTGTGTGTGTGTGTGTGTATATATATATATATATACATACATACACACACACACACATAGGTGTATAAAAATAGGTGCAGCTAAACATGCAGACTGCTTCTACACACCTTTGTGAAGCAACAGGTCACTCTCAGGAGCTCAGTGAGTTCCAGCGTGGTGGCGTGATAAGATGGGAAGTCCAGTCGTGAAAATTCCTCGCCACTAAATATTCCACAGTCAACTGTCAGTGGTGTTATAACAAAGTGGAAGCAATAGGAAACAACAGCAACTCAGCCAAGTAAAATGACAGAGCTGGTAGGAGGAGGAGAACAGAGATTAAACCATAAAAAAGTTACATGTCTGTCAGTACAGAATAGTAGATGTTTTGTTCCCGTAGCCTGAAGCCGCGCATGGAGGTAGGTGTTGTGATGTCTGCAGAATCTGATTTTGCAGGTTTGCTTTTAGGTTTTGTGCTGTTCATTCAACTTGTATAATCTGCCAGCCATAATATTTTGCGTTTGTTATTAAACAGTGTACACTATAAATACAACCATTTCCTTTTCTTGACCTTTGGTGTACCAGGTCATTCCAGGGAAGAAGTATGCTACTCGCGTGGCACCTAACCACCTGAACGTCTACATCAACCTGGCTAACCTGATCAGAGCCAGTGACTCCCGCCTGGAGGAAGCCGATCAGCTCTACAGGCAGGCCATTAGCATGAGGCCCGACTTCAAACAGGCGTACATTAGCAGGCAAGTCCCCTGACCCGCTCAGACACGACCATCTGTACAAGGGCAGTTACTCGGCCGCAAATTTAGCCTCCTCTTCTCAATGGCGGAAGTGCTGAGGATGGTTTAATCATTAATATTCGCCGGGTAGTGGCACGAAGGGAGAGCATTCAGTGTTGCATTCATCGAACAAGTGGCACCCGACTTGTAATTTTTTGTCTGGGCAGTCTGTGCGCTCGCCGTAATTATATATTACAATATTTTTACATTGGAAGGTGATGGTGTAAATCATAAATTATGGGTCATTGGTGTTTTATTGTTGGTTTTTTTTTTTTTTTTTTATATTATGGAGTTGAACCTTGTTTTTTTTTTTATTTGTTATGAAACTGTGACTTGTTTTAGCTCCAAGCCTGTTGTCAATGCATTATTCATTGGAGTTTATAGGTCACAGAAAGTGTTGGAAAAAGCAGCTTGGATCTCTGAAGTCTGACACTGTTGTGTGGATCTTCTCCTTCTCTCCGCCTTGCGTACAGAGGAGAGCTCCTCTTGAAGATGAACAAACCCAGCGAGGCAAGGGATGCTTACTTGCGGGCATTGGAGTTGGACCGCACCAACGCTGACCTGTGGTACAACCTGGCCATCGTCAACATCGAGATGAAAGAACCGTCTGAGGCGCTGAGAAACTTCAACCGTGCGCTTGAGCTGAACCCACGGCACAAACTCGCCCTCTTCAACTCCGCTCTTCTCATGCAGGAATCCGGTAGGTGAAACCGATGACGCTGACGCTCATTAAAGTTCTTGTGCAACGTTCCATTTAATAAACTTCATAATAAACTTTAGCGTACAGTTAGCACATGCTCCATAAAAGCTTGTATGTACAAATAAGGTTTAAGACATTTTTGCTAGAAAGAGTCGGAAAACGCTAACGGTAAAAGCACCATCACCTCTGCGCTTCAGTTCGCACTGCAGCTGCACACAGGCCTTCGCTCAGACATCTGCTGCTTGTATGCAACAACACTTCCCTGATATATTCTGCCATATCACCAGACATTTTAAATCCACCCTAAATTTCACCATCAGCCAACAATGAGGCCAGAACTGGACTGATGTGATCAGTACACCTAGTTTGAGGTGTAGCAGCGTTCTGGACCAACTGTTTCCCAGAATTCCTTTACTAATTCAAGTTAAAGACGTACTGCAGCAATCCAGACAGGATGAAACAAATGCTAAAATGGCAAAATAACACCATGCAGCCTCTCACCTACGTTATATAAATACTAAATACACATTCCCCCCCCCCACTTGGAATGCTGCCTATTGATCCAGCAGTAGTCGCCCGAGTGTGAGCAGCGCTCAGACGTACATGCCTCTTTGTGAAGACCTGACAGACTGGATGGATGTCTGTTTTCTAGGGGGCTTTAGCTTTAGCTCCGCATTCACACGCCCACGCAGCCGCAATGCAAATAATGTGAAAACAACTGGGCTTTTGTCTCGTGGTTTACGTGAGTTTGATTTGCGCAGCTTTGCTTTGGATTGTGTTGGGAGTTGTGTGGGCAGGATCTGGGATGATCCGTCACCGTAAATGTTTACTATGTAAATTTGCCAAACGTCGGCTTGCAGACTTGTGTTTCTGTAGCGAAAGTGGTTTTGGAGTATGTCCTTTTGTACCGTCTGTGGCCGCCGCTGTCACGGATTATCGCGACGATGGGTAGATTTGCCGACGTGAATTAATCACGAGAGCTCACGCTCCTGTGTTGCAGGCGAGGCCAAACTTCGGCCCGAGGCCAACCGGCGGTTCCTCGCCTACGTCAGGGAGGAGCCGGACGACGCCAACGGCTACTTCAACCTGGGCATGCTGGCCATGGACGCCCACGAGAACGAGGAGGCGGAGCGCTGGATGCGCCGGGCCATCCGCCTGCAGCCGGGCTTCCGCAGCGCCCTCTTCAACCTGGCGCTGCTGTTCTCGCAGTGGGGCCGCGAGCTGGCGGCGCTGCCCGTGCTGGACGAGCTCCTCCGCCACCACCCCGAGCACGTCAAGGGCCTCATCCTCAAGGGCGACATCCTGATGAACCACCGCAAGGACACGGCCGGCGCGCGGGCCTGCTTCCAGCGCATCCTGCGTGCCGACCCCGGCAACGTGCAGGCCAAGCACAACCTGTGCGTGGTGCACTTCGAGGAGCGGGACCTGGCGGGAGCCGAGCGCTGCCTGGAGGAGACGCTGGCCATGGCGCCCCACGAGGAGTACGTGCGCCGCCACCTCCGCATCGTACGCGGGAAGATGGCGGCCGCCAGCGCGGCAGGCCGGCCACCGACAGCAGGGGGCGCTGACGAGCGCCGGCCACGGGGCCACGGAGGGGAGGAGATGGTGGAAGAGGAGGAGGAGGAGGAGGATGAAGAGCAGCCAGCCAAGGCGGGAACAGGGGATGGGGCCGGGAGGGAGAAGAATTTGCGGAAATCCTCCCCCGCTAACGGCTCGCGCCGCCCTGCCCAGGTCCAACAGGCGAGGCTGGACGCGAGCCAGGCTGAGAAACGGACTAAGAACAAATCCCCGAAAGAGATTAAAGACATCGAAGAGAAACGGGAGGCTGCCTTGAAAAGGCTGGAGGAGATCGAGCGTATTTTAAGCAGTGATTAACCTCCCTGTTTACCTGCAGAGCTTCTCCAGGCCAGGAAGAGGCTCCGCGGGGGCCCAAACGACACCTTGTTTATGCATGTGTGTAATGACTCCGAAAGAGGAAGCTGTGCTTTGTTTTTGTTTTGCTGTTTGTTTTGTTTTTGTGTGTTTTTTACTGTGTGAGGTACACAATTCTTACGGCTTGAATAAGGAAGAGTCTTAGTCGTGCGAACCCAGCGTGTCGAGAGAGAAAAGCAGAAAATCTAGTACTTCTTAAAAGGATTTGGAATCCTGGCTGCAGACATTTTTTCACTGATGGAATGTGTTAGTGGGGTTTTTTTTCTTTATTATTTTTTTTAATCACTGGATTACTTTTTTAAACTGGGAAGACATTAAAGACATTAAAGTATTCAGACATTAATATATGTTGATAAGTGGCTGTGGAAGCCTGATTAATCAGGATCACAGACAATTCCAGGAAGTGAGTTGATGCAGGTCGTGGGCAGGGTGCTGGCGGCCTGTGTGGCCCCACCTCCCCCCAGGCGCGTTTCCTCTCCGCCTCTTCGCCTGCTGTTTTGTCTCGTGCCTTTGCCCTGCCACGCCTCGCGCGGTATCGAGACTTTTAATCCTGCCGCTCTGACACCACCGAGCACATTCATCTCGCCGCCGTGCGGGGTCGGCCGCCCTGACCGTCTCGCGCGCTCGGGTCGACGGCCCGCGGGCCTGAAGCGAGCCACCTGCGTGCCTCTCTGATCCCGCGTTCGTACCCTCCGAGCGGGGCGGGGCGGCCCGGGTGTGGCAGGACTCGCAACTTGCTGCTTTGTTCCCACTGCTCACATCAAACACCAGCTCACAAAGAGGCACTGAGGGTGGAGCAGCCGTCTCCCGTAGTGATGAGTGGACGCGTTCGACAGCACTTTCATCTGCTGCCCTTGTGGCACCTTCTGGTACTGCGCTTACTCACTGACATCAGCGTGTGAGTCACTGGCATTCTGGGAAAGGGCAGACAACCTAGAGTTGTGTGTGTCTTTTTTCTTGGAATCATTCATTGATTAAAAGTGCTTTTGATTTCCTTTTTCTCTATTACTGTATTATAAAGAACCATATGTTGCAGAACTCAAAATGGGATCTTCCTGGGCTTATCCAGTGGAGACACTCTTACTCTCCTGTTCACTTGTCCAGTGGAGACACTCTTACTCTCCTGTTCACTTGTCAAGTGGAGACACTCTTACTCTCCTGTTCACTCCCACTGCGGAGCAGAAACCAAGTTGACATTGCTGGAGTTCACCCACCTCGTTACCCAGATCTCCTCTTTCACCGCGACATTCACATCGGTTCGTTAGTGATTGCTGCGATGACATATTTGCACAGTGTGAACAGTGAGGTTAACACTAACCCCTTCCGTCTACACCCGACGGGGCTCTGCTGCACCTGAACCACGGTGGAGCAAGCCGGCTACACGTAAGGTCATCCGCTACCGCCGATGATGCCGGGTGTCTGGGGCACACACTGTACCGGCCGGCGACCCTCGCACCATCATCCTTCAGTGAAGGACCTGTGGTAAAATGTTCCTTGTGGAATCCCGTTCCACTGTGTCCACAATATGCCCTGACAGAAGTTTAGTAGCTATTGTTTGACAGCGTATAAAAGTAATTTTAAATTGATTTGTACTGATTGTGTTTATTATTTGCGCTGTTTCTACAGTACTACCCATGTCATTTCACTGAGTGTATTACGCACCAATTTACTGTAAAGCCAGTCGGCAGCCATGAACATGCTGTCAGTCGTACCTGTGCTCCTCTTACCTAAGGGTGAGTGCAGGGAATGTGCGCTATTTTGTCAGTAAACGTATTCAGGGCCTCCTTTAAGGATGTCCTGCCCCAGAGGTCTAAAACAATGGCTTCACTCACTCACTGTGATGTCACCAAAACCACTATTTGTGTGTGTGTGTGTGTGTGTGTGAGAATGTGTGTGCGTGTGCACATGGGTGTGTGTGCATGAGTGTGTGCACACGTGGGTGTGTGTGCACGAGTGAGTATGTGTGCATGTTCGTTTTTGGGAGTTGGTAGTTGTTTTCTTTGTTATTGTTAGTTTTTTAATCCAAGTGATTTAACACTTACTTTCTTTCTCTTGTAAACCAGAGTGTCATTGGTGTCTGAGCTTACAGATTTCCTCAATAAAGAAAATTGACAGCAGTTATTCACTCTGCAGCGTCCCTGTTTGGGCCCTCCCCATTAGAAAGGGCTGGTCACTCCAAGTGTGAACGAATAAGTGGCCTGTTTGGAAGGACGCTGGCTTCTCTCTGTGCGCTGGTGTTTGCCTGGAAAATCCTGCCTGCGTTTCCTTCAGCAGAGGGACGAGTGCAGCATGTTGATTGAGGCGCTGCATACGCCAGAAAGCGAAGAGTCTGCAGCTCCCAGGAAGCAGCTCGGAGGCAGAACGCTTCCACATCTGGGCTGCACATTTTAAGGATCACTCTCTCTTTTCAGTGATTGAAAATGATTGAAAACACCCATCGACAGACCTTGCCTAATTTTCAATTGCATCATTGAGCTTGAAACATTCAAATGTTTTCTTACTTCTAGATTATTTGCTTACTTCTCATCTCCTAGTCAAGCCATCAAGAAGACGACATCATTTAACCTCTGGCAGGTGTGTGTGACCCAGGAACGGTCGCAGGAGGGACTGTGGTAATCCTCAGCAAACATATTTAAATGGTGGGATGTTTTTGTCTGCTGATGTCCTTTACAATACAGGGCTGTGGGGATTAGTCTCCTGATGTATGTGCAATGAGGGGTAATGGGGATTAGTCTGTCAGTGTCCTTTACAGTGTAGTGCTGTAGGGATTAGTCTGGCGAGGTACACAATACTGGGCTGTGGGGATTAGTGTGGTGAGGACGCATACAATAGGGGTCTGTGGGGATTAGTCTGGTGAGGAAGTATACAGTACAGTAAGGAAGTATACGTTTTTTTCTGTTTTCTTTTTTTTTTGCCTTTGTGGGTTTGATTTATGACCAATATTCTGTCATTTTAGTAAATTGAATATAAAGAGACCATTTAAATTTTAAGAGTTTCACAGGCCCAGATTAATCCAGCTAAACAGCTAAAAAGAGCTGTTGAAGATTATTACAAGATCATGCTAATATATGCCAGAGTAACCAGCAGTTTTCATGCTGTTTGTAGTAGACTGTTAACAATGAACTTTACCATCTACACCCTCCTTATCCTCCATACCATCTAAATGCACCTGTTTAATGACCTAACGTAGGGAAGCTCTGAAGAGATAAATATTTCATAATTAAAACATACATTTTTTAATAAAGCAAGTTATTAGCAGTTGCCTTGCTGCTGGAAACAAGACCAGAACAGGTAATTTCATGTTTGAGTGACAATTCAGGAACTTTCTTTTCAACATGAGTTTGTCAGGTATTAATGAAACCAGTGTTTGTGTATTCAGTGGGGAGGGGAAACAAGCCTCTGCCTGCTCCTCTGAAGGTGCCCCCCCTAACCTAACAACCCCCCCCACCCCAACACCCCCCCTCGGGTGACTGATCGCTATTCATGGGTGACCATTCTGTTTGTTTATGAGACACGTGAAGTCTGAGTCTTCGCTACCATCCTCACACCCATCCGATGTTCAGGCGACTGACGTGTGTTCTTCTAGTCGCATGCCTTAAGCATGTGTCATTCTGCGTTGCCCTGCCCTTACTTCAAACAGAAATGACGGTAGTTGTTTCAACATAAGGATGTGTGTGTGCGCGTGTGTGTGTGCGCACGTGCTTACATGTAAAGGAGAAAAGTGCAAGTGTTAGCAGAATATGACGGAACTGCACCTGTAGGGGGCGCTGTCCTCTGCTAGCATACCACACTGTTGCAATGTGTTGGCATGCAGTTCCAACAAGCATGATAAACACTAGGATCCAGTCGATGTACAAAACAGTATTTGAAGTGCACTTTCGTTAATAGGAAGAAGTTCACTCAAGTTTCCAAATGTCATAGATCATATAGGCCTACCAGGCCTGCTTATGTCTTTTGTAATTGCAACAACAGTGGGATTCGTTCTAGGCCTTTCTTTTTGTGCACGCTGCCAATGAAGAAGGCTTTTGGAATTTATTTTCCTACATAAATGAAACCAATAGGAATTTCCAGTGTGTAATTAGTGTTCTAAAACATGCTTGTTGTTGTAAGGCCGTCCGCAAAGGTACGTGTCTGGTTCCTCTCCAACGCTGGATGAGTGATGGTGGTGGGACGGAAACGGCATGTTGGCTTTCGGGATCCACACAGAAGGTGGCAGTTCCAAAGTACATGCAAAATATTGATCTTTTAGTGATTCTCTCGTGACAGCTGTCGGCGTTCCAGCTACACTCCCAGTGGAATAAAACTCTGTTTTATCAGCTGTAAATGTATTACTTGTAAAACATTTTTTAATATTTCAGCTGCAGGCTGTTCAGGGCTCTGGTACGTGGCTGATGGACGCAGACAGGCACAGTTGCTTGTGCATCTGAAGCCATGCCAGCTGTCTGGGCTTTTGACAGCTGTGTGATGGATCCTGATACGGTGAAAAGGTGTTTAGTGATGTTGAAACATATCTGATCTTATGATAAATGATACACGCACACGGAGCAGAGATGTTTGTCAGTTGGAGATGTTGATCTGGATGAGATGGCATTTTTTCATAACTGTTGCTGTGTTTAAAAAGACACTGAAGAATATAGTGGTCTGTTTCTTCTGTTGAGAGGTTTGTGAATGTAGGAGATCTCCCAGTGTGCCTCATATCTTTTAAGAAAAATAGACCTCACAGACAGTCATGAACATAACAAAAATATAAAAGGATCATTTGGTCACAAAATGAATGAAGTGTTCTTGTTGGAGGGATTTGAGGATGAAATTTCTGCTGAGATTTTTCTTTCATTTCTTTACACGGTTCAGAAATCACAAGATGATTTGTAACCGCCAAGCACCCGTGATGTCTGATTCAATTACGCGATTGATCACATGGGTGTGGTTAATTTTAGGATTTTTCTTTATTTTTATCGAGCTCGGGCCAAGCTAGCTTTTCTCTCTCAGTGTCCTGAAAGCTTGTCCACGCCCAAGCAATAATAGTAAAATCCTAAACATAGAAATGAAATATAACACGTTCTAAATCAGTTTAATTGTATGTAGATTGATAGTCTAATGAAAAGCATAAATCTTGTGTCATTGTGCTATTTTTCAAGTCCTGTAGAGCGACTGATAGAAATGATGCATTCAGCTGCGCGTGGGAAACATGAACAACTGCCTGTGATTATGTCACAAGACAATTTTAGATCAAGTGCTTTTCTTCTGACGTCTCGTCGACAACCAAAAAAAAAACGCCATAAACGGCGACGAGCAGTACGTTGTGAACTCGTGTTATTGTTCGGCTCAGGCAACGTCATTTGCATCGGTGCAGGAGCGTCCGTGGCAGTTTCCTGCATTTGAACTGGGGGCAGTTATTTTGGGCACTATGGTCACTAGAGGGTCTTGTAAACAACGATTTAAGGACCTTCGCCAGAACAATTGTGGGAATTCCCCAGGGGTGCACTCTGGGAGTCTGCGTGCCGGCCTTTAGGCTCCGCCTCCATTGCTCTGCCGCAGCTGTGAATGGAAACTGGTGGCGGTAAGGTCTATCGGCAGCGCCCAGGGCTGCCAGAGCCGCACACTTGGCCATTAACCGTTAGGAAGTCCTTGGGCTTGGTTGCTCTTGTCCCATCGCCTTCCAAACGCCTCAGTGTGGCGCAGAGTAGTTTGTCATCGCATATGATGCGTTTCCATATCTATAAATAACCAGCCGAATCACGACGATGCCGCAGTGGATGCATCAGCAGCCTTCAAACTAGATGGTTTTGCATGCAAACAGCAAAGAGTTTATCTGAACTTTTGGCATATCTAGCTGGAATCCCACACGACTCGTTGAAGGCTTCCAGAAACATGCCATTGCTTTAAATAGCATTTTGACTGAATCTCATACAAATGCAGCAATGTAACAAGTATGTGCGAGGTCTGTCTCATAAACCCTGCAGAATGCATCCAAAAAAAAGCCATTTCATTAGTACGTATCAGCGATTATCTTTTTAAAGTTACACTTTTTGAAATTGTTAGCATTTTTGTGCAGCCATTGGAGCCTGAAGCATGACTATGGCATCTTAATGACCTGCCCAGCCAAAGAAGGCATCGTACTTTTTGATGTCCCAAGCAGGCAGGGATACACATGACTTTCGCTCTAATGTGTATAATCTGGTGCCATGCACATCCTTAGGGCCTAAATCACATTTCATATTTACCCTCAATGCAAATGTAATTTAAAAAAAAACCCATGACTGCCCCCCCCCCCCAACCCCCATCATCAGTCTTTGGAAAAACAGTGCGTCAATCGTTCTTTAGTCACTCTCGTCAGCAGAAACATCTGGCATTTCAGCCACTGTTAATTCACTTGCAGTGATTTAACTGTATTGTTAGCTGACTCCATCAGTGCCTTTGGACTGTAAATACCCAGAGACTAAACAGAGTTAAGTAACCCTGTAAGATATAAGGTTTAACACTCAAAATGGAGACATCAAGATGACCTTTGCCCTCTGTGTAAAAATTGTGTCTACGCTGGAAAAGGTGTCAGGATGTTCAGGGTTAAATGGTTAGCATCTGTGTCCTGCACCACGCACCAGTCAGAGTTCCTCATGAGGAGTTCATTTGCATGAGAACTGTTCACATACTGGACTAACGAGGGGGTCGACTTATGTGTAGATCTCTGAAAGTGAAAAAAAAAAATTGTGTTAAGTAATGGTTTCAGCCCCTGAGGTCATATGGGTGTCTTGGTTCACACGCATTCACATGTTTGGTCATGAGATGACAAAAATCCTGTTATATTAGTGTTTTGTGTCTTTTGTCTCATAGGAAACCCCTATGGTATATGATAAGAAACTGTGAGTCTGTGCTAAATGTCAGTGAAGATTATTAATAGCCTTGGCATAATCAGAGATCCTTCACCCAAAAAGGCAAATCAACAAAAAGCCATCCGGAACCATTTAGTGCTGTGCTGTTGAGTTGACACTAGTGATCTTCACAAGCATTCCTTGGTTGTCAGCTGCGTTACCATTGTGGGTGAAGTACTGCTTTAATTTGAGGTTCACATTTCAGCATGGTGTAAACAAGTCGTGCAAATGCCACAATAATATATTCTAAAATGCTAACATTTTCTCAAGCCATTGAGCTGTTTTTATGCAACTAATTTGGCTCAATGGTATTTCAGTTATCGTGTTTTGATGTGCAGACTTTTCCCCCAGCGGTTACGCGCTAAGCGTTTTGCTAGCATCTGGATTTCCACAACTGCACTGTTAATGTGTGGGCCTGGGGGCCAGCATGTGTGCTGTCTGGTTCCAGTTTATAACATGTTGCAGGTCTGCAGATGCAGTCTTGCTTCTACTGATGAGATGCGTTTTTTTAATGTAAGCCTTTAAAGTTTTATAATACTGTAGTAATATAAATGTGAAAATAGCATGGCTAGTGATTATAGCGATAACATTCAAGATCAAGGTATTAGCATAAATGCTAATAATTGAAGATTGTCTACATGCCATCTTAAAAAACACCTGAGACTTCTGCTTTGCCATTATAGGTGCTGAAGATAAGTGAGATTGTTGTTAAGGTTGTGCTACAATGGCTCTTGGCTTGCTACTTTTAAAGAGAAGAAGATCCAACAATATGAGTGACATTCTCTTCCTCTTTCCCATTCAACATTTTGGTCAGTGCAAAACTGACCTGCAACCTTTAAAGCCTTTTAGACTTTAAATAATTTGAGAATTTTCTAATGCAATTTTGTTTATTACAGATTCCAGCATAAAGCCATAGTAAGTATTAAGTGAATATATTCACACTGCCTGGCAGGACCTTCAAATCTGTCCTGTTGCTCACACGATGTTTAAGATCTAGAATTAATTGCAGTGAAAACCCTTTTAACATTTACGAATTCAGTGTCTTCCATAATTGTGAGCGCAGGATGGGAAAAAAATGTATTTGACAGTTTCCAGTCAGCAGTGTATGGTGCTTGACTTTTTTCTATGTGTAAATTGCATTTTTGCATTTTATGAGAATCACTGGGTCTGTTCTGTCCACAGCTTTTTATGCAGCAAATTTACAAAAGCTAGCTTGCATTCAAATGTCAGATGCAAGGACATATCACAAATTTCTCAGTACATCTCTGAGAAATAAATATACATTGCCTATGCTATTTGTTATATTGCTAGTTATGAATAACTTCTGTCTTTACAGCAACTCAAATGAATGCTGGGTTGAATTTGAAATGTAAAAAAGCCTTGTTTTTTATCCCACTAAACTATTAGATTACCTTGACTTTGTTTCGGCACATTGTCCCTCAACATTGCTGTCCAATGAGAGCAAAGCTAAACGAGACGTTTTTGCTGACATGAACTTCATTAACAAGTTAGGTCAGATTAACACAGATTAACCAGATTAAGAGGAACAGTCGCTTCTTGGCTCTTTGCCCATCAGTTAACACAAACCTTAAGACAGTGTTCCAGCAGTCAAGCATAGTTCTGCCATGAGGCTCATTTCTATGTTGGCCACTTAAACTGAAAGAGAACGCAGTACAGTTCCCATGTCGCAGGACCGTCTGGTAGAACCACTTCAGCTGATCCATCAACAACAGCATGTTTATGTGGGGTGAGGCAGTCACTGACATCTGGCTGGAGGTTTGCCACCTGCAACTATTTCTCCCAGTCACACCCAGGGCTCTTTGTGTCATCTTGAACTTATGCCACCGCTTGCACCACAAGTCCATTTCCCATCCTTAACTTATTATAACAAGACACGTTCAATGGCTGAATGATTAAAAACTCACACCTACAGCAACATCTATAACTAATCTGTAAGTAGAGATGCTGAAACATTCGGCCCAAACAAAAACACATTTGGTGGTTGAATATTCTGAAAAGGAAAACTCAAAAGAACCCTAGCCACTGGCCAGAAGAACTAGTATTTTCCACCACTCATTAGTCATCATACGCCTAAAAGACCTTTTAGGTCTAAGAAGAAAAGCAGTGCTACTGTACACATTAGGAAGTCATTTTCCCCAAGGTACATAGATAGATCAATCACTTTATTAATGTCAGAGCGGAATTCATGACGTGTGCCATTGTGAGTCACATTTAAGAATGGGATATCGCAGGCTTTCAGATATAATTTATCACATGTATCTTAAATCTTAAAAGGAAGGCAGTGGTGAAGGCTTGATGTTGAGATGTAGAGTCTGAAGTAGTAACTTATGGGGCTTACCCAGAGACATTCAAATACGCCTCTCTCCAACATCTGGTCTTAGGTGACTCTCACCGCTAATTTAGATTCATTGTTTATGCATTTAATTCATAATCTTTCTACTGAACACAGCTGTCTCTCACTGGATTAATTTCAATATGAGAAATGCTGTGTAATTATCCAGTGTAGTGTGAATGATAGATGAACGTTGGGCTCTGGCTGATGAGAAGTCTTATACGAGTGCTCTTAAGGTAGATTGGCTGTAATTTACAAACACTCCTGTCTTCCAGTTACTTTGGATCTGATTTTGTCTCCCAGAATATTGCCACTTCAGAATATTGGCACATAAAGATAAAGGGCTGTATACTTTGAGTTATGTGTACCAATAAACAGCATTTGTGGAGGAACTGTTCAGACTGACAGCCACGTTTTCAGCATGGCTATGGAAATGTTATAATTCTTCATTTTTCGGCCCTTCATATTCATAACGTGGGGCACGCCTTAACATTGATTGGTGTGTTCCTTGTGAACTTTGTGAAGGAACTTTTTTTTTAGCGTTTTAAAGCTACGTGTGAACTGAGTTGCTTTTGGCAAGTAGTATCATAGTAAAGGCAATGCTTATTATCCAGTCACAACAGAGGGACTCTTTTGAAAGGTGTTTGAGCAGGACAGAAGAGTTGGCATTATGTGTCCAGCTAAATTGTCTTTTTTTACCAAAAGCAGTTTGAGCTTCTTTTCCATTGCAATATTTTGACCAGTGTTTCCCAATTCCAACCACTGAAATTGCCCATATACAGTCATATTTTTTATTCACTAAGTACCTGGAGGCAGATTCAATAGGGTCACTAAGAACCACATTGGAATCAACTGATGTAGTTTGGTTATTATTAGTACAAATCCTCTCCATATAAAATCTCAGAGTCCCACAAGGCTCAGTGTTGGGTCATCTTCTCTTTTCTCTCTAGTCTCTCTACACTCTCTTGGTGATATAAACTCCTCCCATGGATTCTCCTACCATTACTATGCTGGCGATACCCAACTAATCCCGTCCTTTACACCTGCTGTCAGGCAAGTTTCTAGTTGCATCTCTGCATGTTTGACTGATATCTCATCAGGGATGTCAGCCAACCACCTAAAGCTGAATCCCAGCAAGACCAAGTTGCTACACATCCCCAGAGCAGGCAGTCCTCACAGGAATATTGCCTCTCTTTTGAAAACTCATTGATCACTCTATCACAAAATGCAAGAAACCTTGGTGTCGTATTGGATGACAAGCTGTCGTTCTCAAATCATGTTTGACTCAATCATTCAGGGTTCTCCTCTTCAACATTCACAGTATTTTCTCTCTAGGGAGGCCACAAAGGTGATTGTTTGGTTTCCTTCTCCATCTCCAGGCTTGACAGCTGCAATTTTACTCCTGGGCAGGTGTTCCTGTGCATGCCATCAAGCATTCCAGCTTGAAAACCTAATTGGCACTACTCTCATTGAACCGCTAGTCAGAAATTAATCGATTGGTTTTGCTCAGAAGACAAGCACTTGATTTCAGCTTCATGTGAATTTGTTTCACAGACAAGCAAGCACAAATGATTCTCGATTCTGTTCAATTTTTGTCCTCTGACATTTACATGTACTGACATTTACAGGTACTTCATTGGATAAGATGCAGGAAGGACCGCTTCCAAGTACCTTCACTATTTCCTTCACTATTTGCTGGATAACAGTAAGTAGCATTACAATATTGTCTTATTATTAGGATTTTCTAGAATTAAAAGTTTGTTAGACCATTCTCATTATAAGGAAATGTACATTAAGCATGAGCGAAAAATCAAAGTAACTTTTAATTCTAGATCACTGCACCTTCAAAGGATGCTCCAAATGATGGATCTTTAGATTACTTGCTGTCTGAGAGCCACCAAAATGAGCAGAGAGCAGCTGTTTGCTGTACTACAGGCATGCTAGGCATCCTCCTCGCCTTATGGGCTTGTTATTGTTTATGTGTGGCACGTGTTCAGAACTGTAAAATCCGCAAACTCGACTGATTTTCGAGATCCGATACTACCACCATTGTTCCAGAAAATGCCCCTTGCTATATGCTGAGAGGCTCATAGTCTCGTGCGCTGCATAAGATCCTTTCTGCCTCTTGTGCCGCCATCCTCGAGCTCACCCCGTGTTTATTCGCTGCACGTAATCTTTCACGCGGAGCACGGCTGGCTGGGGAGCAAGCAGCTCAAACCCTTTATCCCGCTATACTTGCTGGGCCTTCATGGCCAGGCTTTCACGTGGAAATGAGGATTTTATGACTGCACGTCCATTAGAAAGCTTTCTGAACACATTCAGTCTAGATGATACGACAAATGAGCAAAGACACTCATTGTCACTATGTTCTGCACCTATTTGCTACAAGAACTACATTAGATCCACATGCACCACAATGAGACAAAAGAAGTTCACACCGTCATATATAATCTCCTTTATAATCTCCTTTATAATCTCCTTTATCCACTTTATAAAGATTTCATGCAAATGGAAGTCTGCTCTTGCTTTGCAGCAGATCACACGGGCCTTTTTCCTCTGTTGTAACTGAAGGTAATAATTTTGAGAGACGATCTTGTTTGTGCCCAGTATAACGAAAGGCTGCTTTGAACCACTCCGAGCAGCGCCGGGGTTCCTCTCCTCTACATTTTGTGTGTGGAAACGCTGCTTTGCATTAAAGTATGTTCGGAGCTGACTTCTTGGCATCCTCCTCCCTGCAACCGCCCTTCTTAGCCTTCTCTGAAAAATAATAATCATGCAGTCTCGTCGTCCACTGGCGTGACAGGATGTGATGGATTTTGTTCTAAATGTCAGCTACAAGGATATCCTAATTAAAAGTGACTGGAATAAACCATAGTGTTGATCTTAATTTCGTCAAGCACTTTAAACCTCCAGCAGGCTCATGAACCTTATGCTAAGTGTCACTTAAGTCTGGAGTGAAAGATGAGAGAACAAGAGAGAACAGACTGGATAAACATCAGTTCAACAAGTAGTTCAGAACTCTGGTGCGCAATGAAAACTCAGAAGGTCAATCATGGTATCTCCATCTCGGAGGTCATGTTCCTCAGATAAAGTCTCGCTTATTTTCTGCTACTTATCTCCTTTGTTTTCGTGGTGTTTGCACACTGTTACAGAAATGCTCTTTGCACCATGTTGTGAAACATGCCATTTTTATCCCTTCCAGCAGTGAGGAAATGGTGGTGTGGAAGAAAACTCAGTGTGGCTCACAGGTTTGTGCGTCAAACCAAGCAGAAGCAGCACCTGATTACAGCTCATTTACATTTAGGGCATTTAGTAGACGCTCTTATCTACTGCGACTTACAAAGTGCTTTGCATCTGTTCACAGAATTCATCCTAGATAATAGCACAGATAGGCCAGAATTCAAGATACCCTTGAACCAGAATACTACTAAACTACAGGAATCAATGTTATTACCAAGTGTTTTGATTAAAACAGACTCACTTAAACAGTAGTTAAACTTTTACCAAGAAGCGCAAATAACCAAAGACAGATAGACATACAATTTAGTTAGTTATCTGCTGAGTTAGTGCTTTTTTAAGAACTCAACAAACAGGTGAGTCTTCAGACTACGTTTGAAGACGGCAAGAGACTCTGCAGTCCGAGCAGCAAATGGAAGATTGTTCCACCATCTTGGAGCCAGGACAGAATAGTCTGGAGTTTTGTCTTCCGTGAGACTTTAAGCATGGAGTTTCAAGTTGAGCCATGCTTGAGATTCGGAGTGCTCGCGTTATGGATCAGGCTTTGCCTGTGGACATCATGTAGGGAGGGGCTGGTCCATTTTTGGCTTTGTAGGCAAGCATCAAGGTTTTATATCTGCCACTACTGGAGGCCAGTGAAGAGAGCATAGCTAAATCATAAGGACTTTGCTTGTACAGCTGATGAAGGACCTCTGTCTGAAACATCCTGTTTTTCTGGAAACTTTGCGTATTTTAATACAATTTTTATATCTCTACTAAAATGGTGCATATCAAAAGAGATTTTAGAGGACTTTGAAACTTATAAGACTGGAAGTTACAAAGTGATTTCTAAAGACTTGGGCCTCTATCAGTCCAAAGTCAGGCAGCCAATGGAAAAAAATTCAGCACCATTGCTAATGTGCAAAACAAAGGGCATCCTACCAAGATCAGTGCAAGCAAGAAGCTCACGCACGTGACATCCCTGGGGTGACTACAGAAACACTGAAGGCATCCCCTCCATGTGATAACATCTGAGATTATGGGTCCACCACAAGGAAAACAAAAACCTTTGCTGCCTTTCCAAAGTTTTCTAAAGATGAGCTGGATTGCTCTCATCCGTAGTGGTGCACTCCACTGCTCCGTGGGCCCATGAGACAAAAGGTGGGATTATAATTGGGAAAGCTGGATATTGCACATTGCATACTACAAAGCATCAAAATCTCATTCCAACTGAGGAGTCCAGTGGTGGGAATATACAGCCATGGGACTGCAGAGCAACCTCAGGTTGTGGAACGGCTCAAAGAGGTTCTGAGACTGGTGAAGTCCAAGTGGAAGAAGTTCTGAGACAGAATGTCAGAGGACTTGATGTGAACTCCAAAGAGTTTGGGAAATGCGGCTTGACACAAAAATCGAAAAGCAAAAGCGAAGCTAATGGAGTTTGGCTCGAATAAAAATCTGTAGTTTGAAAAGACAAAATCAGACACCTGCCCTCTGCCCTAAATATGCTGGAATGTCGTATGAAGCAGTCCATTTAAGTAAGGCATTCCAAAATAATTGATAAATTGAAGCTGTTTTGTTTATGAGAATATGCCAAAATACCTCATAATGACAGAGGACAGAGTCTACAGAAAATGTTTTGCTGAAATTTTTACCTCTAAAATAGGGTTCAGCTAGTTGGAAAAGGGTTTACAGTTTTACATACTTTGTATAGCAATGACTTTAATTCCACAAATTGCACAAATGTGTTTGTTGTTTGATAAAACTGTGTTTAAAATGTATCAGTGTCGTACAAATATATATCAATGTCACATTCTAGGTGCCATTTATGGAAAAGTCCACGTATTCCAAAGAATGTGTGAGCTTTCCCTTGTGAACATGTATGTCTCGGGCCTCCTTGCCTTCATCTGTATGGACGCTTTAGCCAGTTCAACTTGGACAGCTCAGTCTTGGAAAGAAAAGAGAATAGTAGATGTTATGTACTCAGAATAACATAAAAAAGGAGCTTTTCGGAGTTAGAGAGTGAGACTGTTGTGTAACTGTGGTGGTATTAGCCTCTGTCTCCCTCTCCCTTTCACTGTGTCGCGCTCTGTCAGGTTAGAGCATGCGGAGAGCCGGGTTAAGAATCTCTAAAGAGAAAACTGCAGTGTCAATACATCAATCATGCATAACCCAAGATGTTTGAAGTGGTACAAAAGCTTGTTTATTGTCTCCAAAAACCACAAATAAATCGAACAGCCTGTGAAAACATGGCCAGGCAAGAGCTGTAGTTTTCTTCGCTGGTTGTTGTGGAGTTTAAAAGCCGTTCAGCCTCATCTCTTAATGATCTGTGAGGCTGAGTTTGTGGTTTTCGGTTTAGAGCAGCTGACGTGATCTAGAGAGCGGATGTGAATACGATTGTTGGGGAAACGGGGTATTAGACTGGAACCACAGTGGCCTGCCTGCATGGTACAGATATTTTACAGATCAGTTTTATAATGCTACTGCTTATCTGTTCCACTCTTTCTTCAGAAAAATGTCCTGATAAAAAAAATTACTTTTTTATTGCTGTGTGTGTGTGTGTGTGTGTGTGTGTGTGCAAGGGTGTACCTTTCAACAGCTTTTCCCTGTTCCAGCGGCTGCCCCTGGTCTGGGAACTGGGCCAAGTTCTCAGCCACACCTTCAAAATAAACTCCAGAGTTTTTTTCATTGGAACTGGAGCCGAACTCCACGTGAATGTTTAAACTGATGAGTGTTGAGGTCAAGTGCTCATATACATGGGCGTCTGTATGAACATGGTTATTTCATATCTCAGAGCGGCTCAGTTAGGCTCTTCCATGAACAGTTTTCCAATGCTTCATGAGATAATAATAACATTCAGATGAAACCCTGGTGGATTTCATGGACTTTTGTTTGGTCATTTCACTTTTTCCCCACTTTTTATTTTTTTATTTTTATTTTACAAAATTAACTCTACTTGTGGAGTTTTTACTGCTTTACTGTTGACAGTCTGGTACACATTCACTGTTCAGATAAACTTTAAGAGGCCTACATTGCGATGATCCAGTAAGTTGTTCTTCCTTTAATTAAGAATGTCACCTTTTGATATCTTATATAGATGATGCATGTTCTGAGCTGGTAGTTACTTTTCATGAATTGCAGAAATTCAGTAGTAAAACTGTTGTTTCACTTTTCATTCATAAGTCATTTCACTTTTCATTCATGTTACTGGAATACATCTTAAAAACCTTCATAAATATTCACATATACTCACCCCACCCCCCTACATTATAGTGGCTTTTGGCTTTAATAAGGATCCAGTAGGCCAATTCAGTTTAGGTTTTCTCAAAAGAATGGATGGCTTACTGAGCTCCTTTTCAAACATGGGGGTACATATGAGTCACACCACCAGTCACAGCCAAGAACAACCACGGAGACTTTTATAAGCTGTCACGTTTAAAAGCACTAATGTGTAGCTCGCATGAAGAGACTTGAATATCTGATACCAAACTGCCCGACACAGTGCAAACGGCGACCAAAGGGTTAACTGATAGTTCATCGTGTCTCTGAAAGCTTTTCACCAATCGAGAGTAAGGATATATCATTTATAGCATCCCCTATACGCTCCTAAAACAAGATTCGGGAGTTGGCATGATTCTCAAAACCTGAGCAAACATGTTTTCAGGAATGATGCTTTTCTTGCAAATTGCCACATGGTGGGATAGTAATTGTGAATTAAGCAATAGAACACGAGAGGGAGCGTGCTCGCGAATCACATCACCATTGTGATTGGGTCGTAGAAAAGTATTATTCATGTTTTAAATCCTCCCCCAAGGTAGTCCCATAAAGAATAGCTTGATGCTACGAACAGTAACAAGTGCTTGCCCAGTAGAGCATGAAAGGGAAAAAAGGTTTATAGCACTACCAAATAACGTTAGTTGGAAATGAAAGTGAAAATAACGATAAAAGGACAACAAAAACCGAAAAATAAACCGTAGTAATAATTAAATAATTTAACATTTTAATATGGTTATTGATTTTTTACATGTTAATCTGTACACTTCCGTTCATTGTGAAGCTAGAAAAAAATGGTGGTGCTACGCCAGTTCAAATGTGCTAAAGGTGAAAAAGTCATCCACTGTAGGGGGTGGGTGAATAAAATTAAACGAATACAGTTAAGTTGTGAAAACTCGTGCTGTTATGACGAAAATATACTGCAGCACAGTTACAGTAAATCTCAACCAATCTGTGAGGTCGTTGTATAACAAATTGTATAAAATATTGTGTATAAAGAAAACGTGCAAAGAATGTAGCTCGCATTAAATTGCATGCAAGTATTAGAGTGTTCTTTTTACTAGGAAATTACTAGCTAGTGTAAATACGCTTCTTGCTTGCATGTCTCAATGGTTTGGAGATTTTACGAATTTATGAGTAGTTACATTGTGTATTTATACTTATTTAAAATGTGTATTATGTGTTTTTGTTGCAACAACCCTATGTAAATTAGTTGTTTTTACATTTGTTTTTTGTTTTGTTTGTGTTAAATTAAGGCTTGAAGTACATTTCATTCAAAGGGGGCTTTGATCAGCAAGGACACCCAACTGAACTGAACAATTTTGGCTCTCAGCCTTTCCTCCTTTTGATGTGCTCCAAGTTGGCAGATCCTACCCAAAGTCCAATCTCACACACAGGCATCTTTTCAGTACAATCAGACACAGGAGAAAGACAGCTGTTCAGTACAATCAGACACAGGAGAAAGACAGCTTTTCAGACCTTTTCAGTGCAGTCAGACACAAAGATCTTCATTTTGAAAGTGCTGGAATCACTGAGAACAGTTGACCACTATCGACTACTAGCCCTTACAACAGTAAAGAAGGACTGCTATGTGGTACTTGGAAGACTTGGTCAGTGACCTGTTGATTTAGATGTATGCCACTGATTTTAAGTTGTTGTTTTTCTCTTTTTTTTGTCTTAGTCGTATCAAATAAAGCCTTGCTGCTTATCCAGAATGGCGTGGTGACGAGGGCTGAATGCTGGTGAACTGGAGTGACCTGCTTTGGCTTTGTGTGGTGTCTCTGAGCCACAGCCCTGTGCCCCACTGAGACCGTGCAGAAAGGCAGCTGTGCTCAAATGTCGGGGCGTGTCCCCCCCACCCCCGTGCCCCCGCCAGGGAGATGATTCGCAGTGCAGGGACCCCAGAAAAGAGCCGGGGCCTGTTCTCCACCTCTATGACTCACTCCGCCTTTTACTTTGACACGCCCACACAACCACCACCACCTCTCTCTCTCTCTCTCTCTCTCTCTCTCTCTCTCTCTCTCTCTCTCTCTCTCTCCCAGCTTTATTCTTTCATGCTCTCGCACTGTCTTCTCTTTCTTGTTTGCACTTATTTCCCTTGCTTATTTTCCTGTTTCTTTTTTCTCTCATTCTTTCTTCCACACCCACCACTCTGTCTCTCCCCCACTCTCCCCTCAATCACTCTCTCTCTCTCTCTCTCACACACTCTTTCACTCCACTGCTCCCATCCCCTCGCCCTTTCCTGCGTGGGCTGTAGTGGGGCCATAGCGTTCTCTGATTCAGCCTCCTGTCCGAAGGGGTGGCTATTGGGAGGCGCAGGGGGAGGCCTTTCACAGGAGTATTAGAGAACAGCGCCAGGCACTGATAAGCCTCCTGTTACGGCCTCCAGGGAGCAGGCTTGTCCGCCTCCACTCCCCACCTGGGGGTGAGGGCTTTCTCTGCCACTGCAGGGAAGGGCTTCTAAAAGGGCAAAAAGCGTACAACACAAGGCAACACAAGGCAACACAAGGCAACACAAGGCCATTGGTGGGAGCTATTAGTAACTTTAAACCACATGACCTGTGACTAAGGTCCTGTGCTGATTCCCACTGCTGTTGGGGGCAGGGAGGGATTCAGGGGAATGCACACAGTTTAAATTTATAAAGACCTTTGTCACACATTCAAAAGTGAGGGATAATGCTTTTTTTTTTTTTTTTTTTTTTTTTGCGCTAATGTATGACTGTCACAGGAGAGGCTGGATTTCAGGGGAGAAGCTTTTAGTCTCATCTGCCTGGACTCTTAACGAGACTGCCTGCCCACACAGATACTGGCACAGCACTCTGACTAATGCTGAGAGCGAACGCAGTGTCAAGGGGTCTGAGACAGAAACACTTACGCAAGGGAGAGCTCCATTTATTTTTACCTGTGGAAAAAAATCCAAGTTCCATGCCTTAAAAGGTAATGATAGTTAATGGGATTGGGGGTAGAAGCACTGACAAAGTATACTTACTATTTGCATATATGTTGACTGGATAAATGTCTTAATGGAGAGGTGCATCGAACACATTAGGCCTGTGTGTGGGTGTATGCTGTTGTTCTCCGCACATCAGACACGCACGACTACATTTGTATATTTCATCCGTAAGGTCTCAGAAATGAGCTCTCGCGAACTCCTCTCTCTGGCTTACACAAGCTAATACACAGGCACTCATCTAGAGGACTCTGCATATCAAAACCACCAATGTTCTGCGGTGCGAATATGATGAAGGCCTCTGAGGAGGCTCCAGGTGAACGTTCACCTGGAGCACTGGCAGGCCACAGCGTGCCACAGGTCAGCTCCTGCTCAACCCACAGCACCTCCTCCATATTTGGTGAAGGTGCGAGAAAAAGATGTAGCAGCCGGATGCTACGTGAACTTAATGGCAATGGTGCTTAATTATGACTGGCGCCAAACATGAGGAAATGGATAGCAAACTTGACATTTACTTTAGTCTATAAAGTCTTATAGGATTACCATTATACATTATTAACATTACACCATCATGCATAAAAGAATGGCTTCACCCTTTACCCTGTTTCATGGAGGTGGTACACTCAACACTGCCTCTCTCACCCATGTAGAACACATAGACAACATGGATGGGGCACTGAAACCCTAGATGGAAACTGGGAAAATGTATTGTTTTGTTATCTGCTAATGATTGCAACTTTTTATTTCATATATTTAATTACTTAATAATGTAGTCATACTGAGCAATTCCTCCCATATTGCCTGGAAAATATGAAAACAGTGTGACTTCAAAAGCTTGCTCATTTGGCAATTATTTTTAAGAAGCATGGTTGGTATTATCATAGTATTATTATTGTTTTGTTGTTTTGTAGTTTTTTTCTCACATAGTTAAATATGATCTTCATTTATCATGTAAATATGAGAGTTATACAGCAGTCATTAGGCTCAGAGAAGGTTCTATGGATTTCTATGTGTGTCTTGCAGAGAACAATAACAAATGAGGCAGTTATGTAATTATTCATTTTTTTACATAATTAAATTATTAATAAACAGGTCATGAAAAAAGATATCTAAGCTACTTAAGAGGAGCTGCACCATGGCAACCCTAGAAGTGACTGTCAAACAGACCTACAGCTATTGGTTTCTTTAGCCTCCTGAGGTTAAAGGTCAAAAACAAATCACAGAGCAATTCTACAAGCAAGCCATGCAGGCTTGTTGGATAAATGTACTTTATTTACATCTCATACATATATTTTCATTATATGCATATATTCATATAAAAATGCAGAATACAGTAGACTGTCACCCAGATAGCAACTGGGTCACAATTACTCTTTTTGCTGTAGGCACCCTGACTGTCTTCCTGACTGAGAGCCTTTAGATATCACCATCGCAATCTGCAGGAACAGACAGGTGGGCCTGATTACGGCAGATGGGAAGTGTCGAAAATCCCATGTACTGGTTGTCTTTCACTTTCCTGGAGTTGTGTGTATCAAACATCACGTAGTTTGTGTGCGCTGATCTATGGTTGCCTTTTATATACATGTTTAGAGTGATACAGAGAGGCTTCTTCTACATCAGGCATCTGATACGAATTAACCCAAATATATATGGAAATACATGTGGAAAAACATATGGAAATGTATGTAGAAATCAGTCACTACAGACCTAAGATGTGCCTGACCAGAAATCACATTATTGGGCCCCTTCTGAGTGACACTGACAATGGGTGGGTGGGTGGGTTCGGGGGGGGGGGTGTTCTGGACTGTATCATATCTATGGCTTCTCACTGTGTCAATACCATCTACAGGTGTGAGATCAGAGGCTCTTAGGTGGCTGGAAAGAAAAGGGGACAAGCCACCCTACATTTCACAGTTTAAACCTGTTTCCACATAAGAGACAAATAATATGCAATAACATCTCATGAATTGTAACATATCTACTACTAATACAGAGATCAATAAATCGATTACTTTGTATCACTGACCTATTGGTTCACCAGAGATGTGTTGGTAGAGAAATAGTTTTTAAACATATGCACAAATTCTTTCTGCCCCTGCCACGATGAAAGGCTGTAAACATTCAAGACTGTCTGATTTGCCCCAAAGTTGTATTTTGGCTTGAGAGGAAACATTAGTTGTACATTTAATCAGGGTAAAAGTCACCAAAGTGGAACAGGTCAGGGAGCAGACAGCCGGTGAGCCACACTGATGATTACAACCGCTTGGTGAAAGCAGAAATGAGCAGAAATGCTGTGATCTCAGAGCTCCATCTGAAATGTATCACCTGCCTACACAGACCACAGCTAATACAAAATCTACATGTGCAGATTAGTGAGCAACAGAGTAGTAGAATGAAAATGCGTGCAGCTGAGACTCAGAGGCAAACCCATTCTGAGCATGTTGTGATTTACCTATAACTATTCAAAACTTTTTAGAGAACTAATTGAAATCATTTAATTCTTACAACACTAGTGCAACACTTTTAATTACGCGCAAAAAAAAAAAAAAATCACAGAACGTTCTGGAATAAATATATGGCTGATTATCCATGAATGTTATATTGGGAACATAATTATTATTTTTTTTTACAAAAGGCACAAAATGATGTTGATAACAGCCTAATGTAATATCTGACTCGCATTATTCTTTATCTTGTGATCTGGAATGCAGTGTAGATTACAGACTCCTCATACAGCTACAGAGGACAGTGGTTAATCTTTGTGGTGTTTAACTATGCGCGATGTTACACAGTCCTGGTCCTGCAGCTCAACACTCTTGCTGCAGAGCAACGCAACTGTTGTTGCGCTTTTAGGTCCTTTCTTGCTCTCATGATCTGTTTAACATGTCACAAATTCAATCATTCAGCTTTTGGAAACAGATCTCTGGATAAGTTCTGCTAAAAAAATGCCAGTGGTCTTGTAAGATGAGCATTCCCTGGAAATTTTCTTTCACTAAATAAATTTTTAAACACTGAAAATAGACCCCTGGTCTTTAGAAAAGATACACTGTATTTCTGATATTTCTATTATGTCACATTCCATAAATGGCATGACTAGTTTTTAACAGGAAAAAGGGTTAAACAAAAACTACAAGACCCTTTATCTGGGCCTAGGGTTAGTTTAGTGACTGCAGCACAGGTGCAGGGTTAGGATTACGGCATGTAACATTTTTAAAAATCATCTCAATGACTATTCATTTCCATGCAAGAGCAGAACTCTTGCTATCATGTTACATTCCAACAATAAATAAATTAATTCCACACCACCAGTTAAACGACAATAAAAATGATACACAATTCAGATGATACAATTGAAGAATAATTTTACTGATTAAAACCACTCAAGAAATGAAGCAGTGTTTTAGCTGGATGCCCGAAAACAGAGAGAGAGAGAGAGAGAGAGAGAGAGAGAGAGAGAGAGAGAGAGAGAGACACACAGAGAGAGAGAGAGAGAGAGAGTGAGAGAGTTTGAGAGAGAGAGAGAGACAGAGAGAGAGAGAGTGAAAGAGAGAGACAGAGAGAGAGAGAGAGTGTGAGAGAGTTTGAGAGAGAGAGAGAGAGAGTGAAAGAGAGAGACAGAGAGAGAGAGTGGGAGAGAGTGAAAGAGAGAGAGAGAACTCTAGGAACAGAAGCCGGAGGAAAGGTGACCATTGCAACTGGAGGTAGTCGACTCTGCTTTCACTCCCTCACTGGAACTTCGTCTGCTTCACTCCCTCCAACTTCGTTAGGATCTATCGGCTGCCTCCGCGATGGACTGGGACTGGTGCGCTCAGCTCTGACAGGCCCTTCAGGATGGATCCCGAAGCCCATTGGCTTGCCCTGCGATCCTCCTGTGCAGTCTCTTTGCATACTCTGCGGTGGTCAGTAATCTCCGGGACTAAAGGAGAAGCCTTGCCAGCCGTGTGTAGGCCTCAAAAAGTGCTAAGCATCAGTTCTCTGTTGGAACAACCTTGAACCTTTCCCATCTCTATCTGCCCCCCCCCCTTCCAGACAATGGTCCAATCAATGTTCTTAGAAAGAGCGTTGGAGCTCAGTGGGCAGTTCTTTGTTTTCAGCCAGTACTTGTCCGTCACAGCTGAGAGGATGTGTGCGAGGAACAGGATGTGTGTGAGGAAAAGGTGTGTGTGTGTGAGGAAGAGGTGTGTGTGTGTGTGAGGAAGATGTGTGTGTGGCTTTTTGTGCTTGTGCCTTGCTGCGTTTATTCTGCCCCACAATCTGTAAGGACACACAGACAACATGAGAAACAGGGTGAGAAGAATCAAGTGAAAAGTGTTTGTTTTGCATTCTGTACTGTATGGATATGTGGGGGTTAATATCTAAACAAACATCTCACCTGCTAGTGATAAGGATGACTTAGACTGCCCCGATGTTTAATCTGTTCCTACACACACACACACACACACAAAATATAGTTAAAAGTTAAAGGAAATTCAAGCAACAGCAGGTAAAACAGAACCAGCTGGAAGCAGAAACCTGCACTATGTTCAGTATTTTAGCTGTTAGCCAGGTTAGCTGGTTAGCTGAGAAAGGTCTGCACTATCCTTACTTTTCAGACATTTCATCATCTAATGTTGGAGCACTGGCTTCCACTCCAATAAACAGTGGTGGGCCATCTGTACCCCTCTGCAACTGGGGGGCAGTTCTTCTGGATTTCACCTGCATAAAAAATGATAGGAAATAAGTTTTTCAATGTATGATTTCTTCGCCATCTAATTTCTGCACACTCTCCACACCTTTATGAAGTATGAAAAGAACAAGAGAAGATGTGAGACCTTCCAGATGAGCAGGAACCCCACAGCGATGAGAGGTATGAAGAGAAGAGACAAGAGGCCCCTCTCCAAAGTCTCTGGAAGGATCCTCGGAGTCCTGCTTTCTGTAAACAAAGTGTTCAGTATTTCAGTATTTCAGTATCACTGTCTCAGCTACTCCTGGGTTTCTCTACAAAGAGGAGGAGAGGTGGAGAGAAACATGATAGATAGGTTCACTTCCTTTGGCAGCTGAACTACAACCTTCAACCTCGTAGGCACGTATAGTGAACATGGCCTGAATATTAGTGCCCAAATGTGAACATATACTCTACAGTCATGCAAATGCCTTTTTTCATGCTTAACATGCTTTGGCCACAGATATCATCTGTTCACCACAAATTATTATGTTCTGCACATGATTGCATAACTCCTGGCCACATCCTATACAGAATACAAACTTGTAGCCCTGAGCTTTGAGCATTCCCACAAGTTGTGGTCAGACTTTATAAGACTATGACCATAACATGTCTAAAACTCACCATTTTCACTTTCAGCTTTACGTAATGTCTCACCTTCTTTTTCAGTACTGTTCCATTCAGGTGAACTATCTGGAGAGGGAGAGAGAGAGAGAGAGAGAGAGAGAGAGAGAGAGCCAGAGAAAAGAAAGGGTGGAGTGTTAATACACGTAGATGAAAACGCTTCATTGTGAGACGGTAAAGAGTCAATCGCGGCTCCTTTTATTTCTGTCTCACAAAAGATCCGACGTGTCTGCCATCTGAGAGAGAGAGCCCAGGCTTGGGAAGATCTGAAGATTGCTCTGTAATCAACACACTGTGTTGTCTCCCTTCTTCTTGTCAAGTGTTCCGCTAGGGAACGTATCGAGGATTTCAAGTTCAGCTGATCAGTCATAATGGGGCTCACCAAAAATATAAAATAAATAAAAATGTTGCATTTTATGTCCTGTTCCGCAGATTTTTGTGAAAAGTTGCTCAAACATGCTCGCCAGCAGATACGCATGCAAATGCAACCAAACATCAACAGATAATGACTCAAAAAATTGGAATACATGTTTTTCCTGTCAAAAATGTCAAAAGTAAACAAACAACAGAGAACCTCTGCCTGTGGTGCCTGAGAGAATTTCAGCACTACACATTTCTTTGGTATGACTGAAAACCTCAGGCATTCTTTACCTTTTGAATGATGCTGTGCTGATGCCAGTGTTGGGGTTGGTGTTGTTTTTATTATCGTCGGACATGGTGGAGGTTCACAGTCCACATCTTCCCGCGAAGAATTGGCAGTATTGAAAAAGTCTTCCACAAACTCAAAGTAGCGTCCTGTGAGCCATTTCACTTCTCTGTAGTGGCACTCAAAATCAAACATGGCATTTTCCTGAAAACAGAAATGGGAAATCAGTGCTCATTCACACCAGGCAGGTAGTCATTTATGATTCTTATAGAAGGCTTTTATCATTATTCTAAAATATCACACCATGAACATGAACACTGTAACCATGTGCTATTTTGGAATGTATTTGAACATGAAAAATTAAAAGATAAAATCACCTCATTGGGTGAAGAAGTGCAGATTACTTGCGTTAAACGAGATCGGTTTGACATGTTACAAGTAAGCTCTGATTTCACAACAGTAAACTAGGCTACACAGTCAAAGTCCAAAGTCCCATTCTGAGGAATGGTAAAAATTACTACCTAAGTATGTCTACAAAGACTGCAGCATGGACTAGACATGCCCATATGCTCATATATAATCATCAAAAGACCCCCACAATGCTTGCAATATCAAATCAATATGTCACCCAAACGCTAATGCTACTAAAGGCTGATTAATCTTATTAATTTGCTACACAATGGAACACAATGTCTGTGTGTTGCTGCACAGTGTTTTTGGCAATGACTTCTTAAGGGTATGAATGGTTCCTCAACCTTGCAACCCAGACCTGCAGACATTTCACGCACTGATGAATAACATATTGAGCATAGGATGTCTCGTTCTGCTTTGCATTGTGCTAAGATTATATTTGAAGTAAAATGTTTGCTTGCTTTTTGTTATTACACAGGAAATTGTAAAAAGCAAGGAGTTCAAATCACAACTGTTTGCATCCACGAATTGCTTGAAGAGAAAGTCTTTCAAGTATTTTACTGTTCCAGCAATGAATTACATCTTCCCCCTCAGCAACAGGTAAAACATTTTCACCCTCTGCCGATCTTTTCAAACAACTATTTTGCCTGAACCAGCAAAGCCAGAATAAGGTTTGTCATTTTGTCCTCCAAGCTATTTTCTCTGTGACATTACTAATGAGCCTTAAGAATCCCGTCTGCATAACTTGTTGCACATACTTGCAAAGACGTGTATAAGGGGGAAAGACTTACAAAGACTGCAGCTGATTTGCACACTTGTGCATTGTCTAACAAAGTTATCTGACATAATCTAACAGAACTTTCTAACGTTATCTAAAGTCCTAAGGACTGCTTTAGTAACTCAAACCCTGTCGACATAGAAATAGCCTTAGTCGAAGATGTGTAACCTAGAAATTAGATATTGTGATCTCTCGTCACTTTATTAGAATCACCTTTTGACTGGAGTACAGACTAAATCCTAGATGTCAGCCATGAACACAGTTGTCATGGCCACAGGACTGCTGCCAGTTTATTGGGTGGAATGCTGCCACTACAACACCACAGCCCATGCTGCTCTCATTCCAGTGGCACTGTGAGAGGACGCCCTGACTCAGGGGCAGCATACACTACTACTATTGCATAAAGTTCACCTACATATGTAAAGTACAGATTCAATAAGTGTTTCTAATCAAATGAGCGGTGAAACTATATTTAATTAAGAACTCCCACAAGCTCTGTCTAGGTAGATGAGAATGGAAAGGAGTATTGATAACTTTATGTATAGCTGTATGTATGCTCTGTAGGATACAAGCATGGAGGCAATCGTCCAATAAGATGAATGTGCTGTGAACCGTGACTGCCAGTGGTAGTCAGGAAACACTTGTGTATATGCAGATTACTCCCTACAGGCATTGGACAATGACCTGCCTTCCTGAATCCCGTATTTTTGGAAAAGTCATAAACAACTCTGTGCCCCCTTTGTATACGTGTCATTGCTAACATACTCTAAACTTTCAAGATGCGTTCCCTTAAGATGTTATTGTATGAGCAACAGAGCAAACAATTACGCTGTCTTGTATTTTTAATACTGTCATATCATGAACAGATGCACTGACAACTTCTGCATCTGACCACATGTCATAATACAGTCTCAACCCCCTTCCCCATAGGAGCATGTTTCTAGCAATAAAGATTTCATGAGTCATGAGCTAGGCAGCAATATATCCCAGACACATTAAAGAAACCAAATCTACTGCGAGGCAAAATTCATGAGCTTGTTGTCATTCTGAAGCAACTAGTCAAATGGGAAATCTGTTCTCTTGGGTGACAGTGTGTATTGTTAAGCTGCACACAATGCAAGTCGCGGTACTTCAGCTCGCTATTATGCTGATCATCTGATGATATGGTCTAATAATGCATAATTACCGGGAAAAGTGAGTACAAGCAGGAATAATTCCGAGTATCAGCAGAAAAAGCGATCAAAAAAAAAAATCAAGTTCAAGGAAAGTGGCAAAAGAAAATGTCAAAGAATCCTTTGGATGTTAGATGTGGAGGAGGCGTTTGAGAGTTTCGAGAAAAGCGAGGACTCACCAGGCCATATCCAATGTGATAGCGTATCTCACGCAACATTTGGACAAAGGTCCCTATATTATCTTTGTTGGAAGAAATGTTCCCAAACTTCTGGGCCAGGAGTTTTAAGCTCTCCTCCAGGTGGAACACGTTTAGCTTCACCCAACACATACCGCTCTGTAGGACAGAAGCAAACTTGTAGAGCCCCTTTAAAAGCAACTGTAACTGATGTGACATTTGGAATAATAAAGCATAATGACTTACCACTTCTTTTGGTAAATAATGTACAGTAATGTTGTAATCTTTTGGTATATTCTGCTTCTAAAAGAAAGAAACAACAACAGTAACATATTGTTAATACTGTTACGCTTCAGTAAGCACAATATTCAACACAAAAGGTTACGAAAGGTTAGGGGGGGTTTTATTACTCTGCAGAAACTTCAGAAAGCTCTTTAAGTTTCATTTAACAAATGCATTTCTTGACATTCTTGAAAAAATGACAAACAACCTATTGGCCAACACCTATTTTCTCAAAATGTTATCATGCCGATATCACAAATGACCATATTTCAACTTAACTCAGGAAAGTAACTGTCCAGCTCATTCATAAGCCCAGGAAAAGAATATTATGTAAATAAACCAATTTCTATAATAAAACATAAACTGAATGTTTTCAGATAAAAATTTCAGATTAAATACCATAATCAGATTATATACCAAAATAATACATATTGCAATATATATTGAAATCCATAACAATCTGCCCCACCAGTTTGTAAATGTGAGGACAAAGAACATCCTGCCTGGAAAACCTCGGTGAAGGTGGGTTAGGTAGGTAGGACTTTGGTAGGGTTAGGTAGGTAGGACTTTGGTAGGGTTAGGTAGGTAGGACTTTGGTAGGTTTAGGTAGGTAGGACTTTGGTAGGGTTAGATAGGTAGGACTTTGGTAGGGTTAGGTAGGTAGGACTTTCATGCTTAAAACATTTGACAGAAAAAGTTCTGTCAATAGCAGTTGGACTAACTGCTATTAACTAATGCTGACAACTAAGTAGTTCTACTTGGTGTTGCTGTTATGTAAGCAGTAAAGTGCCCCAACAAATAGAGATAGTGTGAAAATCAAGACATGCAAATGAATTGTCCAATACTGTCCAGTCAGTGATACTGCAGCACAGCTGGTGGGACATGTGGGGTGCACGGTGCTAGTAACACCAAGGTCGTGGGTTTGAATCCCGGAGACCACACGCACTGTCATACTGATTAATATGTGAGTTGCTTCTGGATACGAGTGTCTGTCAAACGCTGTAAATGTAAACGACATCGTTAAAACAGAAAAGGCTGATGTTGGAGGGAGAATCTATATCAGGATAAGAAAGATCAGATACTATGGCCTCATGTAGCATTAAATAAGAGTACAATGTCAGCAGAAGCTATCTAGGGCTAAAAATATTAAGAGAATTAGCAATACATAGGGCTTATATCAAAAGAATAAGCAGTTCATTTGAAGAGAAGGCAGGTATGAAACCCACATCAAAGAGTGGAACAGAATATGCTATTGGGAAGCATGTTCACTAGAAAAGGAACTGAGAAACATTCACTAAATCACACCTTGGATTACAGAGACATACGCTACCAACCCTATTGATGCAGAAACTTTTTTTAGTTTTAGCATTCCCTTTTTACATTGTCAGTGCTTTAATAGCACAAATGCTCCCGAGAAGTCCCGATTTTCTCAGAAAACCAGGGACACTTTCGGCATAGCCTTTGTGCTTCATACTGCTCCATATCTGTTACAGATATCCTACTCGACTGCAACAGGATCCATAGCTTTTGTTTGCAACATATGAAAAGAATTCAAGTTATCTGTTATATGTACACATGGGCACACTCGCTAAAGCACCCACTTATGTCACTTCCTTTTTACAAAAGAAAAAAAAAAAAAACAGATATGCTTGAAATATTGGACCCAAGGTTTAACTCTTACCAGCAATGAAATTTTCCTGATGTCATCTGTTATGGGATTTCCGATTTCACTGGAATAAGCAGCAACTGTGATGTAAAGCAATAAATGGACACAGCTACGTATCCAAATCTGCAAACAGCAAAACAGAACACAAAGTAAATCACTTGAACACATCTGGTCAGCTGATCAAAAGCTTAATGGCTAGCTTGGGATCATCACTGTATGTAACTATGTACTATTTGGGGAGAAATATAGAAGCATATATAATAAAGTGAACCATTTTTAACGCAAGTATAAACAGAAAACTGGGTCTGTTTAATCCGTGGTGGGTTTGGTCGAGCCTACTGAAGGCGTTTGGTTTGGTAAAGCTGAGATCGCAGCATTTATGGGGGTGAATAACCCTCCCCTGTTCCTGCACCTCAAAGTTTGACCATTTCAGATCATTATGGAACAGATTTGGTCTTAACCTAGATTAAGTAAAGAGATTCATACTTCAGATCCTAGCACAAAAGAAGGAGACTCAATTTTAGCATGGTGACAAGACCCCCAAAGCAGGCCTGGAGGACACATCTGGAGAAGCCCAAAGAGCGGCAAGCAAGTCATTTGAATGAGCAAAGTTCCATGAGCCTTTGTTTGCAAACATAATCACACAACCACTGAGGGGAACCTTGCCAGTTCTGAGAACTGCAACAACAGAACCCTTCATATAACAACTGGGCAGCCAACAAAACATTAATCAGCTCCATTCAAAGTGTTGTGCACAGAAACACCGCCAGCTCTGATGTGACAGTGGCCCTGCTCCGGCTAATCCGCCACTGAGGATTCAATCTGTGGAATTTATTTTTTACGTATTAATCTTAAGATGTGTGGTTTACTAACTACATACGCTGAAACTAGTGTATGTAGTCACAGAGAACAAGCAGGCAGTCTGGACCTCCGAGTGCATCTTTGTAGATTAATTAAGGTCAATCAAAAGGGGTCTTATTGGACCAGTCAAAGTAGAGATACCTCTAAGAATGGGAAGATTGGAGAACAGTAGCGGTATAAGATTCCTAGGGGTAACTGCAGAGACATCACCCAGTCAAATCATCCATGTATGCATGCTGTTTATTCAGGTCTCCCCTCTTCCACTTTGTCAGAGGTTTTGTGGTACCTTCCACTCAATTTTCAGATCCAAATGTCCACTGAATCTCTACATCGTGTCCTACCATTAAATGTAGGTGAGAATAGTAGATCTTAGCCCTTCCATGGCCATCATGTGTGGTTAGTTTACATGTTAGGCACTAAAAAAATCTTATTCAAATAAATCTGACATGTTTGGAACACTCCATTGACATTAAGTGAATACAGTTCAGTCACTGAGTCGCAGACACTACACAGTTCCTGCTGGGGGGGTTATGGGCTGTTTCGTTCTTCCTTTCTCTGTTACACACATGGACAGTTTTCAATGGAGAATTCCTTGTTTTTAATTTTCCAGTTGGCAGCAAACGAGGCGTGTTCACTGAAGATGGCCATCTGAAGAGACCAAGCTGTGACCATAGCATTTCTTACTGCTGACACAGCTTCTTCACTGCCCACTGCCTGCTGCTGGTTATCGGTTCACATATTAAATCAACAATGGTCACTGAAGCTGTTTCATGTTGAATATTTCTCTTCTTAAACAATTTCCGTTCTTTTCTTGCGGACTCTAGCCCATTTACCAACATTGAGGACACTGCAGTTTTACAACATTTTTGCTTATTCAATGAAAATATTTCTCATTATGTAATTAATAACAATAATTGTCCTGTAACACCACCAGCAGTCACAGAGGAAGTCTTGCACATCCCTTCAATGTGTCTGAAGTCAGAACATCTTATAAAGCTAACAGTTATGCAATTATATCAGTCTGCTATTAAAATATAAATCACTTGTTACAAAGAGGAGTAAATTCAGATTTTTTTCCATGTCCTTTGCTATATTCATTTGTTAATTTGCAAATCATGCTATGTACTGGGAAATCCAAGAACAGGAAAAATGACTCTGATATCCATTAATTGGGAAGACTTAGTGTTCAAATTCACAATGACAATGAATCTGTCTGTTATGGGCTTAGATCTAAGTCTATGTGGCTAAATGCAAGCCAGCTTGTGCAGTGCCAAACCAAAAGTCTTATAATCATGGGGAGCCTGTCCAAGCTTTCATGTGTGGCTTCTGATGAAATGAATCCATGATGCTGTACTGCATTCATGAGCACAACATGCGTTGGTTGGGGAACAGCCAATAGATGTTCATTCCAACATGTGTTGGTTGGGGAACAGCCAATAGATGTTCATTCCAACATGCGTTGGTTGGGGAACAGCCAATAGATGTTCATTCCAACATGCGTTGGTTGGGGAACAGCCAATAGATGTTCATTCCAACATGCGTTGGTTGGGAACAGCCAATAGATGTTCATTCCAACATGCGTTGGTTGGGGAACAGCCAATAGATGTTCATTCCAACATGCGTTGGTTGGGGAACAGCCAATAGATGTTCATTCCAACATGCGTTGGTTGGGGAACAGCCAATAGATGTTCATTCCAACATGCGTTGGTTGGGGAACAGCCAATAGATGTTCATTCCAACATGCGTTGGTTGGGGAACAGCCAATAGATGTTCATTCCAACATGCGTTGGTTGGGGAACAGCCAATAGATGTTCATTCCAACATGCGTTGGTTGGGAACAGCCCATAGATGTTCATTCCAACATGCGTTGGTTGGGGAACAGCCAATAGATGTTCATTCCAACATGCGTTGGTTGGGGAACAGCCAATAGATGTTCATTCCAACATGCGTTGGTTGGGGAACACAATAGATGTTCATTCCAACATGCGTTGGTTGGGGAACAGCCAATAGATGTTCATTCCAACATGCGTTGGTTGGGGAACAGCCAATAGATGTTCATTCATGCGTTGGTTGGGGAACAGCCAATAGATGTTCATTCCAACATGCGTTGGTTGGGGAACAGCCAATAGATGTTCATTCCAACATGCGTTGGTTGGGGAACAGCCCATAGATGTTCATTCCAACATGCATTGGTTGGGGAACAGCCAATAGATGTTCATTCCAACATGCGTTGGTTGGGGAACAGCCAATAGATGTTCATTCCAACATGCACTACATTTCACTCTTGTTTTGGTTTAGGATTTGCTTGGCTTATTCTTTGCATTAGGTGAATGCAAGGGGGGGGGGGAGTTGTGGACAGCTTGACAAATATTATTGTTATTATATCAGTATCCTGCACTACAGAAAGGGTAAAATAAAAAAAAAAACATTTAAATAAAAACTTTTCAGTATTTCACATGTAAAGACTTCAAATGACTTCAAATGACCATAATTGGGATTAAGGCCTTTATGTGTGCCTGTGTGCTATTTCACTGTGGTAAATAAATACTATTAGAGACTATACATTAAAGACTTGCATTTTCTGCAATTTCTGCTTGTGTTGTGTCTAAAGGGCCAGGGTTTCATTAGCAGTGAAGACATGCAAAAAACACAAGAAAACACAAAACATAAACATGCAGAGCTCACACTGAGACATGAAGCCCAAGCAGTAAAACCACAGACATACGATAGCCTACACAGCATAAAAACACAGATTCAGTGGTGGCCAATGGAATTAGGAGCACAAACCAACCCTGCTTGTGAGTGCAACTATATATTTGTATATGCCAAGAAAGTTGTAACACAAGCTGATAGTTTTTGGAATAAGGCAGCATACGCTTTAGTGTATATGCCAGGAAATGTTTCAGTCTTCCTGCTGACTGCCAGCTTACATTCAAACATGAACCAGTGTGACAAAGCAGTCAGACAAAATAAAATGTTGCTCAGGCATTGGTTTTTCGACAAAAAAGGGTTTAACGTGGAGTCCATATATGTGCGTTTTCTTATTTGACTAATTGACTAATTCTTCAAACATGGGTTTTTAATGTCAAACTATCACTGGCTGAAGCTCCCATGTGACGTGCTCAGCAGGTCTGAAGGATCTATTCCATTCCGCAGAATAGTTTTAAACTCTACTACAGAATTGACTCTAGTTTAATCCCAGTTAGACTCACTCTGTTGGATAGGAAGGAGACAAGCAGTGATGTGGGCTTTCCTGCATAAGAACCAGATGTATGCCCGATGAACGGGTAAACATTATCTATGATCAGTGATTCTTTCTATTCCTTCAACCCTCAAGTGAGACCAGCAATGACACGTCTGCTATAGATTTAGGCAGCGTTTTCAAATCTGGCCTGAAAATTGCTTAAAACACAAGGCAATTGCTGTCGGAAGAGTCTAAAGTTAAAGCGCAGGATGATTCCTGAACAGTGTGTTATACAACTTCTAGCATGTCTGTGTCCGGAGTTGCAAACTGCAGTTAGGGTGAACCTAAAACAGGCCGCATCTGCCGTTTGACTGCGGGAACTGCATGGAGTGTCTCTGGAATTCTTTTGCGTTATAAATCGAGACTGAACACTCACACTCACCACTGACAGGCTCAAATGATCGGGGCAGAATAAGGCACGTGCAATGAAGTGATGGATTTCCAAACAGGCAGAGTAGGCACCAGCACATGGGCCCATACCTTTCAGGGGCCGTGCGAAAATGTTTGGTTGGTAAAATTAAAAACGTATTAGGATATCATTTAGGATTTCGACTACCTAGGGGCCTCCACGTGGTTTCATCTGGCACGGGTCCCGGCCGTCTCTCTGTGCCACTGCCACACCACACCCTCTGCGAACCCAACGTTCTGCATAGTCTGCTCGTCATCTCCACTACTCCATCCTCCATCATCTCCACTACTCAATCCTCCATCATCTCCACTACTCCATCCTCCATCATCTCCACTACTCAAGCCTCCATCATCTCCACTACTCAATCCTCCATCATCTCCACTACTCCATCCTCCATCATCTCCACTACTCAATCCTCCATCATCTCCACTACTCCATCCTCCATCATCTCCACTACTCAATCCTCCATCATCTCCACTACTCCATCCTCCATCATCTCCACTACTCAATCCTCCATCATCTCCACTACTCAATCCTCCATCATCTCCACTACTCAAGCCTCCATCATCTCCACTACACAATCCTCAGTTCTCCGTCAGCTCTTGGCACCACATTGCTCTGATCCATGTGTTCTGCCCCTGCTGCTTTCTATGTTGCAGTTAAATCTGCACGTCATGTTTCTCTACACCCTCGATGTATTTTACACAGCCTACGTTTGTGTTTGTTATTGAAGTCTAGCTATTGATTTCTGAAACATTTGATTGTGATTTTATTTTGCTTTCCACTGAGTTGTTTTGTTTCTCAAGTGCTTTCTGAAACTCCTCCAGTGTCCTTATTTTAATCTGTTAATCTGTTATTCTGGAGCTCATTTAAATAAGTGTGCTACAGCATTTGTTCAAGTCAGCCTGACTTCCGTCATTATAGGGAAAGTGAAGAATGACAAAACGCCTTAGACGTAATCTCTTTCTCTGGGTGCAAACGATGAATGGCTGGGTGGATATTCAACTTGTTACATAGATGATTAGTGTACATTCTATCTATCATAGGTACACAAACATTTCCTCAGCTCTATATAATGGCCACAGTTTACTATCCAATGGGATGAAATGTAATTTAATCATCTAAATAGCTTTGCCTCCTTACGCATGATATTTTCTGCATAACATGCTGTACTGATTCAGAATATCAAATGCATGAAAAATATGGACATGGCTTGAGACTTCAGACAGCTCTAAGAAATGATGTGCCGGCTGAAATCTGAAAGTAATCAGAGGAATAAAAGATGTGTAGAACTTGTGTTTTGTGTTGCTCTTCTGTCTTTTTTCCCCCCTTTTTTCTACGACGATTTCAGCTCAAATTGGGCATAACAAAGACCCAGTGGTATCTCAGCCCAGGGATCTAACAGCTAAGCTGAGTGCCATGCTGCTGCTGGAGATAATACGAAAGAGTTTCACTTTCCATCCATTGTCCACCTGTAAGATGATGTTCAGCAGTAATCCTCCTGAACCAGATAACTGCTTAATTCGCACACAGCAAAAAACACTTTGATCATTCAGGATCATTAACTTAGCAGGCTGACCAGATACAGGCACTGGACTCAGACAGAACAATGCTTCATTCATTCCATAATCACATTGACAAAAACAGAGACAGGGCAAACCCTACTGCCACAAACTAGTTCATAATCCATTTGTTTTACAAAGAGTCTTAAACTTCCTTTAATGTTTGCAAAGTTGTTACTTTAATGGGAAATCAAGCTGAAAAATTTCAGGCTGGTTTTCTGTGAGCGATGACAACCAAGGCATCCATGATGAACTCACGGGCAACGTCCATGCTAGTAACACACACATTTTTTTACTCATGCTCTTGCTCATTTTAAGCATCTTGTGCTGATCCATAATACAACTATTTTAGTGCGCTTGACGCAATTCTTTAAGCCGGAGGGACTCGGGGGACTCGGGGGTGGAAAGAAGGATCATCAAACTGTGGGTCAAAGAGCAGCAAGACAGCAGCATCATCAGCAGCGGGAAAAATGGCATAATCATTTCAGCCTTGGAGACGTAGGAAGAGTCCTGCCTCGGCTCAAGAAGGGCCCAAATCGAATTTCCTGCTGCAAATTGCACTCAGTCTGTCCATTTTAATTCAGGTGCACTTACTGGGCCTCCAACTAACCGAATGAACACTACAGACATTACAGTATCGCATGTCCTGACCATAGCTACACGCTTTCACACATTGCCCATGAAAGAAAATACCACAAACAAAACACTTCTTCTGCATCTCTGTTCACACTGAGATAAACCTGATCCTCATCTGAAGTTTTATCCAGATTTAAACGCAAGGGTAGTTCAGATTTAAACATGGAAATTCTCAGGGACACTTTCAAATGTATGTGGCCACAGTATAAGAGGAAGGCTTAGACGCTTAGATGATCTGTAACGTTGTTTAACAATAAATTAGTGAAAGCAAATTATTTCTATAAACTATCTTGCACAAGTCATACAACTAGGTTTAGGCCTGCAGAAATGATCTGAATGAATAACTTTTAAGATCACATCACTTCTTCCAAAGCCCCCTGATTGGTGTTTTAAGATGAGTCAAGTAGAATGCAGCCTGGCTACTGGATGAAGATGAAGATGAAGATCAGGCCATAGCAACAGTAGCCTAATGCATCATCTTCAGACTGGAAACAGGGGCCCTTCTACTACTAAATAGTAAATAGCTGCACATTGCAGTCAAACAAAGATCTGACGCAGTTAAATTAGACGAAATTCAGATCTGAGAGAAAAAGGAGAAAACTTCCATAGTTTATGAAAACCGAATATTGGTAAGTTACAAACTTTTGCAAAAATCTGCTTAAGTCAGACCATCTGAGTGTTAAGTATCTTTTAATTTGGACTGGAACTTGACTACGGTTGAAATCTCAAAACAACATGATAGCCCACTGCAGTACTGGGTCTTAATTAATTCCTTTAACATTTATAAGAGATACATAATACTGAGACTTTAGAAGCCTTTCCACTGCTAATGATTGTTGGATGTTAAAGTTGAGTTGGGTTGGCTCTACCACTCCAGTGTTCACAGTCATGGCCAACACATTTCTTATCAGACTTCAGATAACAGAAAGAAAACAACAGAAACAAACAATGCCATGATTGTGTTATTTATCTTCCTGTGTGAAAACCTTATGAGTCTAAAATCATTATCTTATCTTAGATGGGTTCCCCCACTGAGTCTTGCTTCCTCTCAAGGTTTCTTCCTCATGCTCGTAGGGAGTTTTTTCTTGCCACTGTCACCCTTGGCTTGCTCACTGGGGGCTTGGACTCGGACACCTGTAAAGCTGCTTTGTGACAACAACTGTTGTAAGAAGAGCTATATAAATACATTTTTATTTTTTGATTGATTTCAAATTAGCAAATCACGTCTTGTTAAGGAGCCTAACACTCCACTTTTAATAGCACAACTATCCACCCCAGTCCAAACCCAAAACCTAACCTCAACCCCAAACCTAACCTCAACCCCCAATCCCAATCCTAACCTCAACCCAAATCCCAGTCCCAATCCTACTCCCAAACAAGTGGTGGCTCACAGTAGCTTGTGTACTTTTACATACCTTCTCTCGCTTTGCTGAGACATACATAAAGCCATTACTTGTAGTACAAGTAAACTGTTTTTCTGATTTAGTAAATATATTGAGGTTGAATTCCCAGACTGAATTCCCAGACAGATTAAGACTAAATCAGGTACTAAAAAGGGATTTTCAGAAGAACCATTTATTGGAAGAGGCAGAACCGGGCTACTCAGAGTACAACAGCAGAAAGTGTCATGACAGCATGGTTAATGAAGCATGTTGCATCTTCATAAATGATATACGAAGACAATAAAAAGACACTAAACTGAATTTAAATGTTTTATGTAACATTTCTAAAAAAACAAAACAAATTCTCTGACTGCAATATAGTTTATTTACAGCTGCAAGTATACTGAAAGAGTATGTGTAGGTTCTCCAGCAGAAATGTCACACTAAAGTCCCTTTTCCTGCACTTTAGTGGTTGAAGACTGAATGCAAAGCTCAGAGAGCATGCAAGTGAACTGTGTAAACACAAACTAGATTAAGAAATTAATAAGAATACAGCATAATTACATGTAATATGATCTCTTCCTTCCTTCCGTCTTTCTTTTCTGGTTAATATAAGAGGAAGCCCCCAAAGCAATAAACATTTTCCCGAGCAAATATTTATCTAAACATTGTGCTTTAGAATGCATAAATTTTTCATCTGCTTCAGATTACATGATACAATAGTTGCTTTATAATTAGCCGTCATTTGGGTCCAGGACGTCAGAAGAACATATGTCACAGCAATCTTAGATTAGTGATACATAAGGAGGAAACATGTCACGAGCACTGAAGCAAGCCCTGGATCTGGCAGACATCACAGTCTGCCCTGCACTTCCGCATACTTGCATGTTGAATTGAACTGATTCATATCTCTGCCTAAGACATTTGCATAAATACCCCAGTGCATTTTTTTTGCCTGAGTGTGCCCCCTGCCCCAGGCTAACGCCTCTCAGAATGTGAAATCAGGGATGGGGGCTTTACCTTCTGCAACCTGTCAGTTACACCTTCTGTTCGTAAAACCTTCTGTAATGCGCAGGAATAAAAACATACAAACTATGCAACCAAAACCATGCAACAGCAGACTAGCGAATGTATTCTCAAAATGTATACGTAAACGTTTCAAACACACGTTTCTATTTGAAGATCAAGGTGCCATCCACAAGCATTTTACTTTCCCTTCAGTTTGGCCAATGACTAACCCCAGTAATAAAAGGTCACTATTAACAACGGGTTGCAGAAGGCCAAGGCGATGCAGCAAAGATCCTTTTTCAGAAGCGTGCACTGATTTACAGACCGCGTGGGATTTCCTGTCCTTAGTGCCACCTTGTTACTTTAGCAGCTCGTGAAAGGACTGAAAAACCTACTGAATCTTTTAAATGGATAAATCCATTAAGATTTAATGAATGTATTTTTTTCAGGATGTCGAGTTTTATTTAATCGTGGGTCTAATTCATAATAGCAGTTGACTTTATTTACTGTACACAATGCAGCATTCTGGGTGCCTTTTTTCCAGACTCAATATGCTCCAGGCTCCAGTTCAGACGCCACGGTCAATGAAATTTTCAGTCATCCCAACCTTTCCTGTTCCTTTTATAAGGTCATTGCCTTTATCACCCCGTCACAGAAGCATTTCAGAGAGAAACAAATTTGCTGTGTTTGGAAACCACTGCCGTTCACAGTGTGATGATTCTGTGCGTCGCATCATTCCAGAATTCTCGGTGGATCCCAGTCTCTCGTCACGATAAAACATCAAGCGACTAGCACTACGGAGAAGAAATGTTTTCTACAGCTTTACATAGTCCCCGAGGCCAAAGTCGAAAAAAGTCGCAGAGACGCAAAGACTACCGTCAGCGAAGGCTGAAGATGCCAGAATAGTAGACCGAGAGAGAGAGAGAGAGCGTGTAACCTTGCGCAATATCAGGAACGACAACCGCCTTGTAGTCTTCAGTTCATGTCAGGATGGGGTAAGGGTTGTTACTGGTCTGAAGAGTGCATAACAGTTCCTTAAATGTGATTTGCGGTGGAGCTCCTGAACTGCAATTCACGTTATTTTTTCTCCTCCTGGCTCCAGTTGTGTTGAAAGTGTGATATAGCAGGGAGTAAATCAAGGCATACGAGTTCACATACAATTCAGCAGCTCAGCTCTTAATTCATTAAAGTACAAGATATCCCATAGACGAAATCAGTTCGAATACGACGTTTAATATGACTTTAAAAGTTTATTTTTCTTTTTTACATTTGCTCCAGATATATGTCAAGTTCCAAATTGCTGTGCAGATTTTCTCATGTCTTTTAAATTAATATAAATGTTAACAAATATGCCACGCGGCTAAGATTTCTCTGTAAAAGTTTGACACCGCCTGAGTATTTTATTTCGCTTTATTTAATTTCAGTTTTTTGCATGATAAGTTGATGTACAAGCATCACGGATTCACGCATTGCAGAAGACCACACGTTTTCGGATTCTCTGTTACGCTGTTCAAAGCACTTTCCCAGGGAACACATGAGCTGTTCTACAAAACATCTCTTCAAATTTAAAGACCAGATCAATCTAGCATGAGGATATACTACTAAATGTTGAATGAGTCAGTAGGTTGAATAAATCATTTAATCACAAATCCCTTGTCATGTCCCACGCGCCGAAGTGTCCACGGGCTTGGCAACACGAGATGGACAGGAAGATTGTCGCTCTAACGGATAGGACATGTCAGGCGTTGTCACTGGATCCGCAGCAATATTAATATTAAAACGTTTTCGCTGCTGCCGACACAACACGTACATTGAACTTTTCAGAGTTCCTAAATCGGATTTGCCATGGATATATGGTGTCTTTATTGTTAGTTTTACCGTTTAAAAGCAATCGAATCCAACGCACAGTTTAAAATCTAAACTGTGTACTCAACTCCAGACCTGTCACTTAAACAATCTCACTTTCATACAAAACCAACTATTCACGGTACAGTATACAAGGCAAACGCAAAACACTTCACTTGTGTTAATAATTTACTCGCCTACAACACCATTGGATCAAATACAGACTGCCATTCGTTAAAACTACTGCCCTTGGTAGAAAAAAATAGCTACTTACGTTTGACTTCTTCATAGGGAATGAGAGAATTAACTCCAACGTAAACGAAACCCTATTTTATTTTACTTCGGCGGACAGGGAAAGGGCTTTCTTCATCCCGTTTGCACATATCCAAAATCATTATAAATAGAATCCAAACTGAAGAAAGACACTTTGCGATGACAGTAATTATCCAGGTACACGCTTCATAACGCACGTTGGAGCGAAGACTGCAAAACTCACTCAGCGAGAGTGTTTTTTCAAGCTCAACCCTTTTTATTGCGTGACTTGGAGCCGCCCGCCCACCGCTGTTTTACTGCGCTTAATCTCAAGTCAAAGCGCGCTGTTACAGTCATTGATTTCACAATCACCGAAGCGACGTGGTTGTACGTCGAGGTTTTATGTCCAACTGTGGTTTAGGAAGACTGGCTGATGTATACCTCACGGAGGTACAAATTGCGGTGGAAACACTAATGCTCTTATAAGCCATAATCATACACCAAGACAAGAATATTAGACAAACGCGCTATGAGGATTTGTAGCAATTGTAAAACGCGGTACAAACGCATTTGAGCAGCAGACGTATTTTGGGGTTCTTCATTGTGCACAAGAATATTGATTAGATCTTTGTCGTTTGAACTTAGGCATCTTAAAGCTATTTAATGTCATGAATAATGCGAATTCAACTTTTCCAACTTGACGTCCTGTCTACATGCTAGAAAAGTGTCAAATGTATATGACTGCATTGGTGCATTACTGCAGCTATAAAATTATTTCGAGGCAATTTCTACAATAATTCACTACTTTCAAAACCTAAAAAACGAAGAATGATAAGAAGCAACAATAAATAAACAAACAAATAAAAGAACGCGACGAACTTCAAGTAATTTGGTGCATAAATATTAGTCTGCCTATGTCTCATCACCCAAATGCACCAACAGGCCAAAACGACCATCTGCGTTTAATGTAGATGCAAGCTTGTCACAATGTGTTTTGTCATTATAGGGCTTTGTTCGCCTGTGTAAAGCAAATCATTTTAACATAAAAGTCTGGTGAGTTAGTTGATGTCAGAGTCACCAAGAAAGGCGTGCAAAGCGTGCGGAAGAAATTGCCAAGCAAAGCAAATGGTAATGTTAGCACAAGGAAACAGAGGCAGTCAGTCTTGGACATGGGACAATAGTGGCAACAATGACCAACAGGCCATTTAAACACACCGCAAGACCCTTCTGTGTTGTTTAGCCTGCATGGAGTGTTCAGTAAGTTGCAGTGTACAGGAAATGAAAGGACATTACAATATATTGTGTCACTGGTAAGGCACAGAAATAGGGAAAAGTCTATTATGCTCTTTATCTTTATTGATATTTGAGGACAGAGAAGGTTAAACAGTTTTTAACAAGCAGTGCAGTTCCACACACCATACTGTCTGTTTGTTTGGTGCTGTTTCCCAGGGATACACCTGATACTGGTGGATCACACATTTCCTCAAAACTACACATCATGATTACTAAACTACTCATCAATACATAAACATCAACACATCAGCTAGTGTAAATGAATCAAATCTCTTTCTCAGGATGCAAGGGCTGCTGGGACGTCATCCAGCCTGAAGCCACGCCCCCTGCTTCTCTCACACTCACATATACCACTGTGACATACACCACATGGCCCCTCCCTCAACGGTCAATCGTCATGGTGATTATAAAGAGTCAGTGGAGCACAAGGTCTTGAAGGTATCCAGGGGTGTGCTGGCTACAGCATGGTCCCTGCACACATGTCTCAGTGCTGCTCTGCTCAGTAACATTGGTAACAGCTTCATCCTCATTTGGCCAGTAGGGGGTGAGGCGGCTACAATGCACCACCATTGTCCTGGATCCAGTATGCCACCTCTGAACTGAATTGCCACTGCCTCGCATGGCCCGTCCCATGAGGACTGGGCTTTGTGGCAGCCCCCCCTTTACTCCCCTTGGGTTGAACCACGCCTGGAACGAGTGGTTACCCTTGAAACCTGGTGTCAGCCACCTGGTTTCATTGCATGTTGACTATGCTGTGGTTTTGATGGGTGATCTGATGCACCACCTCCATCCCCTTGTGTAGTCTAACAACATACCTCTTAACCTGTCTCTCCGAATTATGGGACTGCAGAAACATTAAGCACATAGGGTTCCATAGCTCGCACCCCATTGGTCGGGGCTAAACCAGTGGTCTCCTGGGCTGCCGTGTGCCACACCCACATCGCTAGAGGCCGTGCCCAGTTCCAGTCTTGTTGATGGCGGCCAGTTACGATGGGCAGCTGTGTGGTGAGCGTGTGCTGCATCAGCTCCACCAGCCCATCACTATGTAAATGAACTGGCAGCATTTTCTTCACTCCCAGCCACTTCTCTCCAACCTGACCTGCCGCGTGAAGGTCTGTCCCTGTGTAGCTCCTTGCACACACTGGACCAACAGAAGACTCTCTGCTGCAGCACCTCTGTGGAGGTAACAGCATTCTGGTTGGAGACCGCATATGCCACAGGCCATTTAATGGCGTAGTCCATGACCACATTCTCAAAGCAGTTTCCTAGCCTCAGTCACAGGAAAAGGCCCCAGGAAAGGCTCCACTGCCACTCCCTCCATCGATGACCCAGAGCAAAGCATCTGTAGAGGGACCTGTGACGGTCCTGCCAAACTCTTCATCACCGTGTACCCATCACAGCAGTGGACACAGAGCTCCACCCACCCATCACAGCAGTGGACACAGAGCTCCACCCACCCATCACAGCAGTGGACACAGAGCTCCACCCACCCATCACAGCAGTGGACACAGAGCTCCACCCACCCATCACAGCAGTGGACACAGAGCTCCACCCAGCCCGATACAATCGCTGCTGAATTCTTTGCCTCGGCCACGGGTCCATGCTCAACTTCTACGAAGTCTGTACGAATACGAAGGCTCTGGGGAACTGTTAGGCCCGCTTCTGTAGGCAACTCACACTACCCTTTCAACAACCCCTCCCCCCCCCCCCGCCCCAGGCTCTCCTAAGTCCACCCACCCATAAAAAAAGAAGAAGAAGAATTTTGTGACCCAGAAATAACATCTGGGTGCATTTTTCTGGAGCCATAATGGAAGCTGTAAGCAGTAGCATGGTAGGTGCCCTCACCATCTATTTGGCATGAGCAAGAGACAGCGACTCTGAGGGTGGGTCTCCTGGCTCCTGAGTGGCTAGAGAGAAGAACAGGAAACGATTCACTCTACAGTGTCCTACATAGTTAACTGTACATGACTATATGCATAACATTTAAACATGTGTTTTTGCAGTTTTATTCTGTACCTGGGTTTTCTGGAAACCCTGAAAGGCCTGAGAAACTACAACTCTAAGTGGATAGATTATCCATGTGTATTATTTCCCTAAGAATTAAAATGATCTGGACGCACGTTTGGAAAAGAGGTAAGTAGATGTAGCAAGGGAATAAAATCTCTATGCATTTGTACTGTACTACACATCTGTAAGATACAAAAAATCCTTAATAGTTCACATTTCAGATTTCCCCACCTAACAGTGCAGTGTTAGACTATCATTTACATTTATGGGATTTGGCACAGGCTTTGAAAAGGTCAGGGAGACAGTTCATTTCAGTCTAATACCATCGACAGCTTGTTGTCCCTCACAAAAAGGTGTTAGATGTTTCTCCGTCTTGATATCTGCATTCCTCTCGCAAACGTGGCCAGATGTTCTATGTGGGTGTGTTTTTTTTTATGACCTAGCGCTTTGTCACATCTCTGTAATCACCATTCTATTATTATTTCAGCTTCGTCCACTTTCCAGTTGTTGCACACTTCTTAGCATGGGTCACGAGCCTCTTTTGGAGCACAATAACAGTACCGTAACTGAGCAGTGAAGTCAGATATTTGTGGTTTTCAGTGTAGTGTCTATAAGTCCAAATTTGTTCTCCACTCCCCTTGGCCTTTACTTTTGCTCAGTGAATCAAACAAAAGACTCACCAGTGTGCTGTTGTAAGGACAATGCTATTATTTTGACCACATCCAGCAATTTATTTTATTCGTGTTTTTGCAAGAGTATCATTTGAGAGCCATTGATTTCAGCCAGTAACAGCTTTATTAACCTGAACACACGCTGAAGTGAAAGCTGCTCTGGAGAAAATCATTCACAGCTGCAGTAATATGTCGTGAGCAACTTAATTTAATAATGATCGAATAATAAAAACAACAAAAACAAAACAAATAAACGAAGTTTATTTATCTTTACCAAAAAATTTATCTTTAGGAACACTTGCTAAGTATTGCACTATACTGCATGTAGTCTTGTAGGTATTTCAGTCTTGCTAGGTATTGCACTGTCTAATCTTATATTTTGTTGTCTTCTTTCTAGGCATCAGCACTAGCAACGGTTTATGGCAGTGCTTGACCTCAAGTAGTTTGGACTTAAACCTGTTTATACTAGATAGAGATGCATATTCTGACTGAACACATAGTACTTTTGTAAGTCGCTCTGGATAAGAGCGTCTGCGAAATGCCGTAAATGTAAATGTAAATGTAAACGAAGAGACACTTTTGTCTGTATTCAGTTGCATTAAACACTAAAATCCCCTTGTTTATACTCATGTTCACATCAATGATACCTTCACTGAGCATGAATCCAATAGTTAATCATACAGAGCAATAATGTTAATTGGTATATACTGCATATGTCCTACTATTAGCTTTGATAGATGCAAAGTACTGTAATCATACATAATTGAATAAACGTAATAATAACTATAATTAAACCAAACAAACAAATATTAACATGCAACGCTGAACCACAACACAAACATGCTGGCCTTTCCTTTGTCATCACTTCATCTGTCAGAGAAGATATGAAGACAGAAAGAAAACCTGCTCTGTCTGTTACAGCAAACACCAGCTCTTTCCTGAGAAACTGACCGCTGACAAAGATCTAGAGGACAGAAGAAAAAAATACTTTCACATGTAGCATCGCGGCAGTACAGACTCTAACTAACTGCCCCAATGACTCTAACTGCCCCAATGACTCTAACTGCGCACCTACAGTGTGTACACACAAGGAGGTGGAGGGCTGTTAATTGCAGATTAAAATACAAAATCACACAATAAAACAGAAGTATGGAGGAAAAAAGAAGAATACCATTAAAGTGAATGACAGCATAGTTAAGAGCTACTGTGTGCAAAGTTATCAGGAAGGAAAGTTCAAGGCTTGAGGTGACTGAAATGATTCTTCAATATTTAGGCAGGTTTTAGAGTTGACACTCCTTTATCACATATCACAATCACCTCATTAAAACATTTCACTAAAGGTACAGAGGGACAAAAGTTGAAAAAAGGACCTTCAACACAGGTCTATAATGATAAGCAATGAAGAAATTTAGGATCATGGGAAATGTGATCCCTCATTCTGGTGTGTGTCTGTATTCTGGCAGCATGTCCTGAACTTGTCGTAAATTTGTAATAGACCTCCTGGGTATGGCAGATAAGACAGCCGTACCGTAATCTATTCTACCTCTCACACAAGCCTGTGTGAGTTTCTCACAGTTAGTGGTGGCGAGAAGGTCACAGACCTGAGGGATATGACAAAGGTGACAGAATGCTATTTTGCAGACACTGGGTTTTTTTTGGACTTCTAGATTTTTTACATAGTTTTTAGCCTTGAGAAATAAGGAAGCATTTTTAATGGCAGCACAGTTATCGCAAGATCTGGCATTTTCATCGGGCGTTTTCATGACTACAAAAAGTGGCTACTGGTTATTTTGTGCCATTCCAAATGTACATGGAAGGAGGCATAACAGAAGGATGATTCAGGTAATGATTTAGTTCAGTTAATGAGTTAGCACCACATGAGCTGATGCTGATCTGAAAATTTTATGACGTTACAATAACCCAGGAACAGTGTGTGCCTCAGGCGAAGATAGGCAGTTGCCTAGAAACCTCACAAGCCAAATACAAATACGATTTATGTGTTGGTGTTTAAAACAATTCATAATAACTAATGTGGTTTTTACATGTTAATTGCAGACCAGTACGGGGTACACACTCTCATTAAAAGATACGTTATAGCGTAGAGTAAATTGCATTCTGTTGATTTCCTTGGCTGAACTCAGATATTCAGATATTCACATTAAATCAGCCAGGGCATCATTAATCAACCTATCAGATTCAAATTTTAATGCACCATCACAAATAAATCAAGGGTTTATGTTGTTTAAACATGAATATTAATTTCTAGCTATGAACAAAGATTCAGTTTATGTACAGCACAAGTATTTACAATTCATTTAAACAGTTCATTCAAGCACTTTGATTGAATTCAATCTACTGTAACTTGCAATTACAGTGTTCTCAGAAATCACGCATTAACAACCGTCGCATCTTTATAAAAAGCAAAAACAATGTGGTGAACCAAACAACCTTGCTGGTCAACCAAAAATCAGTTTAATGCGATAAAAAAGCAGCAGTTGGAAAGGTTTAATTCGTTCGCAGACATTTGTACATTCTAAGTGAAAGTAGAATTGAAAACGACCACAAATTGCGAACGACGTATTTCTTATACGTAACGTTTTGATTTCTGAATTCAAGAATAGAGTGCTGACACACAGGCTCGGCAGACTGTAAGGACTAGATACCGCCATTATTGCTAAACATCCTCCACACTTGTATTTTTGAAGGACCTTATTAGATCTAAATGCCTGCGTATCCGCGTTATCATTCTATAAGCAGAAAAGAAGAACGTTTTAACCAACAAAAACGCGCACATTTATACAATATCTTGATATAGGCTATCTTTTGTTAATTGAATTACCTGTAACAAAAAATTGGATCATCACTGTGGATCAGCGACACAATACTGTGGATGAATGATTGTTTAAATATGTAATCTTTGTTTTCAAACTTTGAAAGAGTAGATATATGTAGATATATGGGGAGTACACCCCTGTCTTCGCGTAATGTCGTTGCATCCATAAACGAACTACTCTGCTATAGGCCTACCCCTCGAATTAGACTCACTCTGATCATGCAGTGCAACGAATAGCCTCCCCTTGTGTTCATTATTCCCGTCACTCACTTTCTCTTTCCTTGATTTTGTGTTTGTTTGATTATAGCCCGCCTCATAGATATTGGGTTCACCTGTGTTCGTTAATTCCCTTGGTTATGGTGTAGGCTATATAAGCTCCTCAGTTTGTTCTCATCTTCGCGGGTCATTGTTATCTTATCGTTGGGCTCCTGCCCAGGTTTTTTCTTAGTTGGTTCTTTCCCTTTTCTTAGTTGGGTTTCCTCCTTTGTTTTAGGGTTCGATTTTGTTAAGCGTATTGCTGTGTAGGTTTTTACTTTTGTCTTTTCTTTGTTTATAGGTGTTGTTGTATCTTTGTCTTGCTCGTGTGCGTTCACGGAACTATTAAGTCTTCCATAGTTCTCGTGTTTCTGGATTCTGTAGTTTTGTCTGTTTGCTGTTGTATCGCTAACGGCGTTTGCTTCGGTTAGTTACTGTGACTGGTTTTGTTTTTGTCGTTTACCTAAGTGTCCTGAGTTTTGAATTTGGCATTGGTGTTCTTGAGTGAAGTTATACACCTTTTGTCTGTATGACTTGTTTTTGTAGTAATTCGGGCATTGTGTTCTGACCCTCAATTTTGATACGGTTTCCCCGGATGTCTCGTCGTTCCCGAAAGATCGGGTCGAGTGTTTGTGGGTAGTTTATTCCTCTCCCTCTATCCTAGATGTGGTGTTCCTAACTTGTCTATTAAATATTCCGTCTCAGCAGTTGTGTCCGCCTTCTGAATCTAAACCATTAGCCTACATCCAGTAAGTCCTGGCAGTGGTTTTAAAACCGTTGGTCTCATGTACAAAATGAATTTGTAGAATATAACGTTAAGTCTTAATCTAACATTAAATCTGAAATACATCTGTCGTTAGTCAGGGACAAGAAATGGCTCAGATTAGGGTTGGATCCATTTAGCTATAGCATTATACATATAATGCAGCCTAAAAAGGCATACTTGACCACCTCCCGATTTCAGAACGGTCATCCCTCACAAACACTAAATACTTAAACCGTCTGATACGATAAAGTACGTCTGATAACATTGACCTTGAAAACACCAGGTACAGGTTATGGCAGGGTTATCAATGGTGCCAGACCCATACTAGAGCCAAAGGAGTTCAATACCCTTAAACATATTGCATCCATATTACATATATATTTATCTAATATAATATTAAATCTCAAACATTAAAATTTAAAACACACCAGCATGAGAACTCTGATAATTTCTGAGATGCATTGAAGGGTATTCAAATGTGGAAAAGTCCTCAAGACACAGCATAATGGGAAAGACATGGCTACTTCTTATATTCACAGCATGTCGGGGGCATCACATAGCTAAAATAACCCCCAAAAGGTCTCCATTATGAAAAAAGCAAAATCTAAAAATACCCAATGACTGGAGAAATTGCACTGTAGGCTATATACACTGCTGTAATCTAAAATGCTTTTGCTCTGTAGTTGCAGACATTTTAATAACCCGGATGACCAAATTTTAACTGACTTGTCAAAAGAAAATTGTACTTTTGTCAATAATTGTTTTTTCAGAGTAGGAAATACTATCAAACAAGCCCACTGCATCTCCAGGCAGAAGACGACACACGCAATACCCGAACAAAAAACAATGAACGTTGTGACGCATATTTCAACCAACAGCCGATTAAATGTATTAAACGGTTTTATTTACCCTCTAAAACAACCCTGACCCGACTTGCCAGTGGAGCAACCACTGCTTTTACAGAAAGCTTTCATATAGCCACATACAATTAGAAGATTTAAGGGATGCATTATTACTTTATTCATTGTAAGCAGATGTCTAAAATATATTCAGTGCTAGAGAGAAGCTAGAGAATACTGCTAAAGCTAGAGAATACTGCAATGTAGTGCAGTAAAAGTGCTTGTAAAAGTAATGTAACATTAGCATTTATTCATCAATCATCGGGGTTCCTCTGCTAGCTTAATGGTTCGTAAGCTTTTATTTAAGACAATTAAAAATTACATTTTTTTTACTTTGTGTTGAACACCGTCTCCAGGAACATTCTGACACAGATACTCTGCCTCACACTCAGCGCGACAATATATGGTTGAGATTTTAGCAAAGCGGCTTTAGTCAGGATCGTTCAAACATTTACATCTTTCAGACTCCAGTAGTGTTTCGGGTTTCAGGGCTGTTGTGCGGCAGCTGCACCTCCCCCAGGCCCTAGTGTCCCTTTCTCCAAAAATGATTGAGAATGTGGACATGCAGCACTGCTGAATAAAAAAGAAAATGACAATTAACCAGTTAAACCAATATGCCATTTTTATAGCAGTATTTATTCGGAGTCTAAAATCTCAGAGTGAAAAGATAACAGATAAAGCAAACATGATGAAGGACATTAATGAAATTCTATATATATTTATACAATTAAATTATAATGAACAAAAGGAGACCCAGTAAATGATCTATAAGCAAGGATATCCAAGACCATCTAATCGATATTTAACACACCTATAGTGTATGCATTCCTAGAATTCGCTGAAACACTAGTCTAATCCAGAAATGTGTATATAAGTGATTCTAGTAATTAGCAATAGGATCTTCAGCTCATGTAAAAGGTCAGAGATGTGGGCCTATGCCAAAGGGGCTTTAAAGGTCAAAAGCATTAGTTTGTAAATGATGCAAAACTCATTAGGCAGCCAGTGAAAAATGAATAAGACCAGATAAGGGTGTGCTCTGTATCTTTTTTCCTGGCAATAAATGACTAAGTGGATCAAAACTGGCACTACTCCCCAAAATTCTTCACCACCTTTACTAAAATAAAACAGAGGATCGAATGAACCTCAACCTAAAGACCCATGGAAGTCACTCCATGTTTTTGTTCTGTTTTGTATCTACTCCACCAATAGCCAAACCAGAAAGACAGTACAATTCTGCTCACTTTAATAAAGTCAATCTGTGAACAGGAAGGTGGGGCACCAAACAGAAGTGAAACTTTTTTTCCCCCAGTTATAATTTGTTGCTGTTCAACTCCTACCAAACACTGATCGGGGCTTAGCCATTTGTTTTTTAATAAATTGTGTTATTTTAAGACAGCGTTGCATTCTTGTGAGCTTCTGCCACATGTTCCCAATAACACAGCCTGATTTATTACATATGCGGCAGCACATGCTGGTGTGGTGAGGGACTGTGGGGTGGGTGTGAGGTTCTGGAGAGCAGAGAGCAGCCTGGGCAGAGTCTGATTATACTCATCATGGACAGGAGGCATAGCAGACATGGGCAGCATCTGATTTATACTCAGGGACATGAGGCATTCTCATAGTATTCAAGCAGTAAAGAATAGCACTTTATTAATCACCTAAGGGAAGTTAGAGATGGGTTGTTTTTGTACTTAAGTTAACCTATAGCTATGGAAATGTGAGAGGAATAAGCCTAGTGCATATAACACTTCAGGGAGTGTGCCATCAATTTAAACCTTAGCGGTGTACCTGACTCAAGCAAGACAATATCAGGTCCCCAAAAAAGTGGTCATGATACCCATGTTGAGCTACCCTGATAGTTGAGCCATCAGAGAAAGCAGTTACTACCTACTGTATAAAATAGGTTTTAAGGTATACGGTGGTGAGAAAGTGTTTGCCCCCAGTTTTGTTTTGCCCCATCTCTTATGGTGGAGGCATGAACACTGACCTTAATTGAGACAAGTGAAGCCTGCAGTTCTTTGGATGTTGTTGTGGGGTCTTTCGTGACGTCTTGGATAAGTTGTTGCTGCACTCTTTGGGTAATTTTGGTCAGACGGCCACTCCAGGGAAGGTTCTCCACTGTTCCATGTCTTCGGTATTTGTGGATCAGCTCTCACTGTGGTTCGCTGGACTCCCAAAGGTTTAGAAATGGCATTAGAACCCGTTCCAGACTGATAGATTTTTTTTTTTTCTCTCAATTGTTGCTGAATTTCAGCATGGTGTGTAGCATTTTAGGATCTTTTGGTGCACTTCACTTTGTCAGGCAAGTCCTATTTAAGTGATATATTGATTGAGAACAGGTGTGGCAATAATCAGGCCTGGGTGTGGCTAGAGACAGTTAACTCAGGTGTGATAAACCATAATTAAGTTATGTTTTAACAAAGGGGGACAATCACTTTTTCACACAGGGCCATGTCTGGATTTTTTTTGTCTGTTTATAATAAACACCTTCATTTTAAAACTGCATTTTGTGTTTACTTGTGTTGTCTTTGACGAATATTAAAATTGTTTTGATGTTCCAAAACACTTAAGTTGTGACAAACAGGCAAAACAATATGAAATCAGGAAGTGGGCAAACACTTTTTCACACCACTGTAATTCCAAATATTGCAGTTAATAATTAATTATAGCACTGATAGCATTGGCATCCATAAAATAAATATTCATTAGGAATTTGTCTACAGTTCTACAGTTCTGAAAACTGAAAGATCTGAAAGATGGTTTGCCAAGTCTTTAGGGTTAAAAAAAACAGACATGACACTTTTAAACTGAATGAAACTTATTTTTGTTGAGGAACATAAACAGATTGTTTGTGTTTCACTGTACACTCCCAACTGTATGTCTGAAATAACAGCATATAACATTTTAGCCTTTTTTTAAATTAGGCCTACTTGCTTATGACAGCAATCTATCATAGAAAATTATAGACATTATTCAACATTCCATGCAAGTAGGTTGCTGGGAAGTATGAAGTGTTGTTCCCCAGGGATGTGGGGCCCCCGTCTGCTTTTCTTCTGTAATTAGATGTTTGGCATGTGAGCTGTTCAGACACAACACCTAAAATATCCTAAAATATATACAATATATTGTCATTCCTTGTTAGGATGCAACACCAATTTAAACACTAAATATCTGACTTAATTAACCCTAACCCTGAGGGGAATCAGATGTACCACTGGTTCAACTAACCCCCATATCTCTGGTTCAGTTTTCCTCCACAGTCTTCAGTGTGGGGAAAGCGCACAGTCTACAAGCCCTCAGATACACTTATGACAATTCAGTCACATATATACACAATGGTAGTTCATCAAAATGTCACATTTGAGATGTGATCATCCCTAGTATGCCAAAAAAAAACTAGCTTGTATTCCACAGAGTTCTTCCTTCCACAGAAATTTTGAAATGGGGAATACAAACTAAATTTAGAGCCATATGACAAAACTATTTGTGTGTGGCTGGGCAGATACAGGTGGTCAACCTTCTCCCCTTATGCAAGGTATGCAAACATGTTGTGCAAAACTCCTCATCAATGTGAACAAACATCTGAATTCTTGCAGATATTTTTCATTGGAAGCCTCCCAGATAACTATCATACCTGTCATCCATTTTCAGATGGTGACTTTTGCAGTGTCATTGGGAAAGGACACTGCCTTGGGAAAGTAAAACACTAGATTAGATTCCGGTTTACACAAAAAACACCTCAAAAAACAACAAAAACCCAACAGAAACTCCTCTGTCACCTCCAGGAACATCACCAGCAGACGTATTTGGAGAGATCAAAGCAGACAGACCTCAATTTTGCCATCCACCACAAATGTCCTGCAAATTATTATACAGATTTCCTACGTCAGACGCCTTATTTGCTGAATGTGCTTGTACATGCTTGCCTTTGCCTATAGCGTCACTAGCAGTTAGATCAGATTTTGGCATAATTGGAATGAAGATTCGGCGCCGTGTGCTTATCATTAGCTAATAAGCCTGCATCTCTTGCTTGTTGAATATTTTAAGAGTCTTGTAAACACTGAGATTATACCTTTTACGTCACAGCAAGAGAGTTTCGTTTTCAATTCTCATCAGCCTCATCATTCCCCCCCCCCATTCACTTAGTGCCTGTTTACTCAGAACACCTTTCAATAGACTCTTAAAGCCTTTAATCAAAGATGACGGTGTGTGCATGTTGGCAAGGGAAGAGGTATTAATGCTTTCCTCTCTAACTTCAGAATTTTCAGACACACAAACCTCAAAACATTGCCAATCCTGACAAAGAAAAAGGTAAAAGATTCCACTTACACAGATTTTTTTGTGGCCTTTTTACAGCTTTTTTTGGGACATTTTTAGTTGGTTTATGTGAGGCACATCACAGGATTACAGTGCAACATGGATATTTGCCTTCATCAAAAATATGGCCTGATGTGGTCTGATGAGGACTTACAAGATGGGAAAATCAAGTGATTAAAGGAGGCACTCGTGAGCACCCATACTTGCCTTGCACACTTAAGTGTTCATGTGCAAATGAGGGATGCAGGGGTGCGAGTAATAGGACAGGGCCAGAGAGATGTCTTCTTGTGAGTCTTATCTGATATGAGTCTTAATGTTCTCTGAATCTTTAATACTCTCAAACAAAACACAGTTTCATCAGTGATTCACCTTTTTCTGAGGTCTCAGCCTCCTATACAACTGTTAATACACTTTAACACATGACCCAAATGATAAGCTGAGTGGTATTATGAATTTGTAAAGGCTGTACTTTGGATTAGCTAACTAGTTATCTTTAACTGCCTTTCTCTTTGCTGTCGGGTTGCTCTAAAAGGCAAAGCATAGTTACTTTAAGGATCTGGTATTTAAAAAGTAATTAACGCAGGAAAAGCCAGCAACCATTATAACACAGCTGGTAAAACTAGAACAGCTTCTACATGTTGTGAAGGACAGGTTTAAATTAGAAATGAGGTCACTGAGCTAGGTGGTAAAGATGAAGACTTGTAAAAGATGATGGTGGTGTTAACTGCACGCGGGCGTCAGAGCCCCAGGCTTGTGCAGTGATGGCGTCCTTGACATGCACTTTTTTTATATATACATTATTCTCCAGTAGGAAGGAAGATGGTCTACAGGCTGTTGGTTACAGAGGGGCTTTGCAGAGATGAAATGATGAAAGGATCCACAAAACAATTTAGCCTACATTTGACCCCTTGATGCTTTAGCATACATATATATTCACCACAAAATAAACTGTTTTAGGTCATTTAGGTGTTCATTTCATGGATTGTTTAGCACTTTTTTTTCTCAACAACCATAAATCAAGATAAAAGAGCAAATAACTGACTGCATTGGGAATGTGGAAGAGTGTAACAGAGTCCAGAGATGGTTAGCATCTCATAACTCTTACTAGAATGGGGAGTTGGAGCAGAACCATCCCGTTACCGGACCGCTGACGGGGGGGGAAGTACAGCCATGACAAATACGCTGACCCATCCAGGGAGGCAAAACACCAGGTGTCTGGCCTCAGATTTGCTGATGGCGATAACGCAACGTGATGTACCCTGGTCTAAAGCTGGATAAAGACTCTGATTAGGCCTGAAACCTCAGAACCAGCGGCAGCAGTCCAGCTCAAAGCTTCCTCAAGAGGCAAAGGTGGTCGAGATGGTGGCTTTGACAGCAGGGCGTTGACCATATTGTCGTTGTCACTTCGCACTCATGCGGAGAGCAGGAGACCGAAAGCATCCTGAGACGCTGGCACAAACACAAGGTATCATCGGGGGATGAAGGCCAGACGGCACCTATTGACAAAACGCCCGCCTTTTGTTCAGGGTTTGGTTGTATATGATGTCTCTACAGCTCTGGCACAGAAACGCTCTTGGCAGGGCGAGGACAGACAGACTTTCTCTAAGGCCTCACGTTGCGTACACAGTGTTTGCGGCTCACCAGGAGATCTGTAGCTTAGTTGGCCTATACATCTGCTGACAGTGCCCAATCCTGTCAGTCCAGCTCAGATTAAGAGACTGAAGGGGAATGTGGTTACATTTACATCTCTTCACAGAACTATTATTTCACTTAATAGAATAGTTCAACAATGGAACACATGAAAATGAATATGGTATACATATACTTTTAGCAAGTATAAAAAAAATGTGAATCTTTTTTATCTGACCCGGCTTGAGCCACCACATTGGTTGGGCTTGCTAGAGCTCACCTGGAAGTGCATCATCCTGACGTCCATCTTGAGCCACCACATTGGTTGGGCTTGCTAGAGCTCACCTGGAAGTGCATCATCCTGACGTCCATCTTGAGCCACCACATTGGTTGGGCTTGCTAGAGCTCACCTGGAAGTGCATCATCCTGACGTCCATCTTGAGCCACCACATTGGTTGGGCTTGCTAGAGCTCACCTGGAAGTGCATCATCCTGACGTCCATCTTGAGCCACCACATTGGTTGGGCTTGCTAGAGCTCACCTGGAAGTGCATCATCCTGACGTCCATCTTGAGCCACCACATTGGTTGGGCTTGCTAGAGCTCACCTGGAAGTGCATCATCCTGACGTCCATCTTGAGCCACCACATTGGTTGGGCTTGCTAGAGCTCACCTGGAAGTGCATCATCCTGACGTCCATCTTGAGCCACCACATTGGTTGGGCTTGCTAGAGCTCACCTGGAAGTGCATCATCCTGACGTCCATCTTGAGCCACCACATTGGTTGGGCTTGCTAGAGCTCACCTGGAAGTGCATCATCCTGACGTCCATCTTGAGCCACCACATTGGTTGGGCTTGCTAGAGCTCACCTGGAAGTGCATCATCCTGACGTCCATCTTGAGCCACCACATTGGTTGGGCTTGCTAGAGCTCACCTGGAAGTGCATCATCCTGACGTCCATCTTGAGCCACCACATTGGTTGGGCTTGCTAGAGCTCACCTGGAAGTGCATCATCCTGACGTCCATCTTGAGCCACCACATTGGTTGGGCTTGCTAGAGCTCACCTGGAAGTGCATCATCCTGACGTCCATCTTGACCCTGAAAAGCCTGATTTGGCTGGTCCGTGGCTCTCTGCCTGTCGTTTTTCCAAAAGAAAAAAAAAAGCATCACTTCCCAGAATGCAATCCCTGCATCCCCGATCAACATGATAATTGTTCTCAGAAAGAAAAAGAATATACAGTTGTGCTCATAAGTTAGGCTGGTGGAATTTGCACATCGTGTCCCTTTTCTGGACAAAACATGAGTGATCAAAACTTGTTTGTAATGCATTTCAAATGAACTATTATGCATCACAGAATACCACAATCATTAAACAAACCATAGCAATAAAGGAAATAAAACAGTCCCGTTAAAGTTTGAACACCCTTCGTTCTTAACATCATGCATCACACACAGCTTCCTGGCAGATGAACGCAAATTTTAGTTTTTTTTTTATAAAATTCTGCATTCATTCTTCCATCAATTTTGATTAAATTCTCAGTGACACTGTAGTTCACATACACACTCCCAAAGCAGTAGAGAATCGCAATTTCTTTTCAATCGTAGCATTTATGGTTGTGACCATAAAGTTAAATTTTGGTTTCATCACGCTCAACGTATTTTGTTCCAGAAGTGTGGAGGCAGCTCTGGTTGCTATTTGGACTATAACCAGGCTGTTCTGGAGCTGCAAAGGACTTTTTCTGGCATCTGTCTCTCTTTTTTAGTTCAACAGCCTCCTTATCATGCAGGCTCCACCACAACACTTTGTTCCACACAAGCGTGGTCTTCAGGCAAAGTCGCCTGTGGATTTCTCCATTTGCATTCTGACAATTTTCACTGGCAGTTGTATCTGAAGTCCTTCTTGATTTACACGATCATGGATTAGTATTAACAGAACCCATAATTTTCCACTTCTTGACCGGAGTTCGAGCTCATTGGCATTTTCAAACATCTTTTTTATATACTTCTGCTGTATGAAGTGTCTTTATTTAAATGTACTTTGACAGGTCTTTTGCATTCCCTATGCTCCAGTAGCCATCAACGTCACCACAGCCCTGGATGAAACAACCAAACATTTCACAAGTGCTAAACCTGTTTATACACAGACACTAATTACAGTCAAACAAGGCACAGGTGTGGATAATTGCTGTCTCAACCTGTGTGTGTCAGTGTGAGTGTAGATTATTGATTATTGCTTTACTGTTATGGTTTGTTTCCATGGCTTTTGGTAACTTAACCAAAAAAATGCATCTGAAGAAACTGAAGTACCCGCTGATCTGAAGTAAAACTGAAAGATGTCAGACTCTTGCCTTCTGTCTATTCCACAAATGGTTTTGGAAACGTATTCCTTATTCCTTATTTGAGATATTCCTGTATGCCACTGAAACAATTGTGACAGGACTCATGGCGTTATAATTCCATCTTACGGAAACATCACAGTGCTCCATGTCCTGCAGTCTGCTGAAGGTGTTGATGAAAATCACAATGGAATGGACACAGTTGAAAATGAACAAAACAATGTCAGGTCATATAGCCCATAATCCCCTTCATCCTCCACCCCTCACAACATCTCTTTTAAGTCTACGCTTAAGTATGATATATATACATAGTCCAGTTTGTGAATTTGTGAAGGGATTTTGACTTTGGAACTGATCAAGACATTCAACATCAATTTAGCCTTTTATCTTTACAAATGTAATGACGTACCTCATCTGTGCCTTCAGTCATATAAAGTGCCAAACTGAATCCCAAGGACTTGTGTAGGGTTTCAGTTAAAGACCTTTTATTCAGCAGGGCACATCAACATCAGCTGAAATTATTAAAACAGACTTACAACATAGAAAATCAGGGAGAAATGTTGCAGTTACAGGCTGAGTAAAGCTTCTTAAAAAGTAAATCTCTAAACACCAAGAATCAGAGCACAATATACAAGTGAAGGAATGCAGAATGACATGTGGCTGAATGGGGCTTTTCAGAATGTTTCACGTGTGTGAGTAAAAGAGACGAATCACACTACCCAAAGTGGTTCATGGTTTTATTCCCCTAATTCAGAATCAGCATAGTGAGTATTCTCAGCTGTGACAAGTGCAAACACTGCACAAGAGCAAAGCCCCACACTTTCATATGTAAACACTGATCAAATAAATCCAGTTTCATTTGTAATTCATTATCTGAGTATAAGCTTAAATAATGGTCTTTCAGAAGAAATCCTTTTGATAAAACTACAGATATCCTTATAAAAATCCACAATAAGGTCATGTTTAAATGTAAAAATGTCCACTGAGAGAATTATTTTCTTTCCAAAAATGTCTTTGCGGTGCATCTATGTATTTAAAAAAAAGGAAACAGTCATTAATGATTCTATTGTTAATGTATTGGTTTACCATGTAAATTTGGACACAAACATAGTCCAAATAAATGGTCACATGATGCAACAGTTCACACTCAGCAAGCCATTCACAACGAGTAGCGCTAATCAGAAACATACGTGAGACTTGGTACTGAGACACAGAGGAAGAACAGAACCTAAAGCCATAAAAATACTCACAGTTGAAACTCTCAAGCAAAACATATGGATGTTTATGATTTGAAATCTTGAAATACTCAAAATATACATGTCTCTGGCAAGGAATATGTTTGAGTTAAGACATGAATTTGATTTGGGTGAGACATTAAGGAGAAAATATCTTCATTAGTTATTTTTACATCTGTGGATACAAAAACAACCTTAGAAAAACTCTCATAAACTGCTTTCAGGCTGCAATTGCAATTAAGTTTTCTATTTTTAAATGTTGACATGCAACACATACAATCTCTAGATTAAACCATAGGAGACAAATGCTTAGAAAGAAATGTTTAGAAAGAAACAGGATAGAGTTACTGTATTTATAAAACTATTGACTATCTTAAGCGGATACATGTAGCCTTCAACATATATGAAAAGTTTAACATATCTTGCATTTGTTCACATTTGTAAACTATAAACTATCCTTTAATAGGCAGAGAGTTTAATGAAAACACAGCACAAAAATAAACGGCCTAAAAAATGTATGATAACTATCACCGTAAATTGTTTAAATGTAATATCAGAACTTTGCTTAACATTTAAGAAGTTTAAGCATTTTTGATGCTCCAGATCAAAGTTCATGGTGTCGCAGTTCTTAGAGGTGTGTCCCCTCGTCCTGAGACTTGAGGACTGGGAGAAATGGGAGGTACTGGAGGAACCTGAATCTGTGAAGAAAGGACATAGAGAAAGGCAGGTCATAGCACGACTGGTCAGTGGAGCAAACGTCGGTGCCATCGTGGAAATTTTCCCTCCAGCGTTTAATCCCCCTCTCCTCATCTGAACCTGTGGACACAAAGGGAACGGAAAGGGGACAAAAACAAAGCCTTGTTTAGTTGATTCGATGGTTTCCAGACTCCAGATTATTTCAAATGATTTCATTCATGGTGATTTATGACTGAAAATAAGGCTGTGGACTGTGTTTGGAAAATCAAGCCAGTATCATTATAGTCAGTCATGAGATTGAGGTAACAATTTAGAAAAACAGGGGTCAGCTAATACAGGTTTCCCAGGTTATTAAAGTATGTTTTTTGTTTGTTTTTCAACCTTTAAAGCCCATCAGATATTTGGCTTACCTGGAATTGTGTTGTCCAGAATAAATCCAAAGAACCCACCAATGAACATGTGAGTGGTGAAGAGCACCATGATAAGTTGATCTAATTCTGTTATGCCTGTTACAAACACACACACACAAAAGCCATCAAGCATACATCAAGCATAAAGACACATGTGTGTGTGTGTGTGTGTGTGTGTGTGTGTGTGCATGCATGCAAAAAGCCTGTAGAATGCCTTTGGATGCTGATTTTTGCCCCCCCTGACCAGTACTACACGCAACCAGGTGCTCAGGGGTTCCATGGGTTAACTTAGGGAGCTAAGGTCAAGAAACTGATTACAATATGCTTAAGCACCTCTTATTAAGGACACTTTCATTTAAGGTGAAGCCCCTTTAAGCGCTGTTTGCCAGGCAGTCAAAGAAAATGTAGGCCACAGGTCACTAACAGGGCAGGTGGAACTGATGTCAAAAAATGTTCAGAGCAGGTTCATTCCTAAATGAAGTAAGGAGATTACAGTCAAGCCAAGACTTCTAAAGAGGATTGGCAGATAATCAGGCCTGACCTTAAACGCTCACACAATGCTCCTGTCTTCTGCAATTAAGCCTGTGCTGACGGGACTACTTGCACCGGGTGACCCATCATTACCACCATGATTATCAGGGCCGTGACCCACATAAACGTCTCCCAAATCCCTCTCATGGAAGCTATGGGCAACCCATACCTGCCCCTTCCTGGAATGACAAACATTTACAAAGAAAGACGAAAACATGGCAGTAAATACTGGAATTGCAACAGAATTGTAACCAATTCATGGTTCAGGAAACCAGCATTCAAACTTTTTGGCAAATAGCCATTTCTGTTTTAAGAATGAAGATGAGACTGGCTCTTAGAAATTTACTTTTTTTGCATTTAATTCCTGGGAGGACATATGAGGATAGGCAAACACACGTCATGCAGGGAGTTTGTGCTCCTGTATTTAGCAGCACACATAAGCAAGTGTATCCATCCTCGTGTTGCCGCTAACATGAGCCACACATCCCACAGAAATAAACATCCTACAGCTTTACGCAAGGCAGTTAGTGTGAAACGTTTGAATGGTAAGAAGTATATTGGGCCGCTAGCATATCACGCTCATTTCTGAAGGTAAAGAAATCATTTTAACATATCGTCGCACTCAGCAACACACTTGCTTGGGTGAGTGCCTTAGCAAAGAGTTCCTCAAGACCACAGCATTGTACATACAAGGTTTTTTTTTCTTTACTCTACCATGCCTGGTACATCTGAAAAAGGACCTTATAATTAGCTAAAGGTGAGTGTGTGTAAGCTGGACACCTCCCTGGCCTGGGGTTCCTGCGATAAGACACCCAGAGAATCCCAGTCCGGGGCACATATTCCATCTTGTGCACATTGTTGTGCTCTGAAAGAGTTCTCGTCTGGATTGTTCAGGTATGACAATGGGTAGACGGTATTCCTGTTATTGAATGCAAGGGCCTGCAGAGGCTTAGACTGTTCAAGATCAGTTCATTTTTACCTGTGTTAATCATGTCTGGGTTTGAATGAAACCATGTTGGCAGCACAAGTCCACTGAAGGTTGAAAAGCCAAGGATCAGCAGATTCCTGGAAGAGTTCAAGTCGACGTACTGCAAAAAAGCGACATTTCTTTGTAAGATTTGGCATTTGGGTTAGGACATAAGTTTACAGAGTTGTAAAATGCTGTTCATTTGTGAACAACCACACAAGGGCACTTCTGTTTCTTAGACCCAGATGCCTATGGCCACATTAATGGCCCCTAATGGCTCTCTCTGTGCTTGGTAATACAGAACCTCCAAATGACAATGCACACATCAGTGAGAAAAGTAATTTTCGAGAAGTTAAAAGGTTAAACGTGGTGTGAAAAGAAAATGAGGCACACTCCCATTTGAACATTTAGGCTCTTGACGAGCTCTGGGTGATGCTGTAAGCCGAGATTAAACAAGTTGCCTTATTTTCTCCTGACTGTCGCTTGTGGGCTGCAGAGCTTTGGGGGGGGGGGGGGTACTTATTTTTTTCTGCTCAGAAATACCTGATTTGGTATGGAGGCCTTAGTGATTTGTGGCTTGGAAGCATGTTGGGAACCTGCTAGCCAGTGCCAATGGCCCTGGGTGGGGTGGTTGGGGGAGGGGGGGGAGGGTTTTTGAAACCTGATCTGGGTGGGTGGGTGGGGTTGTTTTGGGGGGGCAGATGTGCTTGCCACCTGACTGGACATGCAGGTTGCTTGGAGATACGGATGCGCTACGTGAGCTGTTTTTTAAATCACAGTAACAATCACAGTAACAAACATTAGCACCATGCAAATACATCACAGGTACTACATTTCCCATAATGACCCTGAATCTTCCCAATCGCTTGAGCATCCAACACTTTCAGTCAAAGCCTCAGTGAGTTTCCTTACGTTTCTTTGCTCACTATATGGAGATAGCAGTAGAAAATCACACTATACTGGTACTAAAAACCCAGCCACACAGAAGACAAAGTAATGATAATGCATACATTTTAAAGCTAGGCACTTATAACCACTTAACACATAACAGACCACAGAAGCAGAGCCATGGGCCATAGCCAAGGGGGGCACTCAGGCTTGGAAAAGGATATAATGAGCAAACTGCTCATTTTGTATGCTTGCATGAGCTGGTCTGCAAAAAACAAAACTGCATAATTCACATGTAGTTTTGGAATTATTCCACATGTACAGTACATGTGTAATTATATTATTGAAATGTATAGAAAATGAGGAATCAGACAATGAACAGGGAACAGGAGTGAAAAAAGAAAAAAACAGATACAAATCAAGTAGAAAGTAAGAGAGAGAGGGAGAAGGCAAAGGAACAACAGAGCAGGCCGGAGGAATGGACCTTTATTTAAGAAGTGCATACAGAGTTCTGTGCTCCATTAATTCTGCATGTGTCCCAGTCCAACAGGTACTCTACCACCGTCCCTGTATTACCATAGAGCCAAAGACGTATTCATCATTAGATTATTATTTTATTCACTTTTATATGTCTTTAAAATGAATATATCATAAATATTGTAAACTTATAAAGCCAAAGCATGAGTGAGAGTGAATGAAAAAGAAAAGAAAAGACTGTACAAGTTCTACTGATGGGGAACACACACGCGCACACACCCCACACACACACACACACACACACACACTGCTCCTTCTCCTCTCCCAATCTCCTGGTTATTAATCAGCTGCACCTGTACCTAATTTGACTCTTTGTCTCTTCTTTAAGCCCACAGGAGCGCTAGCCCAGCGCTACACACTGTTCCTCACTGCAGCGTTCTAGACGACGCCCCGACGTTACTGCCAGCTTTCTGCTAGGACTGCTGCTGTGCTGCGTCACAAGGCCTCCAGTCCTACTGCCAGCACCGCTTGTGTTTCTGCTTGCTTTGGCCAGATCCCTGCTGTGCTCTCGCGTCCGCTTGTTCGCTACGGAGAATAAAGACGCTCCAAACCTGCGTCTCGCGTCTCGCTGCTGTCTTCACTGAATGAGCAGCTGCCAGAGGCGTGTGCAGTGAGGTCTCTGGTTCCTCCAGAGGAACCGTGAGCGGTAGGTGGACTTTGGTCTGTGCTCGACTGCCATACCTGCTTCGTGCAGAGCCTCTCTGAGGGTCTTGCTAACCGGGCCACCTTGGCTTCTGAGCGTGTGCAGTGTCACCCTGCCACCTCTGAAGTCCGTGGTGGGGATCGTAAAGGCTGAGATGGGTTTGCGGTTCAGTGTGAGCTGTACCTCACTCACCAGCCCCATCTGCCCCGTCCACGCCATGGTTGTTTTATCCTCAGTCAGACTGCAGGGTGGGCTATGTACCTGTGGGGGACTGTGCTGGTGTTCCTCTCCACTGCTGTCAGACTACACTGACTTTGTCTAGAAGCTAAAGGCGGTACTCCACCATCCACATCAGGGTTAGGTTGGTGCTCGCAGGCCCTACTGGGCCTAACAGAGCAGCAACCACCCAACCCCCCCACCCCACCCCCCCGTGGCTCTCCGAACGAGACGTGGCGAGAGTCTCATCGACGTTTTGCGTGTCGTGACGGTTTCACACATGGTTCGCTCTTCCCTCCTCTCAGCCCTGTTTGACTCCGGAGTGGCAACCTGATGGGCCGGAGCCTCGCCAAGATTCTGGGGATCTGGCTGACTGCCCTGCGAACCCTGGTGCACATACATGCGCTGGACAGAGGTCCTGTGGGCACGGGACACATGACGCACGTCACTCCGCGCACATCCGGATACAAATGGACACAGCCCGCACTGAACACATTTATTTTATTTTTTTTATCTGTTTCACTCTCCATCCATCACTCTCCATCCATCACTCTCCATCCAGTCATGTGGGTGCTTCCCCTGGTTATGCACACATGACCCCATCTCATGATCCCGTAATCAGATTGCACAGCAGGCATGTGCTCCTGCCAACAGCGCTGCCTCCAGAATGCGGCCGTGCCTTACCTGTCCACCTGGGTGGAGAGACATGAAGCACACGGCATGCGTCCTCATCCCTGCTCCCTACTGGGCCCTAGCGGAAGTATTTAGCCCCGCCCCCCCCCAGGAAGAAGAGCAGGTGATGGAGTGCTATATGTAGGAGGCTTTTGCTGCCTCTCTTACAGCTGCCTCTCGACCTCACCTGCCTCAGCCAGTGTATTTGTAAAATAACAAAGTGTGCTGAGGTCACGTGTGCTGGGATTTAAATGCCCAGTTCATGGGCAAAGAGGAGAGATGATTTTGAGTTGCAACCAAGCTTGGCCCGATGGTACCGGCTTGCAATCTAGCCCAACGTCTCTGTAGCGTCAACGATGTGACTTATAGGGTCAGTTTGCAGGGAAGCAGCCATGGATTGTCGGCTTTCTGAACCCGGTGTAGGGGGTTATCGTCGGTTTTCCACGCCTCTTAACCCGGTGTAGGGGGTTATCGGCGGTTTTCCACGCTTCTGAACCCAGTGTAGGGGGTTATCGTCGGTTTTCCACGCCTCTAAAACCGGTGTAGAGGGTTATCGTCGGTTTTCCACGCCTCTGAAACCGGTGTAGATGGTTATCGTCGGTTTTCCACGCCTCTGAACCTGGTGTAGGGGGTTATCGTCGGTTTTCCACGCCTCTGAACCCGGTGTAGGGGGTTATCGGCGGTTTTCCACGCCTCTGAACCCGGTGTAGGGGGTTATCGTCGGTTTTCCACGCCTCTGAAACCGGTGTAGAGGGTTATCGTCGGTTTTCCACGCCTCTGAACCTGGTGTAGGGGGTTATCGTCGGTTTTCCACGCCTCTGAAACCGGTGTAGAGGGTTATCGTCGGTTTTCCACGCCTCTGAACCTGGTGTAGGGGGTTATCGTCGGTTTTCCACGCCTCTGAACCCGGTGTAGGGGGTTGTTGTTGGTTTTCCATGCCTCTGAACCAGGTGTAGGGGGTTATCGGCGGTTTTCCACGCCTCTGAACCCGGTGTAGGGGGTTCATTAGCCTGTTGGATTGGAGTTGGTGGAGGAGACAGCTGCAGCACCTCGTGAATCAGAAGGATCCTTGCAAATGCTGCTGACCTTCTTCCATCAGGGGCTCCCCTTCAAGCCAGCTCCCCATCACCTGCTGTTAGAGGTCAGCGAGACCTTCGGGTGGGGGACGATGACACACACACACACACACACACTGATGGAGAAATCAGACAATGTCTCTCTCCCCCCCCCCACACACACACACACACACACTGATGGAGAAATCAGACAATGTCTCCCCCCCACACACACACACACACACACTGCTCCTTCTCCTCTCCCAATCTCCTGGTTATTAATCAGCTGCACCTGTACCTAATTTGACTCTTTGTTCTCTTCTTTAAGCCCACAGGAGCGCTAGCCCAGCGCTACACACTGTTCCTCACTGCAGCGTTCTAGACGACGCCCCGACGTTACTGCCAGCTTTCTGCTAGGACTGCTGCTGTGCTGCGTCACAAGGCCTCCAGTCCTACTGCCAGCACCGCTTGTGTTTCTGCTTGCTTTGGCCAGATCCCCGCTGTGCTCTCGCGTCCGCTTGTTCGCTACGGAGAATAAAGATGCTCCAAACCTGCGTCTCGCTGCTGAACTACGCAAGCGTCAAGTATAAATACAGAAACTTAAATTAATCTAACGTGAATTTAGGAATATTTTTCGGACAGGATGAGTTTTCCCGACACATGTCCATAAAGTCATTTTATCACAAGACCTTTGTAATGTTTATGACCAATTGGCACTGCAATGCACGGTCCATTAAAATGACTGACATTCCAGATTCAAAGGGGACTAAAATCACAGAAGAATGTGGAAATAATTACAGTACCCCACAACCCCACATAACACAAATCCCGTCCAAATCAGTGCCATGCTAAACGTTTTAGGCCATACACCCCCGCTTGCATACATACTATTGGTATACTAACAGTATACTATCAGTATACCAATAGACATGTGGATTCCTCCTTGTATTGACAGCCTTGAGTGGTTTTCAAATGAAAGCCATTCCATTAACCATTAACCTATAGACCACCTTCCATTCCATTAACCATTAACCTATAAACCATCTTACATTTCATTTACCTATAAAAGCACAAAAAATAATGCACTTTCACAAGCACTTTCACAAATTCTGAACAGTTCTGCACATTATGCCTTGAATATTTTGAACACATGTAGTGCAGTTTATCTAACTGAAACTACACTAGACTCATTTTAGAGAACTATTTTAAGATGCTATGCAATCAAAGCACGAGAGTGGGGAGTGTCACTCCTCAGAGTGGGGAGCGTCACTCCTCAGAGTGGGGAGCGTCACTCCTCAGAGTGGGGAGCGTCACTCCTCAGAGTGGGGAGTGTCACTCCTCAGAGTGGAAATATATCCATTACCTGCAGGTTTGATATTCCCACAGCAGCGATCATTCCAAACATGACCAGGAACATGCCTCCAATGACCGGATCCGGAATGGTGATGAACACGGCGCTGAACTTCCCAAACAGCCCCAGAATGACCATGAGAAGACCAGCGGTCTGCAGAACCAGCCTGCTGCCGACCTAGGCAAAACAGCGGGTACCTACTGTTATTAATCACGCCACACGCCTGTCATACTCAGGGGTTTCAAATCAAAGACACATTCCAGAATGTGTTAAAAATAACAGTGCAGACTATGTTTGCATGTACATATTTAAGCATTTTTTAAATCTTATTTGCAACAAAATCATAACCAACAAAGGAAGAGATTTAGAATTCGCTAAATTGTGGCATTTCTATGTAGCAAACCCAACAGACAGAGTAGAAGGCAAGTTCCCCATGTGTAGATGGAGAAGAGGGAGGTAGGAAGGAGCCACAGTACTACAGTATATTTCAGTTTACAATCAAGCATATCAAGGAGTGGGTCACATGATCGGGTGCATGTTGATCAGGCAACAAGAGATCTGGGATCCCAAAGGGTTAGTAAGATTCCTCCCCAGCAGAATTCCAGTGCAAAAAGGGGTTTGTATTACCCTTTTATTTTATTCATGTTAAAAGTTATCAAAACATTTTTTAAAAACAGGTGCAAAGGTTTCCATGGAAGCAGTAGGTAGACATAGGTAGGTACTGACTCTTTCTGGATTCCTCAAGCAGCCTCGGGCAGTGAATGAAATAAATCAGACTTAGAGTCAGAGTGACTCCCTCTGGCCTGACTCAATCTCCCCCGGGTCACAAACATCAAAGAGAAGCTTCCCATGCCTCTGATTCCCCCCTCTAGATATACCCCAGGGCTCCGCCCATTAACTAATTGGAGTTTTCCATTCTAGGGCCTGGGAAATAGACACGATATTACATGCTGTATTGTAGTACTGCACCACAACAGTAGAAGTTACATAATATCTCAGATTTAGTGTGACTATTAGTTATTTTATTGCCATCTTGTGTCCTATCACTCAACTGACTTTATGACTCTCGTCAGCAGCTCTCTGGATTCCCCTGCCTGCCTGTGAATCTCCATCTCCAGGAGGTACATTAGTCTTTACACCATTACATGGGTGAGGTGTAAGGATCGGAGATGAGGGGTGCTCAAACAAACCTGCTGGCATGTTAGGAAACGTTAAATACTACAATCTGAATTTCTAGAGTGAATTATAGATACTATGGAAAATCACTGATGTTCACAACATAAATTTATTTAAACTGATTTCAAAGTGACAACCACTTACCAAACTATTTTGCATATTGATAATAACAGGCTATGCAATCATTTAACCATATGTATAATACTTGCATCATCTGACACCTTGACCAACAGCTGAGTCCTTCGTCTATACTGATGTTACCATTAGCGTCATGGTTGGCTGTGGTAGCTTTGGGTGTTTTTGCTGACGCTACGTCGGCAGGCACCTGCTGCTAGGAGTGGTTCTAACGTTAGCCCGCTGGTCCCGGACTGCGTGTCGCGCTGTTGTGCTGTCTGACTCACGTGTTCTCTTTGTGTCCTTTTGGAGACAGGCCAACATCGTTATTTAGCAACAACGTTAATTAGACTAGCTTTGACGCAGCTCCCCTTGTCCATCATTAACATTACTCGTCTTTTACTAGGTTTCTAGAGAGGGCAGAAACAGGTGTGTGTCACCTACTGCCCCCTGGGTAATATAGTTTATATAGGGTCATTATGAATCGCCCAGAGCCTGATATAGATATGGCATAATAAAGTATGGTGAGCTTCTGAGACGTGCCGGTATGTAAGACAAAGTCATGGCACGCCAAAGAGTAAAATGTAGACATGCCAGTACTACATACCGGTGAATACCAACCCACTTCATGTACTGGTTTAGCCTAGTTAGTCAAACAGTCTGCTCTACTGCACAGAAGTTTGACTGTGTTGTTTTCACAGTTTGAGTCCTAAACTCCAACCATACCTGAGATGCTTCTTGCTACGGCAGTGTGTCACATTTTTCTTTTGGGTTTTCGCATGCACCAAATATCTGTGTGAGACCTTCGTGTTTTCACATTAGACGAGACTGTTTAGGCAGCACTGTAACCACACATTACCTTTGTGTGACAAGATTTATGTATTTACACAAGCAAAGAACATGCTGTCATTTGCTGAATGGGTGTTTAAATTGAAAGTAAAAAACAAAAAACAAAACAAAACAGGACAACACAGGCGACAGTTAGAACACACGTGACAGGACACGTTTGCCGTTGACCGTTGACAGAGAGTGAAATCACACCTACCCTGGTGATCCCCAGGGCAGCGATGTTCTGGCTGTACGACGTTGTCCCATTGCCACTGCCCCACAGAGCAGCCAGGATGCAGCCCAGACCCTCCACAGCGATGCCGCGGTTAACGGCGTGGGCCGGGGGGGGTGGAGCACCAGACAGGCGTGCACAGGCGTAGTAATCCCCTATAGACTCCATGGTGGAGGCCAGGGCCCCAGCCATCATGCCCAGGACTGAGGAGAGGCTTACAGTTGGACGACCCCACTGCCCTGTGAGGTTTAGTGGACAAAGAGCCACAAACTGTGCTTAAAACATGGGACGCACATGAAATCAAGTCGACGGGACGTTTACCGAGCACCTCATGGCAGGAGTCACGAGAAGTCTTGGTACCTGTAAAAATTAACTCGACCTTGATGCTGCAAATAGCTGACTGGTTAGGGTGACAGTGTTTGTGTGTGTGTGTGTGTGTGTGTGTTACTGCATAACTGGTTAGACTGACTGTTGTGTGTGTGTGTGTTAGTGTGTGTGTGTTAGTGTGTGTGTGTTACTGCATAACTGGTTAGACTGACTGTTGTGTGTATGTGTGTGTGTGTGGGTGTGTGTGTGTGTGTGTGCATGCGTGTGTGTGTGTGTGCATGTGTGCATTGTGCGTGTGTGTGTGTGTGTGTTACTGCATAACTGGTTAGACTGACTGTGGTGCCAACACAGCAACAAAGACCAAGTACACTGTGGTGGATAAAGGAACCTCTAGAGGTCACATTATGGTTTTGGGCACAATCAATTCCCTCCATCACCAACACAGAGACAGAACTCACTAATGCTGTGATTTACACCCGGGGTATTCTGGGGAAAGTGACCTTCATGCTTGTGCTCACGGACTTGTGTGCGTTAAAAGCAACAATGTGTGTGTTATAGATCTTCAAACACTGCACAGTGCATAAGGGTATTTAAGAAAAGTTTGGCATGTGGCTTGTAAACATAAGCCAAAAGCCAACAGGCACAGACAAGCTCTGCCTCCAGCCGACAGGATTACTAGGTGGTCATTTTAACTGGGAAACGGAACAGTAAGTGTTCTGATAAACATTCTCGATTCCTCTAAACTGTCTAGAAAAATGTATGACATGTAGATGTTTATCAGAGAGTGGCGAATATAGCTGAGGGCAGACTGAAAAATGTAAGGATTTGTTTTAAAAATCTGACAATTGTTCACAAACACAGTGTGACCTTTGTAAATTTTGTTTTCGTGCTATTAATGTAAACATGTGCCAGGCCAGCCTGCAAAAAAGGAAACAAAAATGAATCCAACACACTTCAGGAACCGAGGAGAGTCAGTCTGCATTTCTTGAAAATAAAAATGACTTTTTAATAACTTTTTACCTCAACCTTTGCAGCTATATGCTTTTCAGGGTCATCTTGTTGCAAAAACTAACTAGCTAGCTAATTGTACTTGTCATTTCAAATGTAACTACTGCTTGCTGTGTGGACACAGACTGGGTTATGGCTCATGATTTTGGATTTGCCTACAGTAAAAGTCTCCTCAAATGCATCTTGCCTCACCTAAACCTAAATCTGTTTTCTGGTAGCATTCTGATTTGAACATAACCAAAAACTAGGTATTTTTTATAGGAATTTACAAATTTTTCAAAAATTCTCATTCTCACAAAATTTGCCATAATGTGTAATAAACAACCCAAAGTTAATGCAATCCACTGATGGAATGTTCACTAGAAGCTGTGGACAGACGTGGGTGTTTGGGGTCCTGCTACACACACTCACCTGGATAGGGCACGAGGAACCATGCAGCACTAGTGACTGCGTCTAGGTTGATGTCGGTCCTGGCCTTGTAGCCATAGTCAGCAGAGGAATTGGGCAGAGCGTTGAAGTGTGTCAGGAGGAAACACAGAAGCCAAGCCCCACCCATCCCAAACAGAGCCTGCCAATGAGATCAAAACAACAGCAGCTGCCTGCATTCTTTTGCCGCTCTCAAACAGGGACGTTTCTAACTCCGCTACTCAATGATCCACCCATACAACTGCGCGACCGTTGTGACATCCATGTTTACACACAAAAGACCCCGTCCGTTTGGACAACGGGACAGCGAGTGACGCTCCAGATATTGCTCTAGAACAAAAGAAAAAGAAAAAAAACACTGCGTCTTTCTACTGTAAAATAGAACATGTAAAATAGAACATGTAAAACGTGGCGTGTGTAGCAGCAGTCAGTGGCCTAGGGTGATCGAGGGTTTTACTGCAGCTTGGGGGAACGATCTGACAGAGATCAGTGAACGTTCCTCCAAACCCTGACAGACGGCTTTAGTTACAAAGGCACTGTAAAAAAAATTCCAGAAGGCCTTTTGTTTTTAAATCGCCTAAACTCTTGTAAATTTCTCCTGATAGTTACAGGCAGGCCTTTACTGCACACCATGCTTTCTGATTGCCTGTAATCCACTGATCTGATTCAAATCAAATGGCATTCAGCAGGAAACAGGTCTAATTCCAGCGTAAGCCGTCGACATCAGCTTTCATTGTCTGGTTTTATTTACTGAAACTGCTTGAACCCAAACTATCCTAATTCTGTCAACACGAATAAGAACTGAAGTATAACAAGTAAAAATATCACTACTTCGAGGGGGGAAAAGCACCTTGTGTACAGACATCTGTACTGGTATCACACTTCACAATAACAAAATACGACTTAACAAAACAGTTAAGGATCAGAGATTCCTCAGCCTATAAACATGCATTTAAAAAACCCTTACCGAAAAAAGTTTAAATAGAGGGTACCGAAAAACCTTCCACTTCTTGTCCTTGAAAGTGACTAGAGGAACATCAACTTTGCTTAAATACTGTGAGAAGAGAAGGATGAGGCACACAGTCCTGCAGACAAAAGATCAAACATGCTGTCATTAAGAGATTATCTCTCCTTTCACATTGTCATAATGCAACCATTTAAACTTCCTGCTGCCAAAGCAGACAGACAGACAGATAATATTTAGATATAACTATGTACTGCCTTCAATATTTCTACAGGAAAGTCCAACAGCTGCGTTTATAACTGTCCCAAGCCATGTGTTATTTGCATATCATTTACTGCATACCCAGTGTGTTTAACCACTTAAAGCAATACAACTGATTTTAGTGGTGATGAGCAGCGCAGCATGTGCAAAAGTACAATCCACAAACTACAAAGCATGCCTGCCAGCCTGTTCCCATCAGTAACGGGGGACTATCCCACCTGTCCCTGTCAGTAACGGGGGACTATCCCACCTGTCCCTGTCAGTAACGGGGGACTATCCCACCTGTCCCTGTCAGTAACGGGGGACTATCCCACCTGTCCCTGTCAGTAACGGGGGACTCTCCTACCTGTCCCTGTCAGTAACGGGGGACTATCCCACCTGTCCCTGTCAGTAACGGGGGACTATCCCACCTGGGGAGTCTCCTACCTGTCCCTCTCAGTAACGGGGGACTATCCCACCTGTCCCTGTCAGTAACGGGGGACTATCCCACCTGTCCCTGTCAGTAACGGGGGAGTCTCCTACCTGTCCCTGTCAGTAACGGGGGAGTCTCCTACCTGTCCCTCTCAGTAACGGGGGACTCTCCTACCTGTCCCTGTCAGTAACGGGGGAGTCTCCTACCTGTCCCTGTCAGTAACGGGGGACTCTCCTACCTGTCCCTGTCCCTCTCAGTCATAATGCAATGGGGGACTATCCCACCTGTCCCTGTCATTAAGGGGACTATCCCACCTGTCCCTGTCAGTTCGGGGAGTCTCCTACCTGTCCCCTGTCTGTCCCAAGCCATGGGGAGTCATTTCCTACCCAGTGTGTAACCCTCTCAGATTTTAGTGGGGGACTCTCCTACCTGTCCCTGTCAATAACGGGGGACAAAGCATGCCTGCCACCTGTCCCTGTCAGTAATGGGGGGACTATCCCACCTGTCCCTGTCAGTAACGGGGGACTCTCCTACCTGTCCCTGTCAGTAACGGGGGACTATCCCACCTGTCCCTGTCAGTAACGGGGGACTATCCCACCTGTCCCTGTCAGTAACGGGGGAGTCTCCTACCTGTCCCTGTCAGTAACGGGGGACTCTCCTACCTGTCCCTGTCAGTAATGAGGGACTATCCCACCTGTCCCTGTCCCTCTCCCTACCTGTCCCTGTCAGTAACGGGGGACTCTCCTACCTGTCCCTGTCAGTAATGGGGGACTCTCCTACCTGTCCCTGTCAGTAACGGGGGACTCTCCTACCTGTCCCTGTCAGTAATGAGGGACTATCCCACCTGTCCCTGTCAGTAATGAGGGACTATCCCACCTGTCCTTGTCAGTAATGGGGGACTCTCCTACCTGTCCCTGTCAGTAACGGGGGACTCTCCTACCTGTCCCTGTCAGTAACGGGGGACTCTCCTACCTGTCCCTGTCAGTAATGAGGGACTATCCCACCTGTCCCTGTCAGTAATGAGGGACTCTCCTACCTGTCCCTGTCAGTAATGAGGGACTATCCCACCTGTCCCTGTCAGTAACGGGGGACTCTCCTACCTGTCCCTGTCAGTAACGGGGGACTCTCCTGTCTGATCCTGCTGTCTGTTACTGCACTAGCCAAGCAGTAGTCAAGGAGATGGATTTGTGCATTGGGTCTAGTTAATGGTGCTCAGTAATGTGCTGTGGCGGAAGTCTACACCAAGAATAAGACACATTTACATGCACAGACATCCATATATGCAAATGTATGCACACACATAGAGCCGTACACACGTGTGAGAACACAGATGGAGCAACGTGGTTCCTGCTGGGTTGTAAAAGCACTGGTGCAGCTTCACACACACCTGGAAGGACTTAAGGTCTCGTTTGACCATTACTGGATCAAATAAGACTAGAGACAGTAAAGGTCCCCCTGACTGTACAGATTCTACAGACAGACTGTACAGAATCTACACTCCATACAGACTCTACAGACAAACCCTACACTCTGTAGAGATTCTACAGAAAAACACTACAGACTCTATACAGACTTTACAGACAAACCCCACAGTTTCTATACAGACTCTACAGACAATCCCTATAGACTACATACAGACTATACAGACAAACCCTAAAGACTCCATACAGACTCTATACAAACTCTACAAACAAACCATAAAGACTATACTGACTCTACAGACAAACCTTACAGACTCTACAGACAAACCCTACAGACTCTACAGACAAACGCTATAGACTCTATACAAACTCTATACAGACTTTACAGACTCTGCAACAAGGAGGCAGAAGGACTTACAGAGCTGAGATGCCCCAGTGAGCACCTGCTTTCCGCCCCGCCTGGATGAACAGCGACAGTCCGATCAGACTGATGGTGGGAGCGATGGCCAGCGGCCCGATGAACTTCAGAACCAGCCCCACCAGGCCCGAGAAACCCAGTGTCACCTGGAGCAATGACGCCACCAAAATCGCCCCCTGGATCTGGGAAGGGAGCCCACATTGCGATTAGCATGGCTGAGGAAAACAAGATGTGCCATAGCCAAATGCCATAGCAACTCATGACCTAGACAAGACTTTCTAGTTTGTCATAATGTATTTTCATGGTTTAGCTCGTAGCACACTTAATGGCTGTTGGTTCCTGGATTCAGATATGTTGTAACCAGCAATAAAAGAGTTTTATTTAGTTATTTATCATGACTAGTTAAGATAGACAAGGCTGTTTCTCAGGGAGTCCAGATGACCCAAAGAGAAACTGAATTTGAATGGATTGCAGGATTTCTCTATAGGGTTTGTAGTTATAAACTCTAGAGAATTTATAACTATGTAAACTTATATATACACTTGAGAATAAAATAAAATTTTTTTAAAATATCAAAATCAATTGAGATATTCCAATCAACGGGTCAGTTATGTATGTGTGCTATATTTCTTATAGGAGTTATATGCATGTACGGTCCTCAAACTACAGTGTTCAGATTATAGCATTTTAATTTAGAGATATAGATCTTCCCTCTCCAGAAATGCCAAGGTGGTGCATACCGGGTAGGTGTCGTCAGAGGATGGAGCTACTAGCATGGTCCTATAAATTATAAATGACTGACATGCTGCAAAAAACTGTTGCAGATCCCAGACAACAATAGCTGAGGACAGACGATGGCTGTCTCACATTACGGAACTTTTCTCAAGGGATTTCTGAGGAATCGACACTATCAAGAACCTGTGAGGCACCAGCGTGTCAGATCTATGATAAGCTGGTGCTACTCAGCAGCAGAGCACCAGAGAATTTCATACAGCAATATTGTTTTAGCATGCTGGTTAACCAAAAATGACGACCTACCAGTCGATATGCCCCTTAACCCCCCCTCCCTCCCCCCTTCTGCTATCTTCACTGTTGTCTTAAGTTATCCAGGCATGTCAGAAATCCAGCTCAGTTTACGAAATATAGAAGAGGTGTACAGGATATGGCTCAAGAGATAAAATTCCTGGTTTCTATCGCCAAAATGAACAGTAAACGAAGCTCTAATAGTATTTATAGTATTTATATTTATAGTATTTATTATCTAATAGTTTGAAGTATTCATAGTACCTATGAATAAATACTATACTTTGTTGAACTGTTGAACATTTACATTGATGAATTGGCCTATAATAATACTTAATAATATAAACACCAGGACTGTGGTATTCTCCTGCAATTCTTCATTAAAATTAAGTAGTATTCTAGGTAAGTGCAATGACAAGATTACTTATGAAGAATAGTCATAATCACAGATTAGACACTGAGAGGTCCTAACCAAACGTAGAGACGTACTGAAGCATGTAAATATAACATAGGACATGTTTTCTGAGGATCTCTGTGTCACAAAATTTCCCAATGAACTGGTAAAGAAGAGTCAGAATGATCAGAATGATCTCAGTGGTAATCTACAGTTTAATATTTCAAAGCTGTAGAAATAAATGGTTCAACTCAAACTGCAACATTATTAATGTCTATGAAGTAATTCTATCATTTTTTATAATCAAAACGTTATTTGACACCGATTAGTTTTATTATTTATTAGGGTCCATCATTATAAATTGCTGTGAATTTTATACCTACTAGCTTGAGCTGATATGTGATTCTAAATGGCTAGAATAAATCATTTTCCTTTTTGACCCTAATCTATTCTTTCTTTATAATATCCTATGAACTCTACGTTTAAAATACATCATAAGTATTTTTATGTAATAGTATGCTTTTGGTCAAACAATAATGCATTTAGATGACTGACTGCATTTAGTGAGCATTTGACTAAAGAAATACTTCAATACTCCTGTAATTTCACTACTGAAATGAAGTTCAACTAATAAAGTTCAAATGATTTTCACTTCATTCTCAAAGCATCTCAGATATGCTTCATCAACTTGAGTTAATGACCCATTTTTTTTAATCTCATGCCAAAATGCGACACCCTGACTCCTGTTAGATAACTAACCCGAGAGTGAAGTGGTGTTCGGTTCTGCTGACATAGTGCGGCGTGCACGGGCGGGACGTCCCACACAGTACCTCACGCATGCGAACCTTCCACCCTTCCTCAGGGTCTGAGAGCGAGGCAGGCACCAGCGTGCTGTTGGGGTCAGGGGTCAGGCCCTCCTCTGGACACTTCCACTTGGGCAGAGCCAGGATGGCTAATGTCGGTGTGATGAAGGTGAACGTTCCACCCTGCAGGATTGGCAGCCTGAGGGGATGTGAGAGCTGCTCAGAGGATACATTCGTTAGTGTTAAACATTACACCTACATGAAGCCTAGCATACTTTAAACAGATGTTTTGGTTCAGCCGCTATGTAATATCATGTTCCCTTGGTAGCCACTTCACAAAGAGGAAATATTCTCCTGGACACAAGACACCCCATTAATCTTACAAAGGTTCATGGGCGTATCTTTGCTTTGAAAACTGGGGAGAAGAATGCAGGGCGGGGCATTGCGTTCAATTCAGCTGCCCCTCAAATTCACATTCCCTTTAAGAAATCAAGTCCTCAGACATGACAATTCACTGAAACAAAATTAGTGCTGAAAGGTGTTATGGCCATGTTTGTAAGCTTATCATCACTGACTAATACAAACGCAGGCTGTCAGCACTCTGGTTTAAAATACATTTGTAGTACAATTATTTACCACTTATTTAGATAAAAAATATTTGTTAAGTTTCTCAAAATGTCAATTCTTTCACATTTATTATATCAGCATCGTATGACAAGTTAAAACAGAACCTTTTCTAATTCTCTCATTAGGCACTTAATACATGATGTTTTAATGACAAAAACACATTTCACTTGAACTATTGTGCTTTTGCATCACAAGAATGCTATATTATTATATTATTATATTATTATATTATTCAGGGTACAAAAAATGGTGGGGACAAAATCAGACATTTCAGAACGTTGTGGGGACGTTCCCAACATCAGTTACATCTAATCAAAGACTATGTTTAGTTGAAATAGAAAGCAACATGATGTTTGAATAATGTATGAATATACTTTAAATAACACTGCACTATGATTATGTACATCTAATTTATGTCTCATTTATTTCTCAAGGTATATTGCTATAGAAATAAAGCTCAGAATTAGATTAACATTGATCCAATACGTCGGAGCATGTGACAGACGGTGGGATCTTCACAAGAAGGTCCAGATCTGCTGCAGTGAATGAGGTTTTTGGCCTACCTGGTTCCTAAGGTGGTCTGGAGTATGGTGCAGATCCCCGACACGAAGAAGATGGTGGAGATGAGTTGGCTCTGGGCTGCCGTGTTGTCCTTGATGCAGAGTGGCTCGGCCAGTATGAGAGGGATGGAGAGGATGCCACCGAACGCCAGGATGTAGTGCTTCCAGTACAGGAGACAGAGAGTCGGGAAGAGAAAGATGGATGATACCAACCAGAGCTTTGTCGTGAAACACCTTGCAAGTAAGGCACGTAAGCAAGGAACACAACAAGTTGGAGCTCTTAAGCTCTAAAGTCTTAAGCTCTAGTCAAGTGACTCGTAGAGACAGGAAGAACTGGAAGGCAGATGTTGGGCAGTCTGTTATGAATTGATAGTCCCTTTTCTCCCAACAACAAGATCCATAAATTTGTTGAGGTGAAGAGGTGGTGGGACCAGCATGAGGAAACCTTCAGATAGGGCCAAGTCTGGTTTGACATGGGTTCACAATAAAGAATGATTCTCGGGGCTGGGGAGGAATGCCGTCAGACGTTTACCTTGATGCCTTGACCACTCCTGGCACCCCAGCTTTGAGTATAATGTATTCTGTGAGCCCTGTTTGATTTGGAAAGCTGTAGCATACAAATGTTTTATGAAGCTGAAAACACTATTTTATGACACTGAAACATGATGTCGAATAAACACACTATTGCAAAGAGCAAAAGAGATGCTGCTAGCCCTTCGGGAGTCCCGCGCTGACATGAAATACCTGCTCTGCACCTCCTTCATCCTCCCCTCCATGCTGCAGTGATGAAAGTGAGGCTGTTGGGAGGAGTAAGACCTCCACATTTTGCTCCTCTGTGTTACTGCCACATCTCGCCTCGCTTCACATGTTGATGCAGCTCCCACACCCACTCCCCTCACCACCCCCTCCCTCCCCCCCCCCCCCCCCCCTCCCCTCCCCACACTCTCACTCCCTCCCCCTCCCCACACCTCCTCCCCTCACCACACCCTCCCCTCCCCACACCCACTCCCCTCCCCACACCCACTCCCCTCCCCACACCCTCCCCTCCCCACGCCCTCTCCCCTCCCCTCCACACATCCCCTCTCCCCTCCCCACACCCCACACCCCCTCTCCCCTCCCCTCCCCACACCCCACACCCCCTCTCCCCTCCTCGACTTCTCTTTGATGTCACCCGCTCCACAGCTGAGAGAGTGAGAAACCCTGGCTCATGTTCTGCTCCCCACAGACTGGAGAACAGTGCACAGTAATGTGCTCTGCAGCACACCACAAGGGTTTGCTTTCATTTTTATATGCTCGGTTTAAAAAGCAGAGTTATCACACAGTAATAAAAACCCTTGTTAAGAATACGCTGTGTTGAGTGGCACTGCCTTCAGACCTCCTTTTACATTTTTACATTTTAGAGTCATCTTTTATTTCTCTCCAATCATGTTTATCTGCTCTTTTTTTATTTCATTTTGCCTCTGTTGTAGCCAGATGTAAATGTAACATGCTACATGCAGCTCCTGACAAACACTGCTGTCCAAGCACAAGACTGTACCTGAACCCGCTGCCTTGCATGAACAAAACAAGCATGAAGTTAAATCCACTTTGCGCTCACATGCTTTAAACACATGGTTTGTTTCAGCAGCCATGCACTATTGTGTTTCCTTGGCAACCTACAGGCAAATGTTCTGCTGCACAAAACATGCTCAGCACTGAAAACTCAGCGATGTTTGTACGAAAAAAGAGAACAACAATGTATGTAACACTGAACTTACATACACTGGCACACTGGAACATATCTTACACAGTACCAGCCAAATATCTGACCTGGCTGAATGAATGTCTTTAATTGTAATGAAGGCATTTTAATCTAATGCATCTAAGTTCTAAGATACAAGCATAATTGGGGAAAGGTGTTAGTCTATATATGAAATCATTTTCAAAACACACACACAGTTTTAGATGCACACTCAGCACATAGTTTTCTTTGAAAACTACAAGTGCTGTGCATATGTGAGAATGTCTTCAGGACTGACGGAGGAGCATCACAGGGGGGGGTTGCCCCATGACGCTGGCTCAGAGAACATGAAGAGCAGGAGAAGCCGACAGAGTATAGGAGAGTTACTCTGGCGAATCGAAGGTCTGCAATAGTAAATATTTAGTAAATAGTAAATATTTAGCACAGCACAAGGTTGATGCATTCTCTATTTTTTATGTAGAAAACAGTAAAAATAAACAAAGAGCTAGGTGTGTCCAAACTTTATGTCACTGGCACTGTATATAACAGAACAGGCCTATTTTTTGGCTATACGGTACTTTGTTAGTGAAATAATGTACTGAAAACGATTATCCCCTATTTATATAAATTCTGAGAAGTATGGTTTTGAGTTGTTTTTTGATTCTTGCTTTTTTTCAGTTTACTAGAAAGTTCAGAGAAATAACTGCTATACATAACCACACTCAGATTAGCTGTGCCTTTTACATAATGTACAGGGAATTTTGATTCACAATAAATCATTAAATGGTCACAGTAAAGGAAGGCTGTCTACAGCCAGACGGTACCGCCAGTCGCTGTTGTGGTAAATGACTAAGCACGCGGTTTAAACAGAGCGGAGCCCATAGCATGGCGGCGCGCGACACCTCCGAGAGCAGCAGGGCTTTCGGCATCCTGTAGAGGGAGGCGCATAAACGCGAGGGTGGTCATTGACAGCTGGGCAATATTAGGCTCATTTTATGTGCTAAGTCTGACGTATTAAAACTTTTGTAAAACTGCCCTGTGACAATGTGTGTTGTAAAAAACGCAATATAAATAAATGTGACTTTCACTTTGAAACTGCCTGCAAAATGTCATGTTTTTTTCACAAACAGATGTGTACATTTGCTGTCTGTCTGTCTGTCTATCTATCTATCTATCTGTCTGTCTGTCTGTCTGTCTGTCTGTCTGTCTGTCTATCTACCTATCTATCCATCATCCAAGTGCAGTCCATATTTGGACAGTTGGACAGTGACATCGTTTTGTTCTTTTGTATTCCAGCATGGAGTTCAAATAGAAATATATATACATTATTACTGCCTATATGACTGCCATGCCCCGCCCGGCTATCGCTGGCCACATATACTCGCGTTCTTGTAAAGGAGGTCACCCACTGAGCTCTGTTCCTGCCCTAATTTAACACACCTTGCACAAGCATTCAGATGCTACTACAGATTTTCATTGGCTTAGTCAGCTGTGCTAGATCAGGTTTGGCACTAACGTCTGAGTGAGGGTATGTCCCTATGGGGCAGGCAGAGGCGCACACACAATGTGGACATTCAGACGGATTGGCAGGTATAATACTGGGCTATGATCTCTCCTGCAGAATAAGGCCGTTTCTTTGAAAACAACCCAACAGACATAAGGACTGTTCCTCACCTGGAGGCCCAGGAACAAGCAGAGGTACCAGGGTGGGCGCCCGTTGATGGAGTAGATGAGCTTTGCTCCGGGCTGTGGGCCGAGGCTCTGGGAGCTGTCAGTGTGCAGCTCATCCATGACAACGTGACTGCCAGCTGAAATCTGTGTAAGAAAGATTAAGTCCACACGTACACGGCCAGTAAATATAAAATCACCACCTTTTACTAAGTGATTAAAAGTAAGACAGACAGAAGTGACATAATGAATGCATGTTTCAGTAACATAGAGTTGTAGAGTCTTGCCCAAAGCATTAAAGCAAATTCTCTCAACTGACCATCATCTCCCATTGTGCAAAGGACTGTGATTATGTAGCAGTCTCGGTGTCAGTTTCCCACATCGTTCTTTCCTACACATTCCTCACACACAACTTCCTTTTCCCCGCGTTTCCGATTGCGCCATAAATACATGACCACTGGGACGTCTAGTCATGCAAGGACCCCGATCACTGGCAATAAACGGGGGTCTTTTAACAGTGCTCGTTCAGTCAATAACATGTCGTGAAGGTAAACTAGGTCATCAGGGCTCACCGGGAACACATGATAGCTAGGAGAAATCAGTGACTCATCTTAACACAGAGGGGACAGACACAAGACGACACATTCCTAATGACAGCATTTAAGTTACCCGTGGACCTCTTCCACGATCAGCACAACATTATACCACTTTTCAGAATCACTGGCAGCAGACGAGACCATGATTAAGATTTCTTTAAAATGGGCTATATGTTTACAGCTTTGTGATTAACAATTGTATGAATAGTCATAGTCTTGTGATTTATCATATGGTGATTTATGTCGACTGAGATGAAAGGGAACACGGTTATCTGCCATGCGTATCCATAGCTGCCTACAGTCATTATTCTTTATTTAGATAATTATGATAATTGTTAAACAGCTTAACTGGATGTTTCGTGTTTTATGTTTTGTGGTAATCTGTTCATTATGTACAAAACCAGTTTCTTAAATTTACTTGTTAGTTCTTTGAGGTCTTTGAGGTTCACTGGCAATGCAGAGTTACCAGAACCTTTTCATGTGGTAATAATAATTCATACACAATCAGACATATTCACACGCCTGTGCACAAGCAGATACATTCAAAACTTACACACGCCGTCAATACGCCATCATTTAAAGATCTACCTAGCATATACTGCCATCTATTGGTGAAACATGAAAAGGCCGCTAAAATAATTCACAAACCTACTGCATGTAGACTGCAATGTGAAATTCTTAAAATGTAATCGAATATGGTTATAAATATGAGACATATTTTAACTTATTATCGTTTGACAAAAAATGCGACTGGATCTTTGACTGCTGGGTGTTGATCTATTTGTCACAGTTATCTTAATAATAAATAAATACTTAATAAATACTACACCTTTTGATTATGGATTCTGTTATTTATATATTTATTGTAACCTCGGCGCTGATCAGAAGGCTCAGAGAATGCTGTGTTAAAACAAAGTGATCGTCCTGTTTATAAACTTCTAAAAGGGTCTGAACGCACATCTTATCTGTGAGGCTTTATTCTCCTGTAAGAGAGTAAGAGAGTAAGAGAGTACACATAGCTATCACTATGTGTAAGAGAGTACACATAGCTATCACTATCTGTTGTTCTGGGGTTTTTAACAAATCGAAACATAAATGTTTAACAAAATAATCTGGTGGAGAGGGCTATAGCGTTACATGAGCACCCTCTCCAGTACCCTTGAGTGGACTACAGCTCAAACTCCATAGCGACGACACAATATGAACCTTGTCCTAATGTATCTGCCACTGTAAAACGAGATTAACTACGTCCGTGTATTTGTGCGAATGTGTGCCCGTATGCATGTGTGTGCAAGTGTTTGAACTTAGGATTTAGCCTGGCTAATTGAGAAAAAGTCAATAAAAGCTATGTGCTCCGGGCCTTTGTTATGCACCCTGACCACGGAACACCACTGCGCCATCCTGCACCCAGCAGGCCGCGATGCACATAAGTGATATTTATTATTCTGTAGCCGTAATTCTCGTAAAGCACCGGAGGAGTCCAAATTTCTGCTGTTGATGCATTCCAGGTGCTTGCATGCTAAAAACGACTCTTTTATGCTAAAGTTGGCGTGAGACGGAATCACTCCGCACATGGCACACAGATGCTGCGGCCACAGTCAGTGATATGCTTCTTTTGTTTTTCCAGCGCTTTGATGAGTATGACTAGAACTGATCCAGGACAGGACATTTTTAATGACTTCAGCCACTTTCAGATTACCGTCTGTGGTTAACATACAAATACAATCCACTGCACCTTAAAAAAAGTTGGTTGGATGTTTAAGAGATTGAAGAGGCTTCCTGTTAAAGGATAAAGTGTTAGCTGTAGTATGAAGGCTCTCAGAGTTTGCTCTGCTAGATAAAACTTCTTGGCTCCCACCATGACGAAATAAAGCAAAGGTATTGTGTGTTGCAACTTCCAACATATGCCAACCCAAACCTACTGATCTAAAAGGTTTCACCCACAAAGGATAATGCGAAACAGGTGGGAAGGGCAGCCAACCTTGTGGGGTGGTGTATTTGCAGTATATGGGTACCACTGGATACAGGCCCCAAAACCTGCATAATGCCTACTGTAATGAAATGAAAACACAGTACAGTAAAAACCACAGTTGTGCAGTAAAAACTGTTGCTAGTATGAAATAGTTTAAAAAGTAACATAACTAACTGTGGGTGAAACCTTTTAGAAAGAAATTCCTTGCTGGTTATATTACAATCTACAGGATACAAATGACCGTGTTTTCCATCCCTACTGGAGCCTAAAGCTACATGGCAACTTATATGTAACCTTATTCCCAAAGAAGGAAAATAGGTCTTTTCAGTCTGAAGGGAAACATCTTATCTATTGTAATTAGCTCCCATTTACTGACTTGAAAGATGACATTCCTCATGTTCAGTGTAGATCCAGAAAAATCTCAAGAAAAGCAAGAAGTTGTTCTTCTATTTGGATGCACTCCAAAAAAATAAACCCAACAAATTTGAGATCACCTTTGTTTTTGTGACTATGATGATGGAACGTAAGTCTGTCTCAACACTTGGATATGTCTGGCATATATATATATATATATTTTAAAAACATGCTATAGTAATTAAAGCACAACTAAATACTACATACAATATAATCTGAACAATATTTTAATTACAATGATGAAGAATAAGGATTATCAAGCATCCTTCACCAATAAAAAGACCAGAGATCTACTATATGTAGAAATCAACTTAATAAACATGCTGCTCTGTCCATTCTTGTCATTTTAACAGACTGAAAATGAATCACACACTGAAACAAGCTGACTGATTTAAAACTTCTATTACATTTCTCTGGGTGATTCTAGCAAGCTGGCACGAGTTTGCATTATTAGATTTTTTTCATGGTGTGAATGGCAGCGTGACTGACTACTGTACCTACTTCAAACACCACCACTGCGGTTCCAGCTTCCCTCGGAACAGCCTCTACGTCCTGGACGTCTGGAGCGGGACGCATGCCTGGCACCTCCTGGACGTCTGGAGCGGGACGCGCGTCTGGCTTGGCCTTGAAGAAGACGCGGGAAACATGCAGCAGTTTGGGTTCCGCTTTGGGGAGACGTTCTAAGTGAGCCTGGCCTTTGGAACCTACAGAGGCCACGTTGAGCTGGTTGTCATGGTTCACTACAGTGTTATTAGAATCACCACCCTGACCATGATCCTTCTGAGCTGGATTTTTCCTTTTCTGCCCCCCCCCCCCCACGTCACGTGCTTGGACAAGCACACTCCTTTCTGAGTGCTTAGTGGACTGTGAAGGGATGTTTGTGTTGACAGGCAAAAGGGGAGAAAAAAAAGACAAGAAGGAAAGGAAAACACTTTTGTCATGTACAGCGTCCACATGGGGCCGGAGCTCATTGTCATTACGTCATATCTGTTTCTAGTCTTAAATACAGAGATTAAAACAAAAATGTTACATAAACGTGACAATAGATGATGTAGTACATTCTCCACCCTCTAATGCTGAGCTTGTACACAGTATTTGGCATTTCTGGTAATTGAAAGCTGAAAAAGCAGAAGGAAACAGACACCACCACTCAGACCACCACTACATACACCTGTCTACAAGGTCTGGCATGGAATGGAAACGCAGCAAGTTGCATGCAATTTTCTGGTCATTTTCTTGCTCTTTCGAATCTTTAGCATTTTGCTATTGGTTTGTCGTCTTCAAAACTGGGATTGGTAAACAATTATGGATAATCAGTAGTATAATAACAGCTTTGAAATGGTACAATTTCACAGAACCTCATGAAAAGTATCAGCCCACAAAAGTCTTGACCGGAAAGGCTGTAAGGCTCAGCATGTGACTCAGTACAAGCACTGAACCCAACCACACTCCAGCAAAATAGTACAAAGACTTGGCTTTGGATCCAAGCTTTTATTCAGTCTCATAAATTGTTTAGCAAAGGTTTGTTGAGATGGTTCAGTCTCCTTTTAAACACTTCAGAGGATGTACCTCTACACTTTTGATACCAGCAATAGTTGGTAGAATTGCCACTGTACTAGGGCTGGGCAATATGGCCTAAAAATAATTTCGCAAGATTTTTAGGCTATATCGCGATACACGATATATATCGCGATATTTTGAAATCTCCTCTAAAACACTCCATAAATGATCGATTTATCCCTTTGATGTATACAGTAGTCACACCAGTATGATTCTAGTGCCTGCAACAGATGTATGTCTCCATTAAAAATTTCTTTTACATTTTGTATATATGCATTAGCAGTTTCTATTGGAGATATTTTACACTTTGAGGCAAAAAGGGGTATCTATCACTTTTTTTTGTCATATGGGATTGCTTTTGAAACGAAGCAGCCAGAGTCATTTGCTTCTGGGCTGGTTGCATTTGCGTTTTATTTGGTGAAGGTCGAGATGTGGACATGCGGAGTTTCAGGCATTGTTCGATCTGTAATGGGTGGCTTTTCAAATGGTGAAACAAAGCAACTCTTACGCTGGCAGATAGAAGCAAATTTATACTCGATGTTCGCGATATAATAATTTTTGATATCTCAAAGACAACATACATCGATACATCGAGTATATTCGATATATCTCCCACCCCTACACTGTACTATTAGACACGGTTATTCTGTTTTGTTGCTTTATTTTTTGGAAAGGGATTTCATAATTTGTTTTGTTTTTGTTTATGTTGACATTTGCCAACTCTTTCATTCCAATTTTAAAATTATTACTACTTTTTATTGTTTTAACAAAGGATATTTTCAAATAAAATCAATCAACTAATGGAATTTACCACCACATATAATAAACTGCCTGTTTTTAACGGATGCTAAATCACTAAAATGAGTCATTTCTGGAAAGTAGCTAACTAAATCCTATTTGTTTCAAAACTGCAGCAGACATTGATGTCTCAATCCCTGTGTCCTTTTTGATTTTAGACAGTGTGTGCCTGATTGCCTTAGGACGCATGTCCCAGAGCTAGTGGGGGCATACAGGGTTAAAAGTGCTGGTCCTGGTTTTGTGTGTCTTCTTTTCTCCTGGGAATGTGTGTGTTTATGTTTTTAAGCACTAGTACAGCCCTGCAGCGAAAACAGCTGGTTTGAGATTGAACATGTGGCATGAAGTGGCTCATCTTTTACCATATACACCCAACCCTCAAGGTGTCATTCCTATAATTTTGTAACTCAATTTAAATATATATACACGGAATGGAACTTTTATATATAGTGGAACTTTAGGCCCTATATTTTTTACAGAGCTTGTGTTTTACACAATATGACGTTTTGGTCAGGGTTGTATGGGCTGAAGTTAGCTGACTCAGCTGTGCAGTACTACCCAGACACACAGGTGAAATAACAACCCATTAGAAAGGCTGCATCAGTGATGGTGAATGAGACCTGGCAATGTAATTGGTAGCAGGTCTCCATAGAAACGTACCACAGTAGCCAGAAGATGCCCGAGGCATGCCATCGAAAGACAAATCACAGAAATGATCCACTCTAATCCTGACTTGGACATGGACAGGACAGGACAGGACAGGACAGGACAGGACATGGACAGGAACGCATCGTGAAGAAGGAGATGGATGTGGTCTTCAAAAAGGGCAGGACAGACATGTGCAGTAGACTCACTCAAATCTGCTTTGTGTGTCAACTGAAAAAGTCAGTAACTGTGTCAAATTAGAGAAAAATATAACACCTGGTCTAACAGAGTTTGCCATATATTACATTTGTGCCACAATTAGTCATTTGAATTAGTCAAAGTAGTCTTTGTGGATGCAACTTAACATAAAATTAGTAAAAAACTATGTGAATTAAAAACTAAAAGAATACGCTTACATAATCACAAGATTTGATTTTTAAAACGTATTTAACATATTTAGTTAATGTGAATATCTATGCTAATTGTTTCATCACTGATCTTTTAACATATACAGGTTTTTGTTGCTTGTCTCATTGATGCTATAGTTCAACTTGGAAATTGATAACAAATAAATAAATAAATCTGATCATTACTTCCACTTCTCTTTCGGAATGTTTCTGAAAGTTTGTAACTGACTTCGCATTATTTCTTCCAAGGTAGTTAACTAAAAGTTGTGGATGCTTCTGAGGGCGTAAACCTTTGATATGTGCTTAGCAGAAGTAGAAAGGAGGAAAAGATAAAAGTGAAAGCTGTGCCCTCAGAAGATCGCGAAGGGTGAACAGTAGGAGAAGTGAGGGAGCTTCATTTCTCTGAGTTGGAGTTGCTCCCGGCCCAGAAGGTCTTCAGCTGCATTATAAGAAAAAGACACACAGTACCTCGAGTTTAACAGTTCATTCAGTTTCGTCAGACATGTTGAATATTCTTTCAGTACATGATCATTAAAGCGATTATGACAATGAATAATTTAGTGTTTAATCACTTCTGACTATGTCCACACACATTAACAAGCAGCTGTCTTTATCAAATTATAAGCAATTAAAATAACTAATTTAATTAGTATCATATCTAGAAAATCTGAAAAATGGCTTAATAAGATGGCTTGAATTTCATTTCTGATTGCTAATTTGCCTTGTTCAAGGTCCTAAACAGAGACCGTAAATTGCTAATAAGATTCAGGTGACCTCTATTTCACGTGTTCACAAATTGGCTTTAAAAGGTCTTTGCCTAGGCTGGATGAGTATTGTCACCATGGGGTCTTTGAAGATAATCGGTTCAGTTTTGTTATGCCTGTGGCTAAACCAAGGTTTGTTCGCCTTCACAACTTGAATAATATTTATTTGCATCTCATGTCTCGTTTTAACCCGTTTTAACTCGTAATTTAATTTTGTAGCGCACAGTTCGCCGATAAGACAACAGTCAGTCGAGTTACAACCAGGCAAACGTGATGTGAGATTGAACAGAACCGAATATGAAGGTTTGCTATAATTTCTTTGATCGTATACGTAAAGTACAACATTGGAACTTTAATTATATTCTTTGTAGCTATTTCATTGAACAGACTGGGCTTGCCTACCTGTGTTTGCTAGAAATTCTGATGCCTATTCTGTCTGGTCAAACACCCCAGGTATTTCATTGGCTGGTGCTGTTCAAACAAATGGGAAAAATAAAAATTCTGTGGTGGATGTCTTGGCTGTACTGCTGACTATGGGAAGTATTTCGGATCCTATGGAAGCACGAAGAGGTGCAGACATGCTCTTTATTGACACCTTTACCTCATGCCCCATGTTTAGTACCTAACCCTTTTAATGATTTTGTTTGGGTGCTGTTTCTAATTAACTGTTTTACTGATCACTAATATGACTTAAAAACAAAAGTACCTGTTGTGATCCAAACTGATGTGATTATCAAGTGTTAAGACACTGGGTATTGGGGGGGGGGGGGGATGCCTAATCTTTCTTTACAACTAATCTGAAGACTTGGTATACTTCAGATTATTAAAAGGTGTGAAATATTGCATTAATGTAGAGACTACATATATTGTATATCTAATGAACTTATCAATTTTGTTAATCTATTAAAATGCTTCTTGGAGAGTATTGGTGTATTGTAGTGGAAACCTCTTTCATTGTTGAATTAAGCCAGACTTTTTTTTCTTTCAGTGTACATGGAAGCTGAAGGGATGTTGGTTGAAGAGATCAATAATGGTGGAGCTTTATCTAAAGGGATGGTGAAGACTTCTTCTGGGAACAATGGGTCCAGGCCTAGCCTGGCTACAACTGTGGGTCCAGCACTGACTGCAGTCCAGGTTACGACTGCAGCACAACCCTGTGAGAAAGTGAAGGCTACCGCAGGCCCAGTTACCGCTGCAGTCCCAGAACCTTCTCTGAAAGTGAAGGCTACCGCAGGCCCAGTTACCGCTGCAGTCCCAGAACCTTCTCTGAAAGTGAAGGCTACCGCAGGCCCAGTTACCGCTGCAGTCCCAGAACCTTCTCTGAAAGTGAAGGCTACCGCAGGCCCAGTTACCGCTGCAGTCCCAGAACCTTCTCTGAAAGTGAAGGCTACCGCAGGCCCAGTAACCGCCGCAGTCCCAGAACCTTCCCTGAAAGTGAAGGCCACCGCAGGCCCAGTCACCGCCGCAGTCCCAGAACCTTCCTGAAAGTGAGAGGCCCAGTCACCCGCAGTCCCAGAACCTTCTCTGAAAGTGAAGGCCACCGCAGGCCCAGTCACCGCCGCAGTCCCAGAACCTTCTCTGAAAGTGAAGGCCACCGCAGGCCCAGTCACCGCCGCAGTCCCAGAACCTTCTCTGAAAGTGAAGGCCACCGCAGGCCCAGTCACCGCCGCAGTCCCAGAACCTTCTCTGAAAGTGAAGTCCCAGAACCGCAGTCCCAGAACCTTCTCTGAAAGTGAAGTCCCAGAACCTTCTCTGAAAGTGAAGGCCACCAGGCCCAGTCACCAGCCCGCAGTCCCAGAACCTTCTCTGAAAGTGAAGGCCACCGCAGGCCCAGTCACCGCCGCAGTCCCAGAACCTTCGCTGAAAGTGAAGGCCACCGCAGTCCCAGAACCTTCGCTGAAAGTGAAGGCCACCGCAGGCCCAGTCACCGCCGCAGTCCCAGAACCTTCTCTGAAAGTGAAGGCCACGCAGGCGCAGGCCCAGTCACCTGAAAGTGAAGGCCAGGCAGTCCCAGTCCCAGAACCTTCGCTGAAAGTGAAGGCCACCGCAGGCCCAGAACCTTCGCTGAAAGTGAAGGCCACCGCAGGCCCAGTCACCGCCGCAGTCCCAGAACCTTCTCTGAAAGTGAAGGCCACCGCAGGCCCAGTCACCGCCGCAGTCCCAGAACCTTCTCTGAAAGTGAAGGCCACCGCAGGCCCAGTCACCGCCGCAGTCCCAGAACCTTCTCTGAAAGTGAAGGCCACCGCAGGCCCAGTCACCGCCGCAGTCCCAGAACCTTCTCTGAAAGTGAAGGCCACCGCAGGCCCAGTCACCGCCGCAGTCCCAGAACCTTCTCTGAAAGTGAAGGCCACCGCAGGCCCAGTCACCGCCGCAGTCCCAGAACCTTCTCTGAAAGTGAAGGCCACCGCAGGCCCAGTCACCGCCGCAGTCCCAGAACCTTCTCTGAAAGTGAAGGCCACCGCAGGCCCAGTGAGTCCCAGGCTGAAAGTGAAGGCCACCGCAGGCCCAGGCACCGCCGCAGTCCCAGAACCTTCGCTGAAAGTGAAGGCCACCGCAGTCCCAGAACCTTCGCTGAAAGTGAAGGCCACCGCAGGCCCAGTCACCGCCGCAGTCCCAGAACCGCTGAAAGTGAAGGCGACCGCAGGCCCAGAACCTTCGCTGAAAGTGAAGGCCGGCAGGCCCAGTCACCGCCGCAGTCCCAGAACCTTCGCTGAAAGTGAAGGTGAAGGCCAAGAACCTTCGCTGAAAGTGAAGGCCAGGCTGAAAGTGAAGGCCACCGCAGAACCCAGAAGGCCCCGGTTGAAGGCCACCGCAGGCCCGGTTAAGGCTAAAGGTTCAGGGTCTAGCTCTACAATGGAACCCTATGGAGGTATGAATCTTTCTGAAGGCTCAGGTGAGGCCACGGAATCAGGCGCTGGGGATATGATCTCTCCTTCAAATTCAAATGGAACTACCAGTTCTCAGTCCAATCAGTCAGTGACACCAATCGCTCAAGATTCTTCTGGGGCCAATGCATCTGAGCCTAACTCTGGAGTTCTATCTCTGCAAAGTAACAACCTTCCTGTCCACTTGAATGTGTCAAATCCATCTGTGTCCAGCTGTCAATATCAGGGAAACCCTCCTACAAATGGTAAGATTGCTGTCTATACAACTTCTCTGGAATACTTGCCTCGTCTTTTTACAATCCCTGATTTCCCAACAGTGTCTCCTGAGAGTGAAGCATTCCAAGCACAGTCTGCTGGATCTACAGATTCATCTGTACAAGGTGAGAACTCTGTTGACCTGTTTGGCTATCCTTCTAAATTGCTAAATCTCTCAACTGTTTAGGCCACTCTACATCCCTGCACTTCCACTATTCTGAACCCATTCTTTGCTCACTTCAACCACAGCTGCTTAAAGGTCTCTTGCTAGTTCTAATTGCCACCATTTCCTGCCCTTATCCAACACCTGGAGGTGTACCACCCTTTTGGCAGTTAAATTCATGTGCATGGTCGCTCTGAGAAACTGGTCCTCCCTGGGCATAGGTCTTCAGATCAGTTTGCATTGAGTCCTGTGATGAGAAACCTGGCACTTTTGCTTATGTGACTGAGGTTGCTTTGAAGTGTCCAACTTCAAGCCTGTTGAGGGTACAAGTTCTTTGTGTTCCAAAAAGTGGTAAGCTGGCATGCATTTGAAAACTTTGTATTCTTTATTACTTTCTCTTCTAGGGCAACTGATGTCCCTGATTTCTGATCTGGAAGACGAGGGTTTCACCTTGGCAGATCCACGTCGACATGTGGTCTGAGCTTTCCATCCTTGGGTTGGCCAAGAGCTTAACCATGCAAATGTAAACTAGTCTTTTTATGTGATCTGGCTGACTGTTTTGAACAATAAAAAGAGAAAATTGTGAATGCTGTACACTTCATTTAATGAGTTTGGGGATAGATGGGACATCTTGCAGTTCTACATCTTGGATTGGGATTTTTGAGTAAAACTGACATCTCCTCCTTGGGCTTAGATGGTGAGCTCATTAAAGTTCTTTAGTGACTTGTCTCCCTTGCTGTTCCACCAAGATGGCCAGTGCAAGGCTAAATTGCAGTGAATGGAGAAGCCATTTTATGTATAAAATGCACTTTGCTAAATGCTGTAGTGCATGATTTGGTATTTTCAAAGCATGTCAAGACATGCGAGATTCCAGAGAAATGTAACTTAAAGCAGGGGGTATAATGTCCACCATTCTGTACAACCTGTTGTACAAGTCAAAGATTCCACTGAAGTCAGTTACTGCTAGATATGGGAGTTAATGCTAATACCTAGAAAGAATTACAAAATGACAATAGTACAATACCAAACAAGTACACTGCCAACAATAAGTGCTAGAAGGGTACATGTAATCAATAGAAGTGCAATCTTTCCATAAGTGTTAGATTAGTGGTCATTTAAATGACAAGGTTTGTAGAATGTTTGAACTTCCCATTCTCCTGTTCTAGTTTATTTGTTCCCTTAGCAAAAAGTAGTATACGTAAAGTTCATTTTATTAAGTATACTTAAGTATAAGTATAAGTATAGCAAGTATACTACAGACCATATACTTTAAGTGTACTAGAAAGTATACCAATTTAATACTTCTTCGGACTAAATTGGAACATTTCTAGTTTATAAAAGTATACTTTAAAGTTCATTTTAAGTTTTTAAAAGTACACTTTATAGTATAAAACTAGTATACTCATCTATATGCTATCAATGTACTTGGTATATCCCTCTAGTATGCTTAAAGTATACTACAAGTACACTTATCAATATACTGCCATTGTACTTGTTTTATACTTCGAGTCTATTTTTATTGTTTATTTTAAGTATACTGTTAAACATTGGTTATTTCACTAGTTCACTTTAAGTTTGCTTGGCATATTACTTATAGCTTAAAATTTTTGTATTTGAAATACACTCCTTAAAATTTTGATGTGGCAGTGAAGAAAGGAGTCTCACACGAGAAGTTCATCTCATCTAGAAAATGAACTTTGATAGATCCACGTAGGTTTTTCAGAATACTTCATTGCCTTTAATGGCAACTACCTCACCCAGCCGCACCCACATCACAGTGAGGGTGCTCCCGGCTTTCCTCACAGAACAAACACATATGCATCCTCCACACACTTATAACTAAAAACAGCAAAATAACTACATGCAAACTCACACATTAAACGGATTATTTATAATTTCCAGTCTCTCTCGCCTATCTCCCAGCAACCTCTGCTGACGAGTGGGCGGGGCTTGTCAATCTGTATGTCCGGCGCCGTCTCAGTATTCTTAAAGTTTACTGTATCCCTTTGCAAAAAAAGAAGTTTATTCAAGTGTACTATGAGTATACTTATTTTTTACTAAAACTGAGGAAGTATACTTGAAGGTTACTTTTTTATAAACTATTTTTTAAATACTTAAGAATAATATAGTGAAGTATACTTGGCTTATACTGAAAAGTATAAACAGAAGTCTAAGACTAAGTACATTAAGAGTGTGATGCATTTACAAAATCACAAGACAGAATGTTGAAAACAAGTTCGATATATTTTCAAACATTTCACACATTTCAAAAACAAATACATATGATATGAATTCCTTCCTTACTGGAGAAAATGAAAGGAAAAAGTGCACATTTGCATTAAATGTTAAGCATGAGTCATTGACTTGACCTTATTATGCACTTGGAGCAAGATATAGTAAGTATTATACAAGTGTAAGTCTTGATATTAATGTACTCAGTCTTAGACTTCTGTTTATACTTCTGTGTATAAGCCAAGTATACTTCACTATACTATTCTTAAGTATCTAAAATTTAGTTTATAAAAAAGTCACCTTCAAGTATACTTCCTCAGTTTTAGTAAAAATAAGTATACTCATAGTACACTTGAATAAACTTATTTTTGCTAAGGGTATTAATGTACTTAGTCTTAGACTTCTGTTTATACTTTTCAGTATACGCCAAGTATACTTCACTATACTATTCTTAAGTATTTAAAAAATAGTTTATAAAAGTAACCTTCAAGTATACTTCCTCAGTTTTAGTAAAAAATAAGTATACTCATAGTACACTTGAATAAACTTCTTTTTGCTAAGGGTTAATGTAGTGATTTTTGTATCAAGTGTGAAATTTGAAACTTCTGTAGAACCTGAAGTTGTTTATTATATTCATTTCCTTGATGTGAGTATGGTAAGTGTAGAATACTGGCTGAAGTAGTTAGGGGAGTTTTAGCTATTTTTTCTATAAATTTGACTTAGCAAAGTGTTTCTATCTACCTAACTTCCTGTTCCTGGGCTTCCATATCATGTGCCTACAATGGAGGCAAGTGAGTGGTTTGAATTAGTCAGCTTAATTGGCTTCATTTTGTGTGACATTTTAGTATGACATATTTATTACACTTGCATACACAATCTCCCATCATTCACAAATGGAAAACTGTGATGTGATGCCCATATCTGACAAGAATGTGAACCTGTTTTTATACATCCATAATTCATCAGCGATTGTTGCTTGAATGTGACAGTATATATAAAACGTTTCATAATACGTTTTCATTTTAGTGCCAAATCTCATGTAGTGTAAAATCTCACGTATGTGATTTTAAAAACACTGATTTATTATACGTCAATGAAACTATACTTCCTCAGATAAACGACAGAGGGCGGCACGCTCTCGGTCTCTTGTCTCCTAGCAACCCTGAGTGTTTGCAGCTCTAGTTTCTTAACGCGTGATCAGCGCCAGAAAAAAACAAACGGAACTTTAGATGTTAGATGTAAAACGTTAGATGTCAAGCTCGCGACTCGTAGCAATGATGCGCGAGGAGCTCTTTTCAGATCGCGATGCGGCCGCTCACCTTGCAAGAAGACGACACGGGGAACTACAACGACAAGATAGGATTTTAAACGCCAAAGTCAGAACAATCGGAGTAAGTTGGCCAACTTATAAACCTACTGCTACTGTAATGTCAACGTACATTCACCTGTACACGTTTAGGATAAAAAAAAAACCTTCACTCTTAACTAGATTGACATCGATGCTCTTGATTATCAAGTGGAGGAAAAGAAAAATAAGGAAGAATCTAACGCAAAAGTTCTGAAGGAATTCGGTGAGTTCAAATATTTTTCGACGGAAATATCTATTAAATCTATTATTGTTATAACGTTGTAGGTTATATGTTGTCCATTGAAACACTTAAATATCTAATACCTCTATCCGGTTCACTCAGTGTAGTTTAGTTCCGGTTCTGCACTATTCAGGTTGCAGGTGGAGTTTTTGATTGTTCGTTGTTGTTGTGTCTTTTTTCATACATAATCTCTACAGAACTGCAAATGTACATACCCAATTTGAATATTTGTTCCTATCAGTCTCATGTATGTACTAAGGCCACATGTTTTAATTACCCTCCTCTCCTCCACATTACCCTCCTCTCCTCCAGAGGAGGGTCTTGTTAACAGAGCCCAGATTCCTGCATGTCAAACACTGTTGCCCCTGTCCTGCTATTACACTCTCACTTATGTCATTAATGTTCATCTGACATACCAAATATAACTCGCATCCCAACTGCTAATGAACAAATTAGCAGCTAAACAGGGTTTGGTAGAACCCCAGGACTGATTTTGGGCACACCACTGTCCTCCCCTCTCCTCCCGTCTTGCACGGTCCCAGCCGATGACCTCGTACGCCATGACCGGACTGCGTGCGTCCTGGAGCGGCGGCAGAGGAAGGACGAGCGCGCCGTGGCGGAGGCCGTCTGCCTTTTCCGCCAACGCTTCCAGCAGCCAGACAGCAGGCGTGAGTTCGACCTCAACGACCCCGACCTGCTGCAGAAGCAGGACGGTGCGAGCGTGCTGTCCGGGCTGGCCGGGGAGGACCAGGGCAGCGCGGATCGGCTGCGGCGTCAGCAAAAGCAGCTCCGGGTCTGGACCCTGCAGCAGCAGCATGAACTGGAGGAGGTGAAAGTTCAGCAGAAACAGGAAGGTTCGTGAGCCCGCTGCTTTGGGTGTGTCCGTCCGTTTGTAGCAGGGATCGCCGTATGTCCTCCTGGAGTCCTACCTGCCTACAGTGATTAGTTCCGGCCCGACCCGAACAGAACTGTGATGTCCTTACAAGCCGAACAGAACTGATACAGCTGATGTGCCTATAAACCAAAACAGAAACTATTCAGCTGGTGCCTTTTATGAACCAAACAGAACTGATTCAGTTGTTGCCTTTCAAACTCTTTAATTAGTTGAATCAGGTGTGTTAGATGTAGGTTGCAGCTAAACTTTGCAGGAAGGTAGTGGTCAAACAGAAGCGTTAGAGAGTGCAGGTCTAGAAGTAAAAGACATTGGTAGTATGAAGGTCTAGTTGTAAAAGACTTTGGTAGTATGAAGGTCTAGTTGTAAAAGACTTTGGTAGTATGAAGGTCTAGTTGTAAAAGACTTTGGTAGTATGAAGGTCTAGTTGTAAAAGACTTTGGTAGTATGAAGGTCTAGTTGTAAAAGACTTTGGTAGTATGAAGGTCTAGTTGTAAAAGACTTTGGTAGTATGAAGCAGGGGCTACAGCTGCAGCCCTGGAGACCAGCCGCTCTGCCCCTTTTCCCCAAAAGCATCATGGTGTTAATATCACCTTAAATAAGACAGAGTGTGTGTTCAGACTGATATCCCATCCAGCATTTAACAATGATCTTTTCGTTACAGTGCTTTTGAGAAACAGGGCCCAAACAGTTTTATGGTTTCTATGTTCTATCACTGCTTGCTTAAAAACACCAGATAATTATAAAGTCATTCGTTAGTCAGTGTGTTGGAGGAGAAAAAATATTGAACTCCTCAAGAGCTAAAAAAAAAAAAAAAAAAAAAATGTGGGCATACTAACAGTTTATTCTCCAGTGGCACAAAGCTTAAACATTGGACTCCAGGCTACTCAGTTCTACCCCAGTACTACTCAGTACTACCCCAGTACTACTCAGTTCTACCCCAGTACTACTCAGTACTACCCCAGTACTAGTCAGTTCAGTACTTTTCCTGCTGTTTTTTTTTTGGCTCCTCAAGAGAAGGTTAAAGCTGCATTAAAATGTAGTGACCCTATGAGCGGTTGAGTAGACCGATGCTGTGTTCTCTTAAACAGATCATCAGTATGACCAAAACAGAGTAGCTCTGGACGTCAAAGCCCTAGAGCTGCAGAAGATAGAGGAGAAAGCCAAGAGAGCTGCAGCCACTGCCGTCAAGAACTTCAATCTAGCCCTGGTTGGTCTATGTGTCTTACCGTCTCTGCTGGGTTACCAGATGCCTAGCTCAGGGTTGCTGGACTGAGATGATTCAGATCCCATACACCTTATCACCTATCAGGACCTGTATCTGATGTGTAGGAAAATACTAACTCGTACTACATGGTGTCCTCTTTTAGATGCTGTACCTTATGAAAACACCTTGCAGGATTTAAGTTCTTTATGATTTTTCCTGTAAAGGCTCCATTGCGTCTTTATTGCAGTGTTGCCAGTGTGTCTGCACACTGTGTTTTACCCCCAGGCTGCTGAAACATCTGCCCGGCGCGAGAGGGAGCGGCAAGAGGAGGAGGAGAACAACCGGACTGACATCCAGAACCAGCTGCAGGGGGCGCTACTGAGCGAGAGCAAGGAGCGGAGCGTCAGGGTGCCCGGTCTGCCTGTAAGGCGGCGGGACTGCTACAGGGGGATGAGCACCGAGCAGCTCCTGCACATCACCCACTGTCAGCAGCAGCAAGGGGAGGAGAGGAGGGTAATGTGGAGGAGAGGAGGAGGAGAGGAGGGTAATGTGGAGGAGAGGAGGAGGAGAGGAGGGTAATGTGGAGGAGAGGAGGGTAATGTGGAGGAGAGGAGGGTAATGTGGAGGAGAGGAGGGTAATGTGGAGGAGAGGAGGAGGAGAGGAGGGTAATGTGGAGGAGAGGAGGGTAATGTGGAGGAGAGGAGGAGGAGAGGAGGGTAATGTGGAGGAGAGGAGGAGGAGAGGAGGGGAGGAGGAGAGGAGGGTAATGTGGAGGAGAGGAGGGTAATGTGGAGGAGAGGAGGAGGAGAGGAGGGTAATGTGGAGGAGAGGAGGAGGAGAGGAGGAGGAGAGGAGGGTAATGTGGAGGAGAGGAGGAGGAGAGGGGTAATGTGGAGGAGAGGAGGAGGAGAGGAAGGGGAGGAGAGGAGAGGAGGAGGGAGAGAGGAGGGTAATGTGGAGGAGAGGAGGGTAATGTGGAGGAGAGGAGGAGGAGAGGAGGGTAATGTGGAGGAGAGGAGGAGGAGAGGAGGGTAATGTGGAGGAGAGGAGGGTAATGTGGAGGAGGAGGGTAATGTGGAGAGGAGGGTAATGTGGAGGAGAGGAGGGTAATGTGGAGGAGAGGAGGGTAATGTGGAGGAGAGGAGGAGGAGAGGAGGGTAATGTGGAGGAGAGGAGGGAGGAGGAGGAGGGTAATGTGGAGGAGAGGAGGGTAATGTGGAGGAGAGGAGGAGAGGAGGGTAATAATGGGGGAGGAGAGGAGGGTAATGTGGAGGAGAGGAGGGGAAGGTGGAGGAGAGGAGGGTAATGTGGAAGAGAGGAGGAGGAGAGGAGGGTAATGTGGAGGAGAGGGAGGAGGGAGAGGAGGGTAATGTGGAGGAGAGGAGGGGAGAGAGGAGGAGGAGAGGAGGGTAATGTGGAGGAGAGGAGGAGGAGGAGAGGAGGGTAATGTGGAGGAGGAGGAGGAGAGGAGGGTAATGTGGAGGAGAGGGAGGAGGAGAGGAGGGTAATGTGGAGGAGAGGAGGGTAATGTGGAGGAGAGGAGGAGGGTAATGAGGAGGGTAATGTGGAGGAGAGGAGGGTAATGTGGAGGAGAGGAGGGTAATGTGGAGGAGAGGAGGGTAATGTGGAGGAGAGGAGGGTAATGTGGAGGAGGAGAGGAGGGTAATGTGGAGGAGAGGAGGGTAATGTGGAGGAGAGGAGGAGAGGAGGGTAAGAGGATAATGTGGAGGACAGGAGGGTAATGTGGAGGAGAGGAGGGTAATGCGGAGGAGAGGAGGGTAATGTGGAGGAGAGGAGGGTAATGTGGAGGAGAGGAGGGTCATCTTAGGTGGAAGGTCACTTCACAATGAATCTGACGACTGATACCCAGGCTTCTGTGTGTGTAACTCACTGCGTATGCTGGGCCTGGGTGTGTGTGTGTGTGTGCGTGTGCGTGTAGCGCCTACGTGTGGAGCAGCAGGAGGAGGAGCTACAGCAGCAGCGTGAGCGTCTGGTTGGAGCTCGAGCTGCTCTGCTGCAGGAGAGACAGCAGACTCGCATCAGCAAGGAGCAGCGCAGGGCAGTGGACCAGGCCAACACACAGCTCAGCCGGTGAGTTACACACACACACACACACACCACAGCTCAGTTGGTGAGTTACACACACACACACACACACACCACAGCTCAGCCAGTGAGTTACACACACACACACACACAAACACACACACACACACCACAGCTCAGTCGGTGAGTTACACACACACACACACACACACACACACCACAGCTCAGTCGGTGAGTTACACACACACACCACAGCTCAGTCGGTGAGTTACACACACACACACACACACACACACCACAGCTCAGCCGGTGAGTTACACACACACACACACCACAGCTCAGTCGGTGAGTTTTACACACACACACACACACACACCACAGCTCAGCCGGTGAGTTACACACACACACACCACAGCTCAGTCGGTGAGTTACACACACACACACACCACAGCTCAGTCGGTGAGTTACACACACACACACACACACCACAGCTCAGTCGGTGAGTTACACACACACACACACACACACACACACACACCACAGCTCAGCCGGTGAGTTACTCACACACACACACACACACCACAGCTCAGCCGGTGAGTTACTCTCACACACACACACACACACACACCACAGCTCAGCCGGTGAGTTACACACACACACACACACACACACACACCACTGCTCAGACCAGGCCCAGCATGCACAGTGTGTATGTACACACACACACACACACACACACTCCTACTCACCTTGCTCACAGCGTGCTACACACAAACACACAGGTACGGTATACCCACACTCATGAAGCATGAAATTGAACACATCAGACTTGGTCTTACATTTACTAAGACACAGCACTAACAAAGCAAACATGGAGGTACGACACCTTACTGCAGTTTACCGTCCTGCACTTACCTACTACTGTTTGCATAAAAAGAAGTGCAAAACAGTGAAAGTTTGTAGCTAGCTAGTTTGGGAAAGGGCAGGACTGGGGATGGACTAAATTTAGAGTGTTTTTTCTCAGGGAAAGGGCCCTTCAGAAGGAGGTTTACAGCAACATCCCTGATCAGAGCTACTTCTCCCAGTTCAACACATCCAGCAGATAGACATTCTACACAACTACACAGGCAGAAAACTAAATTTCTAAAAATGGCTTACAGTAAGAATAAAGATCATTTTCTTATGCAAAACGTGCCTTCTTTTGATTTACACGCACTCTGACAGACAGGCTTGGTCAGAACGACTTTAATAGTTATCAGTGTGGCAGTACGTTGCCTGGAAACTGAACCCATGACCACGTTGTTAGTACGACCATGTGCCACGTACTCCCAAGCTCCACGAGCTGCTCATTTCTGTACTGCAGAGACGAGAAACTCAGTGTCCGGGTGTTTCGATGCTGTGCATTCCAGCGTGATTTATTTGAAATACAGACATTTTTCTTTTTTTTGATGCAACACTTGAGGAGGCAAAAAAAATAAAAACTGAATTTGCTAAAACTAAATATATGCACACATTCATACTACAATCTTTTTCCATTGTGCGTCATATTTTGGCAAACATGTCAAGTTAACACAAAGCTTTTGGCAGCTTTTTGCAGTGCCTTCATAGGGTGTTAATTTGTTAGCTTCAGAGACTTAACCTGTTTTGACCTTTGCCCTCACCCTTGCACACACACATATATACAAGTTTTTATTTACATTTAATCACTCTTATTTGAGTATTTTACTTTTTTACCTAGACTCCCTGAAAAGTAACAGTTCTTCGGTTTTCTCTTCACTACTGAAGCTGGCCTAAAAGACCAGGGGATCAAGCGCCACAGCCTCCATTTTGTTGTGGACAGTCAAACACTGTACGGCATGCACCAGCAGTTCAATGAGCTTCTCCACCAGAGGGCGACAAATATACATAAACGTACGCTCAGTAAGCACGGCTCCACGTTAAAGATTCCCCTTAAAACTGATCCAGTAGAAGCTTTTCCCACCATAAGTCCACCATTACCATTAGGTTAAAAGCATCAAAAAAGCATGTTTGAAGTACTAAAACAACCGGACTGGTCGTTAGTAAAGTGCATTGATTTCAGTGTATGTAAAATTGACCTTAGAAACAGGCCAGGCTTGGGGTGTAGTCTTCTGGAGTCAGTACAGTAACATCTCTGAGACAAACTTGTCCCATTTCACCAATAAAGCTGCAGTGGCGTTTTTCTTCATTGTGGAAGATAAGGAGCTATATCTGGACATGAGAGATAAAACAAAGACATCTACGTCATACATTAGAATCTCAGTCTAACAGAAGTTGCATCAGCCTGACTGAATTTTTTTTTTATAAAATGGAGACACAAAGTCAAAGCAGCCGCCTTGATTTTCCACGATCAAAAATCTCAATTCCGTTCAATTCCCACCTATATACACTCATATCACACAAGCAAGCAAAGTAAGAAGACGCCACATGTGTTCAGTGATACACTACCTAATAGAGTTCAAGACGAGCTCTTTCAGAGTGGCTAGATTGGACCTCAATCCTCCCAAGCCCATGAAGGCCTGGTAGAAGTCATAGGAGAGTCCCACCGCCCCAAACAGAGCTGGGTCGTCAGAGCTGATCACCATGGGGTGTCCCTCCGCCATCAGTACGGCTCCAGGATGGTTCCGCAGGTCTGAGACCAGCCTCAGGACCTGTGTGGATCCCAGAGGATCCGTTTAGGCACGTTTAGGTATGGAGGACTTTTCAAGTGCACTTCAAAGTGCTTCACATAAAAGATTTAGATGGAAAAATAACAATTTAAAGTAATAAATTAAACGAACTGAAAATGAACCAATTTCCAATGCTGACCTAAAGTAAATGTTAAGAAAAAGTGCTAAAAGATTTAAAGTTGTAAAGTGGTGAGATGAAAACAATATGTGAAGAATTGCAACAAAATAGAAGTGAACAACAAAGCCTGCAGGATGGAGCCCTGCGGGACAGGAGCCCTGCGGGACGGGAGCCCTGCGGGACGGGAGCCCTGAGGGACAGGAGCCCTGCGGGACGGGCGGGACGGGAGCCCTGAGGGACGGGAGCCCTGAGGGACGGGACCCCTGTGGGACGGGAGTGATGTACCTGGTTGGAGATGGGGCAAACCTCCACCGGGACATCCATCTTCCTGGCCAGCTCTTTGACCACAGGGTGACGCACCATCGCAAATCCATGGCCAATGCGAGACGTGTTGAGCAGCAGGGCGTCCATCACGTTTTGATCGACCTCTGTGCCCTCTGAGTCTACGCAGGAAACGGAATAGTCAGGTGCAGCAGTACTATATCCGACGCTGCTGAAAATTATTTTTGTCTTCACAATTAAAGATATTTCAGTGACAGCTGTCATGAGTTACACAAATGCCATACCAGTCTCTCCTGCATGGAAGAAGTAGGGTAAGTGAGCGCCCTTCACCTCTGGCAAAGCCAAAGCCTCTCTGAAGTACCACAAAGGCCGTCCGCTGTCCTCACGACCCACCTAGACCCAGGGCAGCCATGAGCCTCACTCTTTCACCTTCTGAGCATGTCAGTCAAAGAGCTGTTGTAGTGAACTGCTTTGTGTAGTTTTTTTTAGTGCACAGTTTCATTGTTCGTGTTTCTAGCATTCAGGTTTTTAGCGTACAGGTTTGTTTTATCTTTCAGGTTCGTAGTCTAAGTTTGTAGTGTAGTGTAGAGGGTTAGAGTGAAAATACTGACAACAGACATCTTAAATTACGCCACATTAAGGTTGCTGGGTTTTGGTGGTGAACATTGGGTATTGCAGGTCAATTTTTGTTGGGTTTTGTTGATACGTTTGACTTTGTATCATTGCACATGGGCTCATGACATACTCACCAAGTCAAAGCCTGCCATGATGTCTGGAAAATTCTTCTTCAGTGTCATGGCCTCCTCCACAGCCTTCATAGCTTCTGTTAAATTCAGGCCCCTGAGACACAGACACACACACACACACACACACACACACACACACACACACACACGCACACACACACAGCAGTCCTCCATCAGGTTTAAACAGTGTGTGACTATGTGATTACAAAACATACAGTAATGGGCCTTGTACCTGTGAACTGTGAAGATTATTCGAGCCCCAATGAATTCTGGGAAGTGAGCCTTGAACCGCTGTACTACCTCTCGGCACGCCCTCAAACTCCAGTTCTTACTGTTTCGTCTAGCGTCAAGCTCATATGTCTGAGAAACATCAGAAATATTTTGACACAAGCGCCACTTTTCAAACCCAATAAATGTACACTGTTTGGTTCAGAGTGCATCCAATGGTTCCTACCAGTGGTAGCAGAGCTCTGATCTCCACATACAGGACGTTGTCCATGTAGAACTGCCTAAGGCCTTCGTAGAGGTAGTCTTTAAAGACAGGAGCATACGTGACCAGTCCAAAGGCCACAAAGAATGCTTCTTCAAACCTCTTCCAAACAACGTCTTGGTTTGGGTAGGCTGTGTCTGGGTCTTCCGTAAACAGCGTGAGATTACGGACAAAGCTACACAAAGCACACAGTAAAAATAAGGACACGATCATTTAATATGGACCTCTGCAATCTGACGACTGAGTGCTGGTCCACGATAAGGACGATTCCCATGGTTCCTTCCGTCTACCTGTTGTCCAGTTCAGTTCTGTTCATCTTCTGTCTCAGGGTTTTGAGGAGAACCCACTCAGAGCATCGGGTCTGCAGCTCAGGTTGTCCGGCGGAGAAGACGAATCGCACAGAGTAGTCGTCGGTGAAGCACGCGTAGCAGTTCTCTCTGTAGGTCACGTTGTTCACCAGCCATTCCACCCCTACCATGCCGAAGTCATGGACATGCAGGGCTGCACCTAGAGCAGACGACACAACAACCAAGTGTGTAAAGGAAGACACGGTGCACTCAAGTCCCAGCCTGGTAGATCTGATTGGTCATTAAACGCTTGACCTTTGCCTGTGACCTGTAGTGCACATCTGACATAAGTCAGCAGGAAATTCACATTTGGACAAGCACAGACATGACTAATTATCAGCTTTTTCAGTGCTTTATGGTTGGTAATAAGGACTAAAGGTTCCCATACCTTTGGGCATCTTCTGCAGCAAGCTGAAGACAGGACTGCGTTCGATCAGAGGCCTTGCTTTAAAGAAGTGCACTACGGGGGGGAACGTTGGTGCCGCCATGTCTTGCAGCTTCATTTGGTGCAGTTTTTCATCCAGGAGCTTTTCCTGCGCACTCAGCACCACGTGTCCACCTGTCTGCCTCATCATCTCCGTCTCCATTAGAGCCTCTCGTTGGCGGGGGTCGGGCCTCCCATTGCATCGCAGCGAACACCATAGCAACCACTCGCAGATGAACAACAGCTGTTTTGATCGCATGGCGCTGTTAAGGTCGCAAGGCTATATATAAGTCACAAATATTTTTGCAAATAACCATAAAAAGGAAAGGAGACAAGCAAAACAGGTGTTGCACCGAATTCAGTGACTGCAGACCAAACTTTAACTTGTAGTTTACCTACACTATTTAATTAAGTTTTACTCATTTTACTATAATAAACATAAACAATGATTATGTTTCAGAATATGAGACCCCACTGTACCTTCGTAATAAATAGGTTAAACACCAATCAAAATGTTTTCAGGTATCTTATATCTCACATTAATTTGCGCAAAGGTATTTATGTCTGCGTCAAAAATCACAACAGCTAAACACATTTTTTAAATTTTATTATAACAGTATAGAGGGGTCACATATTCCGACGACAGCCGTCAGGAATTGTGATCTGTGTGCTGCTTGTTTTTACAGACACAATGTTGTCCTTCGGCACAGATTCTGTTACGGCTAATTTACATTTTCAACATTTGGCAGACGTTCCAGTCCACATATAATTATCAGGAGAACGCGTGTGCGCTCTCTGGGACTCGAACTCAGAAATGATTTCAACACCTTCGTCCACCAGGTGAATTACAGGAATTTTAGACATCCACTATCTACTTAATGTGACCTTAAAAAGCCTACTACTCATAATTTCCCATTATTTATTTTAAAGGCAAGTAGGAAGCTATATCATTCTGAATCAGTTATGACAATTAAACCGCATTTCAACCTCATTGTCAACAGTGCGACCATCTGTCACAGGGCACAGCAGCTCCGTGTCTCGCGGGCTGGCTGTTTATCATCTGCTCTAATTAACTGGGGTAACGGCTTTTCATAGAATCTTTTAACGCCGTTAATTACAACCGTATTATGCTAAAACAAAGTTTGGGGATAACTGCATCTTAAATACGGTGTAACGACAGTTTCTTTAAAATGTTATTACGTTGTGTTATAAGTTATACTGGTTGTAACTGCCAGTGCTTTCGGCAAGTTTACAACACCGTCTCCGAAACATAAACGTATTCATTAACAACATCCATCACATTGTGTTTAATGGTTCTGCTCACCTGCAGTGGACGTCTGTTCCTGAGATGTAGGCTTTATTTTATTTTATTATTTATTTTATCTGAGAGGAGATCGGTACTGAACTAGAAGATTGGACGTGTAATGACTTCCCTGCTCACTCTACAAAACAATGGACGTCATATCCTGTGGTGCACATCACAGTTTAGGTGCCCTGACGTGGGGTAACTAGACTTTTGGATGAATACCTCACCTTACTGTGACAGTCTCGACATAACACTACTCATATTAAACCACGAGAGGCATACGGAAAATATTTATATATTTACCACCAAATCCTATTAAAATTCAATTACGATTTCTACGATTACTGTTTAAAGAAAGTGAAGTTAGCATACAGTTAGTTAATCAGAATTCTTTAACTTTACTTACACATGTAATAGTGCGTTTTGCTCGAGCAGATCGGACTTAAAATGACGCCATCGCTCAAGTCCGCCATATTTAATCTTCGGACCACTTTGATGAATGAAAACCGGATCAAAGAAACCAGGCATATTTGTAAGAAAACAAATACGTGTCTTAATTTTGTCGGAGTCCGCGTGCAGATATGTTGAAATGGAAGCGAAATTAATGTACTTGGCCAAACACTACCATACTGTATAAACGTTAGAAGGGATGAAAGTCTTAAATCAACCTGCAGCTACCTTATTTGCGAAATCTTGCACAGGTACAGTCTGCCATGTGAAATAGAGTAGTTAAAGTAGCTGGCCAGAAATGGAGCTTCGCATTTGACCCGTAAGCGATCTTAAATAAAACCATGCTGATTTAGTGATGAAAGGTTTTACAATTATAATTTTCTGCCATTACGCTAAAACGTTTTAAGAATATGATCACATTTAAAGTATACAATAATAACATTTGTTCAGAGAACATTCTTTAAAAGTGGACCGTTTCCACTGCCTGCAATATAGAGATCAAATTTGATAGGTTTTTCCAAACATGTTTCTCCAAAATAAAGGTCTCTGGGGTTGTCAAACAGATGTACACACACAGTGAGGATGTCAAGAGAAGAGCAAAACTCCATGAAGTTAATTTATTCTAAGAAATGTACATATAGAAAACACTTCGGTCCATTTCCAAAATAATCTATGTCAGTCAGATAAGAACTTGTAAACTTCACATTAAAATGAAACATACAAGAGTCCTTTTGATGCTGTGCTACTGAGGTATCGTCAACTGTTAAAAAAAAAAGAAAGAAAAAATTATATAAAAAACAAGCCCCAAATAATACACAAAAATGCAAAACAAAATAAATATGATTTATATTTAACCAACTATTGTAATTTCACTAGTGTAGACAGAAGGACAGACAGCAGATACAGTGGGGAGGTGACAAATCAGTAGATGCCAATCAGTCCCGGACATGAGTACAAACAGATCTGTACACAGCAAAATTCACAACCTCATAGGCGACAAAAACTAGCGCACCCTATCATACGAGTACAGCTCCGAGAACACCTCGTCTACCGCTAAAGCAACGATTCCCTACCGAGGCCAGCGAGGCTCACACAGTGGCGTGATGCTCAGGCTAGCCCAGAGCCACTTGCCATTTGTGCGGTTCCTCTCCCTTTTCTTCGTGAAAACCACACTGCGAGATCACTGAAAACATTTACGGCCATCGTTGGCAGACACACTTCGTGCCTGCAGTGTCACAAGGCCTGGCGGCGTAGCCAGGTTAACACGACGACACGCGGGGCTTCTGGTGGTTTGGCTCGTGACCGGCGTGAAGTCCTTGCGTTTTACCCGATCCTACAAACTTGGTAGCGGTGGCAGCGCGCTTGCAGTCGTGGGTTCCACAGCTGGAACGAGGACATACCTGTTCTCTGGCTGTGAAACCTGCCAACGTTCACCATGCGGAATGCGCACAACAGGTTAAGAAAGCCATGTTCAAACTTGCCACTGGTGTAATAATTCATGCAGTTAGGTTCTGCTCCTGATCAGGAAAATTAAGGCTTAAGCAGTGATTTAATATCACGTTGAGTAGTAAAAATAAAGTGTGTGTGTGTGAGGGGAAGGCTGTGCTGAGCACGCCAGACTACATTTATGAGGTAGATATATATGCAGTAATATCTGGCAAAGGAGCTGTCAAATTTTAATGCCCAGATTAAAAAAAACGAAAGAAAAGAGAAACCAATCTGGCATGATGCACTAGTCAGAGCGGTTGTGTCTCGGATTAACGAGAACAGGGAGCAATGCCAACTCCCATTTTTCACCTGGGGGGAAAAAGCCTCCCTAAAATAAATTGTAAAAATACATTACACCAATAAAAAAAAGACTCAGATACAGACAGTTCCAATGAGGTTTGACGACAGCATTTCTTTGTTTCTTGCACACACAAAGCTGCAAATAATAATAATAATTAAAAAAAACAACACTTAAACATTTAAACTGTTTATAGTGTAACCGTGTAAAGTCATAAAAAACTGCCTTCAGGTAAATCACGGTAAAATTAAACATCACAGTTCCAGTCCTCTCATCTTGCCCATGTCTCTCTCCCTCTGAATAATTCATTCACTAATACCCGTATTGAAAGCATGACACCCTGAGCTCACACAGTACATCATGCTGAATTACCAAAGAGGAAGCACCAAAATGTATATATATATATATATATATATATATAAAAAAAAAACATTTTCTACTCAACTTCAACTCTGTCCTAAACAAATTCTGTGTGTGCCAGCTACTTTCACAGTTGGAAATATAACGCTCTTTCCCGCACAAACCGCTGAAACTCAAAACTTCCCCTCTACGTGGTGGTTTCTGAGACAGGTGAAGGAACCCAAAATATGTACATGACAAAAAGTGTAAGAAGGGTGAGTATTTCACACTTTAAAAGCCTCTTTTCATTCTGTGAATATATAAACTAGCAGGACACGTGTGAAGTGAATCACAAAACATGCATTACAGCTCAGAGATCAGAGGGGTAAATCTCAGAGAAAGGTCGTGATATAGAATCGTATATACATCGTAGCACACATCTACTTGAAGTCCAAGGCCACTAATTCCAGTATTAAAGACTATCTCTAGTGCACAACAGGAGCAGCTGAGATCTCTGTGAGTCCAGGAAGTTGAACACATTCTTCGAGCAAAGGCAGCGTTGAAGGATGCCATGTCAGAAGCAGGCGCAAATTCTGATACAGTTCGCATGTCCATAGCCACATGAGCAAAGACCACTGGTCCGGTTGGACTGTGCTCCTACAGAACAGGTGCCCCTCTCAGTGCCCCCTTATGCTGTCATTATAGTACATCTAAAATTGCACGCACACACACCCACCCACCCACACACACACACCCACACATGACATTCAGCGAGAATGCAACAAGGCAACAGTTTCCAGTGTGTCAATGGGGATCGGAAGCCTCTTGAGGACTTTTTGCGGTCTACAAGTGCCTTCTTCTCAACACCTGAGTTTTAACTTTGGAAAGGAACACCAAGTTAACATATGACCCCTCAAGTTGCTTGGGGACAACGTCCCCCATTTCTGATCACTTTCCTTTTAGATGTGCAAGCAAGGGAGTCTGGGGGCTGTAGTTCCTACAGGAAAGAGGTCAGAAGGAGGCTTCATGCCATCAAAGTGCAGTTTTCTGGCAGTCCTGGGCTCTCACGAGGAGGGAGGCTATGTACAGAGAGCCAGCAACAGTTCTCAACAGGTGTCGACAGAGAGGTCCACTACCACGTGAGCACTGAGCACAGTGGAAGTTCCCACGCTCTTCAGCCGTGGCCATGGAGGCCTTCGGATCTCTTCCTCACTGTAGGACGCCGTCTGATGCAGCTGAAGCAGCACTCACTGCTGTTCTGGGGCACAGGAAATGGAGACATGAATAACGCTCACATCCTCCCTTGAAATGGGCCTTACGTCACATCGGAGTTATGAGCATGTTAACCGTTACTCCAGGTGAGGAAATGGCTAATTCCCAATTCTGATCAACTAGCACAGGAAATATTGTTTAGCGATGCCACATTTGATATCTTTAGTTTATAAGAATTTAAAGGAAAAAATACAGAAGTTTTCCAGTAAAGAGAAGTGAACTTGAAACTAATTGTATTGAAACATGGCTGTCCTTCCTCTCCAGGGAACTTTTATTTTCACACAGCATTGCGGCTGGAATGAAACTCGACACGCAATGTGGTGCTGGAAAGCCAGAAGCTGCAGCGACAGCAGCACCACCACCACATGGCGGGTGGAGAGGGTGAAGCGCCTCACCTGTCACACTCCCTGCTTGCTGCCAGGCCCACTGGGAGCTGCTGCACCTCTGATGTGTTGCCTGTCACACAAGACACACACAGGGGTGAATTTGCAGGTTAAAATGAACGATGAAATGGTGGTGTGAGGACAGGAACCCCAACAGAGCGTGGCGGTGTGAGGACAGGAACCCCAACACAACATGGCGGTGTGAGGACAGGAACCCCAACACAACATGGCGGTGTGAGGACAGGAACCCCCACAACACGGTGTGAGGACAGGTGGCGGTGTGAGGACAGGAACCCCAACACAGCGTGGCGGTGTGAGGACAGGAACCCCAACACAACATGGCGGTGTGAGGACAGGAACCCCAACACAACATGGCGGTGTGAGGACAGGAACCCCAACACAGCGTGGCGGTGTGAGGACAGGAACCCCAACACAACATGCGTTAATCACAACGTTTCCATACAGCATGATGGGGCCACGTCACACTTAAACCTCCCATATTCCTGCAAGACAGGAAGGACATCAAAGAAAGGGTGCAGACTAGCAGGCTGTGGGGCTGTATGGACACCGCGACCACTCACGAGTCCTTTTGTTCCGTTTCTCCTCCGCAAAGAAAACTACAAACATTTCTGCAACATGTTCCCAGGTAATTGTGTAAATAGTGAACGACTGTTAGCATATCTGATTTAATTATTTATTTTGCATAAATTGTTTACCCATTATGCCTTTGCAGCACAGCAACGCCATATGGCATCAGTGTTTTTAACATCGATTTTCACACAGTCCGTTTTTTTTTAAAAAGGCACACGCCACACATGCCATCAACTGTTAATATCAACAGGCGTCATTGGTTTAATATGCAGCTAACGGTGAGGAGTTTCTCTCAGTAGTCACACTGATATCATATAACATCACTGGGAGTAAGTGGTCAAAAGATTTTCTTTGGTCTACCATCTTGCTGAATGGAAAGCCTTTCAGAAGTCATTCAGATCATCATTCAGATTCAATTACTTGATTTTCTTAAAATACTTTTCTTAAAAACCATTTAACAGTTTAAAATGGCATTCATCGCCACACAATTAACGACGGAGAAAATCTTAAACACTGTGACATGTCCTGAAAAGGTGTTTTGAGACATTTGGAATAGATGGGACATGAATTCAAATCCAAAAGAAGTCTAAAGAATACAGCCATCATTCTCAGAAAGCGTTCTCTCACCTGGGATGAAATAAATGTTCAGGCACCATCCCACGTTGGGGCACCATCAAGCCCTGGAAGTGTCCCGCAGCCTGGCCGGGTGTGTACATGGTCATGCGGTTTTGGCTGGGGGGGAAGGAGAGGTGCTGGGGTCGCTGCAGGGCCTCCATCAGGTGTGGGTGGGGATGCTGAGGGGCGAAATGTCCGCTGGGGTGCTGGGGTCTGGTGTATGGCCCCCCGGGCATGATGTGGGGTGGAGGGGCTCCGCCCTGCTGCATGCTGGGATGCATGGCTCTCGGGTCGTAGGGGAAGTGGTGCAGGGACTGGGCGGAGGTGCGACGACGGTTCGCGGCGTTGTGACTGTCCAGATCCAGGAGCTCTTTAGGGCTTTCGGGACGGTCCGAACCATCCTCTATCCGGGCCAGTTTAGCAGGGCTGTTATTGTCCCGGCTCTCGGCGGAGCTGCCCTGCGGGCCGTCAGGGAGAGGACTTGGGGACATCAGACTGCCACCGGAGCCCTCTGAGCCCAGAGGAGACATGGTGTTCTCCCTCTGCCGACCGTTGACACCAACACCTGCTATTGGTGGGTAGGAGTTGGGCATCGTGGGGTGTCGAAGAGGGTACTGAGGTCTGGGCCACTCTCCAGGCGGAAATCCAGGCCTAACGTTCATCTGTTGCTGGGTATAGTATTGCTGCTGATGCTGGTAAGGACCATGCATGCTGGGATGGACCTGGTGGTGCTGGGGACCCACACGGTACTGATAGGTACCACCTTGCTGATGATATGGAGGGTAAGGGGAAGGGTTCTGATGTGGACTCATGGAGCGAGGTGGCGGGTAAGGCAGGGGGCCCGAGGGAGGTGGCGGTCTGCCCATGTATTGGCCGTAATGCGGAGGTGCTGGAGCACCCATGCCGTACTGAGCCATGGTGCTGCTCTCCGGACCGCGAGTCTGGCTGGGTGGAGTCTGTCCAGGGGGCGGCGCCATCTCCGGCCTGTCTGGTTGCGTCTGTGAGTCCGGGCTGAAAGGCTGTTCTTTGTAGTGACCGTTGGAATTGGTAGGAGCAATGTTGGCATCTGGGTTGCTTCCCCCGGGTTCCCGAGTAGGTTCACTGGGCCTTTGGTCTCCTCGGTCAGCGGTGGATGGCTGGGCAAGTGGCTGGGACACAGGGTGACTTGGGGGCAGAGAGGTGAGGGTGGCTGGCTGCTGAGCTCCAGGCTGGGCGTCCTGAGACACGGTCTGTGGCATGCCATGGACAGGACCTGCCTGTGGACCCCGGACTGGGCCGTTGGGGGGCATCTGTTGAGGAGTGTTGGGGGGCATGTGTGTGGGTCCATTGTGAGAGTACATATCCTGGTGAACTTGCTGACTCTGTAACACTCGATGAGGAATATTTTGGTGCAAGTGTGGAAGGCCATGTTGGGAGAACTGTGGAAGGGCGGTTGGAGGCATTTGTTGAGAAGGATGACGGGGCATTTCATCTGGGGCTTTCTCAGGAACCTCTACTGAACCATTATAGGAAGAGAGCAGAGAGGAATCGTCAGATTTCTGCAGCTGGGACTCTGATTGTGGAGCATTGTGGCAGGTGGGCTGGGGACTGTTGCTGGGCACAGGGAGAACCACTTGTCCATGGTCGTCTCCCTTCAGTTGTGACCGGTCTTTTTTTGGTGTGGACAGCACACCTGGAGACAGCTCTGCTAAGGTGTTGCTTGGAGGAGGTGGAGATCTCCCCCACTCTGTGGCACGGGGACTCTGCTGGACTCCACTGGGCGGTTCAGACTGGTCAGAAGGGCCAACGTGAGATGGACCACTGACCACCTCATTTGGAAGTTTAGCAGCCAGGTCTGAACCTATCAAAATAAACCGAGACGAAACACTGTTGGAAAAATGTTGTACTGTTTACCGCATGCTTGGTTTTGCTATGAAGGGATAAAGTGCAATGTTGCTCTAACAAATGAATAATTGATATGGACTCTCGCTCTCTCATGCAGGTGCTTTTACTAGCAGGCTAGCAACATTAGCACTGCTGGAGAAGGCTTGCCTACCTTTGGGCGCTCGGTCTGCAGCATGGCTTGGTGCGGCGTCTCCTCCAGACCTGGAGTGCTGACTCTCAGGTGCAGCTGGAGGAGGCTTGTAGGGTCCAACACTGCGTCGGGACGAGGAGGCCGACAGCTGCTGCAGGGCAATCATCTCCGGGCTGTCCATCATGGAGCCCACATGCGGCCTGGAGTCCTGAGGGGTCATGGGAGAGCGGTGCCCCATGGGCCCCGGCGAGCTGACCGCAGACATCCGGTAAGGGCCATTAGCATTAGGGTGATACGCAGGGTTATGTGGGGGTTGCATCACACCGTGACCATAGGGGTGCTGATTGGCCATAGGCTGCTCCTGCATCATAGCGCCTCCAGACTGCTGCTGTCCCTGGTGGTGCGTGTTGGGCCAAGCACTGTAGGGAGCTGGGGGCGGGACAAAGGGGGTGTAGGAGTTGTGCATGGGGACACCCGGCCTGGGGTAGTTGTTCCCCATTGGGTGCATGGGTTGCCCGTCAGGGTGCTGGCGAGGAGGGTACATGTTGCCTTCGGATGGAGGGGTACACAGGCCCCCAGACTGTAAGGCCATCGGTCTTGGGCCCAAAGACGGACCATGAGTAGGTCCAATGTAAGAATGTTGCTGGTGTTGTGGTTGAAGGTGTCGAGCTTCAGGACCTATTCGGTATTGTGGACCAAGATGTGGACCATTTACAGGTGGACCCTGCAAGTGATAAGAGGGAACACAACTATTAAAGGACACAGAAACGAGAACAAGGAACCATCAACGTAGCATGGAAAGTTCCGTGTACTTCATCTTACAGACAGAGCAGTTTAACAAAGCAAAACGCACCTGACAGATGCAAGTAATCTGATGAATTCACACTTGGACTACTACTTCTCAAGATAATATTTGCTGTTACGATTTCTTTAAAAGACTTCAGATATGCACCGGACTTAAGTCTCGAATACAACATCGTAAATCAGCGCAACGAGCAGATCCTTCTACAGACTTTCCATAAAGTGTTTCCATAAAACTCCTAAGAAGGGTCATACCTGCATGTTGTAATGATGCATAGGCTGAGGGGCATGTTCTCCTGGGCCCCCAGGCATGAGGGTCCTCTGGCCTGGGTATGGATATCGATGATCCATCATCATACGCTGGCCATACATGCCTGGTGCTGGAAGACCGGGAGGCCGTTGGAGCTGTTTTATATTAACAACAAAATAAAGTTCTTTTAAACTCTGATACAGAGATGGATGACATGTACCCTCTGTATTTGATTACTACAGTATGTAAATCAGTAATCATCTACATTTTACTCTAGACCTTTTCTCCCCCAGCTAATTTTCACTTAGTTACAGGTTGATGATCTTCAGGATTATCTTAAGTGCCTCTCCTGCTCACCTGTTCATACTGATATTACTTACACGTCTTCATGCACAGAACTAGGAAAAGTTCCCTAAAACAATCTTCTCTATTGCACCACCAGCTTTTATATCCACGTCCACTTTGCTTGCACAGCTGATGAATGACCTCTGTCTGAAACGGCCTTTTGGTACTTCACTACAATTTTTAAATCTCACACACACACACGCACACACACACACACGACTGGACATTTGAACTGGGTCTTGCCTGTTGAGCAGAGTGGTACATAGCAGCCCGTGGGTCATTCCCGGGTCGGCATTGGACGTTCTGGGTATGTAACGGCCCGTGGAATGCTTGTGGCGGAGGAGGAAGCCTGGGCCCATTTTCTTTAGGAGAGCTGCCTCCCTTACAGCTGCTGGGTACTTTGCGTTTGTGCGCCTGCTCGGTGGCGCGGATCAGGCTCTCGGGCCCAGCGTGCCGGACAGTCTTGCTCTTCTTCTTGTCCTTGCGGTCGCGATCGTCCTTGGCGCTCACGTGAAACTCCTCGTCCGTGTCCCCGTCCTCAGAGGGGAAGTGTTTGAGCAGAGCCCTGCTGAAACAGCGCTCCAGGGACTCTGCCATTATTGTGTACTCTGGAGAAACAGCAAAACACACAGACATGACTCATCCATTTAACTTGTCAATGTGAGACAGAACACACACAAAAACAGGCATGCGCGTACGTGTGTGCGTGCACTCATCTCTCTCTCACACACACACACACCCCTGCTATCAAGAGCTGGTCAGTGGACCAGGTCACAGAGCCACAGTTGACCTCTGACCCTGCAGTCCCCACCAATGGGGGGAGACCATTTTGACAGATGGATGGCTCCACAGAGGGGGGGGGCAGAGGGAAGGAATGTCTGTGTAGCACTGCAGGACCTAGCACACTGGAGGACAGCTCAATCACTCTCCATTAATCACTGTCAGCGCCTGAACACGCACACGCACACGCACACGCACACGCACACGCACACGCACACGCACACACCCTATGGATTCTTCTTTGCCAACCTACAGACTTTAAGCCATCCACATGCCTACAAATCTGCATGGGTTTTTTATTTTGTTTTTTTTTGGGCAATCCATATTCATAACTACACACAGCACATTTACCGCTGTCTTCTCCATTGTACTCCAGGCAGTTTTCAAACATGAGCTTGACATCAGCTACAAACTCATCCTTGGCAACATATTCTCCTTCATTTAGTTTTCTTTCAATGGTGGACAGATCCATTGGAGTCTGCAAGAAGAGGTACATGAATTATCGAGGGCAAATTATAGCATAGAATACTCTTCTAGAACTATGAACATTCAAAAGAGCCATCTCCAATTCATGAAGGTCAATGGTACAGACATGAGACGTTTGTACGTTTTCACATCAGCCGTGAAATTGTCAGACGTTTACGTGCTTAAAGTGGAGACGCTGAGGAGACGTTTGGGCCGTTTGAGACGAGCGGAGATAAGTGGGAGCTCACCTGAATGATGTCATGGTAGTTTGGGGCATAGGACTCATCCACGGGCTCCATGAAGGGCCAGGCGTCTTTATGGGCCTTCAGCGCCTCCAGCACTGAGACGGGGAAGAGAGGGAGGGAGATGGGGGGGTGGGGGGTAGTAAGGGGAAGAGTGGGGGCAGATCAGCTTTACAGCAGAGAAACCTCTGCAGGTGATGAATGAGGAAATGTGCCCCGTGCTGAAGGCACAGGGCGGCCACAGATACCCACCTTTGTATAAAGCTGCATAATCGTCATCGATTTCATAACTAAAACAGAAAAAGAGAAGTGAGAGTGAGTAGAGAGGAATAACAGAGCCACTTAAGAGAAAAAACACTAGCACACATCTCTTATTTGGAAGTCGTGTGTGCTAAATGTCATGTGTAAGTGTTATTTAATGGAGAAGGAATGCATGAATTGAAAACATCTAAGGTAATCACATGGTAACATTAGAGATTAACATATAAAGTGGATTCATGTCTCCATTTGTATGGGATTTAGTCACAAAAGCACGTCCCAGGCCTTGGCTTAGGCCACACAATGTCAGCATTCACAACAAGCATTGTGCTAAGAACTGAACCAGAGTAAATGATTGGGAAGGGCATTCCAACAAATCCCAGCTGTTGTGTGTACCCCCCCCCCACACACACACACACACACACACACACGGCAGCATCACACCAAGCTAGCATTGGAATAGTGTGGCGCTTGCTGGGCCAAGCTGTGATGGAGGGTGTTGATTTCAAGTAAAAGGTGGAGCGGGGGCGGGTGGTGCGCGTTGGAGGACTCTTACAGCTCCTTGGTGTGGCGTGTGCGGCGGACAGGGGAGTGCGGCTCCAGGTGGAGCAGCTCGGCCGGAAGCTCCTTGCCCTGCGACAGCAGCCAGGCCCTCTCCTCTCGTTGCTTCCTCCTCCGTGCGCGCTCTGGATGGAGATACACACACACACACACACACACACACACACACACACACACACACACACCTCAGTGAGCACACCCACACACGCTCGCACGCACATAATCCCTTCGGCAGGCGCGCGCAGGCGGGCGCACGCGCTCTCGCACGTACGTGCCTCCACGCCAAACCCTGGAACAAACAAAAACCCACACAAGTCTCCAAAGCACCTGTTATTTCACTCGCGCCGCTCTTGCCAAGTGATTAAGAAGCAGGGCTCACCAGAGAGGAGTCAAATGAGTGATTCAATGAGCAGCTTTAGAAGGCAAACCTGATCAAAAGGCTCGGGTGACAAAGGGCCGAGGTGCTTCTCTGTGCTCCTCTGAAAGGCAGAGGCAAGCACGCCCTGCTGGGCGCGTTAAAGAGGCTTGGGGAAGGATCGGTCAGAGAGCTCCACGGGACCCGGCCGTCATCCATTATATATTAACGAGGAGAGCGGCCCGTCGGCACAGCACCAATCGGGAGTTCATTAAGCCTCTGACAGACGATAGTGGAGCGGAGCACGGGGAGTTTTGGGTGTCGGGGCGAGGTCGGGGACTTTCCTGCCCAGCTCCGCTCTTCGTGAGAGCCGTGTGCTAGAGGCAGGCGCGTCGACGCCGCTTTGCAGATGGGAGGGCATAGGCGGTGTTACGTACCATCGGCCGCTTTGGCCCTCTCCAGCTCCTCACGCTCACGTTCCTCACGGAGCAGCTGTTCCTCTTCACGTCGCTGCTCAGCAAGGAGAACCTGCCTGTCCAGGTCCTCCTCTCTCTGCTTCAGATCCACCTCATAAACGGCCTTCAGGTTCTCCTGTGACACAAACGACCACACACACTCACACACACGGTCATGTCTCGCAAGACTTAATTAGATAGATATCACATGCATGGTAACAGCATTAGGGGCAGGTAGTTTTGAGTAGTTACATCCTGGTCTTTGCTGATGCATTTCTCAGACAGGCGCTGGGAGTTCCGCACTGGAGGGTTCGACTGCTTCTTCTGCTGCTCTCGCTCCTGCGGAGGAAGATTCCTGTCAGGACATTCATCTCCATCCCTCTCCACTCCACCCCCACTCTCTCTCTCCCTCTCCCCCTCCTTCCCTCTCTTTCTCCCTCACTCTCCTTCCCTCTCTCTCTCTCCTTCCCCCTTTCTCCCTCCCTCTCCTTCTCTCTGCCTCCCTCCCTCTCTCCCCCTCTTCCCCCCCCCTCCTTCCCTCTCTCTCTCCCTCCCTGCCCCCTCCCTTTCTCTCCCTCGGGTGTACGTTAAGAGCACTGTTGTGTCAGTGAGGTCACAGGAGTAAAGACATGTTCTAGCTGATGGGCCCTCTGTTCACCCCAGCAGCAGGTTAATGTACACCAACAAATCCATCAATTTTCAAAATGAAATGCTCTACCCATCACTTAAACAAAGACTTGACTGCTCTCTTTTAAAATTACCTCAGACATGTGGAGAGTATTTAAAAAAGGCTTAAAACTTCTCAAATGATAAGCCAGATTTCCCGCATACAGACCCTTATGATTCACAAAACACAGCTGCTCATCCTCATATTTATTTAAGCAACCACCTCATGAAAAATCAAACAAACAAGCAAGCAACACAGATCTAGAGCATTTTTATTTTGAATGCACAATTACTAAAGCGGTGGTATTTTTGTTTTATCCAATCAGCTGCAAGCTTCTTTCATTTGCGATTCAGATCCTCCACTAAGTAAAAATATGAAAACAAAACTTATTCTAACCGGTAAGTACCCCCCCCCCAAGCATTAAGGCCCTGAACGTTGCCTTGCCTCCCAACCCCTGTGGAAGGCCTGGGTGGAAGTACCGTGCCTAGTCAGTCATGGCGCTCAGAGAGAACACCGAGCTCCTCGTCGTGCGTGTCAGACAGGACCTTGGATGCAGACACCCCCCCCCCCACAGATGAGCTCAACCTTCAGCAGACGCTGTGATGGGGGAGGGTGGGGGTGTGATGGAGGGGCGTGGGCAGCAAGGCCAGCTGTACCCATGGCAACTGCGGCTCATGGCTGTAGCAACACGGAATGTCGTTCAAGCCCTCCCATCATCATCATCATCATTCTCCTCCTCACAGTCAGACGAGCAGCGCTCGGTGCATTACCGCACGGCTCTACCACACAGGCCTAGCCGGACCACCTCTAGAGTCGCCACTTAAAGAGGTCAACAACCCCGGCCGCACACCATCAATCAGCGAGCAGCGCTGCACCAAGGTGAGAGCCTGCCTCACGTCACACGCTGGACGGATTAGCGCAGACAGGACTCCCTGCAAGCGGAGGGCGGGGACTCCGTGTCAGAGCTGCGGAACGCAGAGAGCAGCTCCGTCCGCCCGTGGTAACTGCGTACATTAGTTCTCCACGTATGGCCCACATTTCAGAGGTCAAGGCAAACACTGGGTACAGACAATAGCTCTAGTGCACGATAAACGTTTTCACTGCAAGCATGTGTAGGTCCGGTTAATGAAGCTTAGGGAAGCCCCTATAGCAACACATAATAAAACTAAATTGGATTTATAACAATGGTTTTCAAGGACCCAAACACTGACACCAACACACAAATAGATGACAGTTTTATCTGTTGAACACGTAAACCACAAATTAATACTAATTCACTTGAATACCAGCTAAAAGTAAAGGAAATGCTCATAAATGAAGCTTTTTTCTCTGCACGGTAATTTGCTGTTTTGGGAGATGTCTGAAAGCACAATTACAGTAAGAATCCTAACTGAGCAGCACACAGCCAGTCTACAACAGCCAGTCTACCACAGCCAGTCTACCACAGCCAGTCTACCACACGGTCAACATGCCTGGGCAGCTCTGGGAGCAGCTGCCCCGCCCCTGCACACGAGACCAGGAGACCCTGCGGCCCCGTTCTGGACAAACCAGGCCGGGGCATTGTGAGCATGTGTAGACCAGTTGCACAGCATGCTCCCGCATCCAACCAGCAAAACGAAAACGGGTTTTGCACCACGCACTTCTGCATGCACCGTCATATCTCATCAGATTACACAATCTGATCCTGTTTAAGGGTCTGTATGTGTGCATATTTTGTCTTTTCTCCAGATGGTATAAACGTGAGGGAAGTGGAGTGGAGTCTGACCCTGTGCTCGATCATGTTGCTGATCTCAGGCAGGAAGTTCTGGGTGATGATGCGGTACAGGTGGCGGTCCTGAGGAGAGCTTTTGTCCTTAATGCTCTCGGCAAGCCTGGCCCACTGCTCCTCAGTGTCACACACCAGAGCCCAGGCCCCGCGCTCACGCCCTGCCAACACACACAGGCAATCATGGCCTTCACATTGCCTCAAACGCTGGGACAGATGGGACATCATAGGGAGTTATCTGGTGAGAATTCAGATCATAAAAAGCACTGGGGGGAAGAAAAAAACAGCTAACAACTGGATATGATCAGCTGCATCACAACCAAACATCTGTCAGCAATAATTGCTGATGATAAAAGCGTAAAGAGAATGAATGGGGTAGTGTTTAGGATTTACGGGCAGAGTAAGAGGTCAGGAGAGACCGTAACTCACCTTTACCCAACTGCACAACCTCGTCTCCATCTTCCTCCGCGTTCACAGCCTCCATCTCACTGGAACAGACCATGGAGATGTTCTGACCTTATACCGTTAACTTATGCTGCAGGACAGAACCACCTTCTCCGTCCTGATTCTAATCAATGCATTGTTGACATGATCACAAAATGCAGCAGATTAAAGCTTCTTGGAGAGAAAGTCACTGACTGGTTAATATAGCAGGACAGTGTTGAAATTTGAAGCAGCTGATTACAGAGTGGAGGACCGACTTAAGAAGATGCTTCTGGTTCACAGAGACTATTGTCTAGTATTTTTAGCATCAGAACGTAAGTATAGCTCAGTGGGCTTATATTTATAAATGAAAGTGTACTTGAAATAAACCCTTTAATATGGAGGAGAACCAGACGTCTTACACAGGCATGGTCTCCTCTAGCCTCCGTTTTGGTGGTCTCCCTCTCCGCTTTCTCTCTGGGACTTTCGCCGTTTCAGGAGTCTCACTGTTGCGAAACAAACCGAGGACAAAATGGCGTGTTTCATGAATCAGGACGCGTGCACCACACCCAGGTTCACATCAGGACGTCAGCAGGCGCGTCCGGCCGGCCCCACCTGACTCCCTGCCTTTTCACCGGTTCTTCTTTGTACATCCGAGTACCGTAGAAGTACCAGTAACGGGCGCCACTTCCATCCCGCCCCAGGGGTTCGACTCGCAGGCTGTCGGCGTCCAGTCCCTGAGGAGAACAAGGCAGCGTGTTTAAAAGGAACACGGGTTGTGTGTAGGCCTCTGCATCGCGGCGTAATTACCACCGTGACACCTTACACCGACGGCCTACGATAACAGTATCCCCAGCAACACATTTGTGCTTCAACGTTTCATATTGCTGGATTGCAGGCACTCGTTACGCAAGTGCTATGCTAGTAAAAGAGAGATAATAAACGGATAAAATGTTATTTGGCTATAAAAGCAGCAAGATTTCCTATGGATAACGGTGATTTCCCCAATGGTTTCCCCCCTCAACAGGACAACGTTTCCACATCTTATGGCCATGCAGCATCTTATACTTCAGATCATTGGGCCATATTCCTTTCAGAAGTATCCGACATGGTGCACCTTTAAATCACACTTTTGCTTGCATGCGAGTCCTACCTTGAGCCGGTCAAAGACATCGGCGGCATCCAAACGGTAGTCGCAGAGTCTGTGGAGAAGCTCCACCTGCGTGCGGGCCGCCAGATCCTCGAAACATCCCTCTTTCAGGGGGTTGGGCTTCCCCTCCTCCAGCTCCAAGCGGTAGCTGATGATGTCGTCCAAGTAACCACTGTAGGCCTGAGACCTGGCAGAACACAGAAGCTTGGTCTAATTTTACACAGGCAGTTACATAATATCCAACTACATAACTAATATCGAAACTAATAACATGTTCCTAAGGTCAAAGAGAACTGTCTATTCTTTATATATATTTTTAATGTGTGTGTGAATAAAAAAGGGACAAAGAAGGTGAAAAAAAATGTTTAAAATGCTAAATATTTATGAATTTTTCTTCATTGTATTATTTTATTATTGAGAAATAAACAACAATGTATGCATATGGCTGAGGTTCCAGGAAGACGGCAGTCTCGTCTTTGGCTCCATTATCATGTTGCTTTTGACTGGGCAAACAAACATTAGTTCTGGGTCATGTGGCCAGGGCAGCCCAAAAGTGAGAAGAGCTCTAGTTCCTGCCGGGATGCACAGGAACAAGGGGCCAGCGTGACCCCCAGCGCAGCACGGCGAGAAAGGCAGGAGAAAGGAGGGCAGAATGGGCTTATCTGGAGAGAGCAGAACGCACTCGCACACAGCTGCAGCCCCCACCATCCCCTCCAGCACACCATCCCTCTCTCCCTCTCTCTCCCTCCCCCTTCTCTCCCTCTCCCCTCTCCCTCACCCCTCACCCCCTCGCTCTGCCGGGAAGCCGAGCGTGTGGATATAAAGGGCAGCTCTCTGAAAGGCCTGGCCCAGCGGCGGCCCCCAGGACGCCTGCGGCTGTCCGTTCCAGTAGCCCCTCCAACCCCCCCCCCCCCCCAACCCTGTTACAAGCTCTGTCGAGCAGGATCTCTCCCACACGCAGCGCACGCTCACCCCCATGACTAAGGCTGCTCCCGCTGTACCAACCCTGCCTCTCCTCTGGGGAGGCTCAGCCAGGGGTCGCGCCGTTTCTCCAGGCAATGACTCAGCCGCTACCGAACACGCCCATTTCGGGAATAGAGGCCACACCCCCCGCCACCCCCCCTCAGACCTCCACCTCCCTCAGGCAGAAGGCCACAGCGAAGCGGTCAGAACACTAGAACATAATCGACACAGCTAACAAGTGCCCGGAGTGAGTCACGACCAGATGGCGGGTGAGACCAACTCACTCTGCAAGCACCGACACATTCCTGAAGCGCACTGGTGTGTGTGCTGTGAAACGGTCCGCGCACCACCAACCCGTGTACATCTTCTGATGTCCAAGACGGCGGCCCGGGAGGACGCGAGAGGCCGGCACGAGGAGAGCGACTTACGTGATGTCCTTTCGCTGGTAACATCCCTGCAGCAGACAGCATACGAGGTCGGAGAGGAAGTCCCGGTCCTGGGTGAGCAGGGCCCGCTCCAGTTCCTGGCACACAGAGAGGGCGTCGGGCAGGAAGAGGGTGGTCAGCACGCCAGCGTCACTTTTACAAGCTCACCAGAAAATAATCACATTTCACAGCGGAGCCTTCGAGAGCGGCCCAGTGATCTCCTACCAAGTGTTTACTCTGAGCAGGGCTGCGAGATCTTGGGTTTGAACAACACTGACTGACATTCAGGGTTTTTCACATTTCAAAACACACATCATCCGTGAAACGCAACCTCCCGTAACACAGTGCCAAACGTGATGGAAGGTCTAAGGCAGACGGCGAGTGCCAAGAGCATCTGACAGTGGGAGATCCAGACAGACATCTGGAAGACATACGGACCTGACGGAGCACAAGCCCACTGTGTGTTCACCACCCAGGTCCAGAAGCACTCAGACCTTTAATGTTACCGTTGGGTTCTGGAGTGTTTCTCCTAGACCTGTAATGACTCAAATGCTAGAGGCCCCCTGTGAAGCTGGACCACTCAAGAAGGCACCACTACAGCACTAACACGCTTCCCTTAAAGCTCATTTAAAGCTCAACCACTGATACAACCCAACTGATTCAGGAACAAGAGGTTAAAGCTACCTAATGGACATTTGATAGTCATCAATTACACTGTGCAAGCAGCGATTTTGCTTCCTGCACCAGCTACGCTAGCTGTTCACACTGCACACGGAATCCAAATACGTTTTCAGAATCAACCATAATGATTTTTTTGTTCCGGTATGTTAAAATGTCAATATTTACAGTACAGAAAAAAGGTGGTGGGGAGGATGGGCGCCGTGTTATCAGACCACTGCCACTGACCGCATCCCTACAGGTATGAAGGGTTGAGATTTGGGGAGTGGGGGGGGGGGGGGATTAATGACTAGAATGAATAAATACACGAATACACCTCAATCACGCGGAGGGTCAAGTTTAGCCGTGAGCTTGTGTGTGCTGCACACTCAGGCTGTATGAAATAGCAGATAGCAGGAGAGGAAGGAGGCCAGCAGGGTGTGTGTGTGTGTGTGTGTGTGTGCTCTGAGGAGAAGAGGACAGATATGTAAATGTGTGTGCACCCCCCTAACCCCAGCATGTGACCGTTTCATTGAGTTGCCCCTTCAAGAACAGCATAGCGTAGCAACAACACAGAGCTTTTAGCAGAACTTTTCTTCTCCCTCAACCCCTCAGCTAACGCCTCGGTCCCACTGGCAACAGAGAGCACTTTTCAACTCCGGTATAACCCCCCCCCACCCCTTCAGCCTCCAGAGCAGAGTGACACTCCAAAATTAACTCAAGGGTGAGGAAGACGGCCCTCGATTCACCGCAAGACTCACTCAACCCAAGACTTGCTGCTGCTCTCCACAGAGAAGCAGAAAGAGCACGGGGTCATCAGAGGTCGACTCGCACGCCTGCCGGCTGTGGAGATCCACGGAAACCAGTGTCAGCAGGATGAGAGAAAGAGAGAGAGAGAGACAGAGAGAGAGATTGAACAACAGGATGAGACACATGTTAGTGCTTAGGGGCGGGGGATGGGCAACCCACACAGTCCTCATTTCAGGTCCCAACAAAGAAAAAAGTTGACCGGCCTAACGCTCAAGTCGCTGACTCCATTACACTTCCTGGGAGGATTTTAATGAGTAATTTAAAATCTATTGATCATCCTGTTCAGGTGCTCGGCAGAAGGTAGAACTGAGGTGCCAAAGCCTTTATTGAACAGAGCCGCTAAGGTGGGGCTGAGTGCGAGAGGTGACAGGCCTGGCTGTAACAAGGGCTTGCTAAGGCAGCACGGCTTGGCGTCCTGGGCTAATGCAGTGGCTCCTTCTGTCAAATCAGATTACAGTTTCTTCTGCCACATGTGGAGCCGTTACGGCAGCGCTTGCTCGGAGGACTATTCCCTTACACGCTCCATGTCCACTTCAATGGATCTTGTCAGATCGTGTTTGGGTCTCGTTCCATTTTTATTTCGAAGTGGGTGAAGTAGGTAGCTAATCTGGAATTCAACTACGCCACATAGCAGACGTTATACTTCGTATAACCGAACAAATTCACTTCATGAACGGAGGTGATGTCCTGATCTGACCCTGAATAGATTGATTCGCTACATTCGAGGCAGGCTACGCCCGGGGAGCCGTACTGCCCCTCCTGAGCCTCTGGAGTGCCGGGCCATCCTGCCCCTTCTGCGAGTCCCTCAGATCCTGTGTCACGCTCGCACAACTTCCTGGTCCCCCGACAGCCAGTGGGCTGGAGAAAGCCCATCTATCAGTACAGGCTGCACTTTGATCACACTTCAAACCTGAGTCCGTCTGGGGGGGATTAGCACCAGTGCTCCTTGCCTTTGATGTGCCATTCAGTGCCTCAGATGGCAAAAGAAGGGTAATTAATGTGGTGTGTGTGCGCCCTTTCTTTCCAAACAGTGCAGCCCTGCAGGAGAAATCTCACACTCCACCTATGCTGTGAAAACGTGGAAAAGTGACAACATCCGGAACACTGAACCAGGTGGCTCATTGCGAAGTTCCGGCTACACTTCCCAAGATCGGCCAAGACAGCGGACGTTAGTCACAGAAACCCAACAAAGGGTTAAAGGTATATAATAAAAGTGATAAGTGATAAAAGTAATCTTAGAGCTTCAAATGCACTTCATGCACACATGGATATGTAACACAGGAACAAGCTTGCTGTGTGATGTCTAAACGCGTGTTCCCAGACGCCATGGCAGATCTCCTACCTGGTCTCGGGAAGCTTTCGGCTCCACTTTTCTGCCACACTGGCATCGAGTGTCCTCGATGTACAGGAGGCTGATGTCAATCCATCCACCCATTCATTTGTCTGCACTTAAAATGTGGACACATTTGGGAGCTTTGAACTTCCCTGTTCTTAAATGTCATCACCCCCATTTTTCTGGTCTACTGGCACCACTTTATCCAGAGACCCAAACGGCAATTTGACCCCATGTGGGCCAAACCCACTCGAGTCTAAGACACCGGCGGCCTCAGATCATATCTGGCACCACGCTGCTCTGACAGGAAACATGCCACATTAGGAAACAACACCCAACATTTCCTGTAGCATCACGCACCTAATCTGGTGCCAAGCAACCACCACCAGCACATGAGCAGTCTGATGGTTACAGGGAGTCATACAGACAACATACAGGTGTCAAAACACAGCACTCACCCACATTATGTATTCAGTGTAAATCTATTACATGGACAGAATGTGGAAGAAAAGCATCGCCATGACATTTGCATCACAGCGTCCTTGGCTATGTGACATTGAAGGCAGTTACCATAGAAATGTATACGACACGTTTAACGTACGAGCAGGTGAAAGATACTGGACCAACTCACCTTTCAACTGCATTCCAAAGTTTGGCAAACAGGTAAGTGAACTGGAATGTTTGGGAAACATTGCAATGATGATGCAACGATGCCTCTACTTTGTTTGGGTTTTGTTGGCAAGTCGAACTTACTCGGGGCACCAATGGATTATGTTACTTTAATTTATGTCGACAAATGTAACTTTACGACGTGATCTCAAATTGTCTATGGGCACAAAGACTTTCATGTGGTCTTAAGTTAAGAGCTGAATAAAGGGGTTTGGAGTTCCTTTTGTTGTTTTTTAAATGTGATGCCTTAAATATTGTTCACAACATGTAGGCAGCCATTTATACTGTAATGTAATGTTATAAAGTGTCTGTATAAGGGGTAAAACAGCCCAAATGTGTCTTATGGGAACTTGTGCACTTATGCAGACACTTCCTGGTGAGTTCTACATGGTAATGATATCATGGTCATGATAATGATATTGTAGGCATCACTGTTTATTGGTCGGCAATAAAATCACACTTTTTCATATCAACACATCTCATCTCGGTATTGACAATGACTAAGAGAGATCATCGTAATTGGTTAACACCTGGGTCACAAACCAAAGTACGTGACTCATTTCCAGAAAACTCGTCAGAGCACAATGCTAAATAACCCAACGTAAACCGAAGAGTCCCAGAGAATACCAGCTTCTAAGCACAGAAGCCAACAAAGCTTTTCTTCTTAGCTTATATCAGTAGTCTCAGATACCAGGCAAAATCAAGACGTTCCTAGTATCAGTCCCTGATGCACGCCAGAGACTCACCACAGATGGCGGGGGAGCAGTTAACAGCCGTTGCTACTTAAGGGGAGCAACAGGAAGATGGGGGAGGGGTGTGGACATCTCCACAGTGTGAGGGCTCATCTCCCCTGGCAAAACCTCTCCCTCCCCCTCCCTGCCACAAACAACCTTCACAACCCCAGCTCCACACATTCCCCACATGTCAAACAGACCACGGCAAAACACACCCACCCAACCCTAACACTCCTTCCATCACACTGGTGTTGGCTGTAACACATTTTGCTCAGCACCAACGCTGGCGCAGTGGTGGAAAGGTTATCAGCAGAGGTGAGACTGAAGAGAATTTCATGTTTCCAGAGAGACGCCCTTAACTCCATTTGAGGGGGTGTACTGTACATTTCTGGAAGTGCCTTTCTGAAGACTCTTCAGAGTCTCCCTCAGGGTTTGGTGTGAAAGCGATGAGAACCATACAGCCGTTAAGCCACTGCATCTGGCTTAACCGCTTACCCTTCTCCTCCAGACCACTGATCAATGTTAGATCAGCAGGGCTTGAACACTCGCTGCTGTATTTTTGGCACTGGTTTAAGTTTTGCTAGTACAGCATTAAAAAATTGCTTCATTCTGAATGAATGTAAATAATCGTCTTAGGGCAAAGAGCGAGAAGTACTAGACCTGCCTCACTGTCAGGGCGGCTGGAACAGCTGGCCAGGGGTGGGTGGTCAGACACTTCCTGGGGTCGAGCTCGCTCCTCCGGCGACTGAGGTTCATTAACTCTAGGAGCCAGAGACCCTTCAGCCTACACAGCGAGCAAAACTAGTAAACATACCCACTTCCTTTCCGCTGTGATGAATCATGCATAGCTGTCTGCCTGGTGGTGTCCCGACCTAAATCTCCTGGAAGATCAACCACGCCACAGACCCCACTGGGCACGTACACACATGCTGAAATAACACTGTAGTACGGCTTGAATGCAAACCACCAATTTGCCCGATGTAAAGAACACAAAGGACTACACATACACCAATTTGCCAACCTTAGTCACTTGTTCGTTTTATTCAATCTGAAGGTTTAATTGGCCTTTCTAAAGTTTTCACATGCAAAAGGTTTTATAATCGTGGCTTTAGACTTTAAACAACAGTCATATAAGCTCATTTGAGTACGACTGCTGCACACTGTGTATTCAAAACATAAAACACACACTTTCTAAAGCTGATGCTCCATATTCCTCATTTACTGCACCACAGTTCAACATAACACACATTACATGCCAATCTGGACAGCATATCGGTCATCGGTATAGCACAAAAGGAATAAAAGAAAAACTCCCATAATGATCGCACATCTTTAGTTCTCTTTATATTCATAAAAGAACGCAAATATTAAAGTTCAAAACTCGATCATCATAAATGAAATGCCATACTACGGTCTAAGGACATTCAGGACTGGCAGAAAGCACACCAAGATACAGCCTTTAACAGGAGGGCTGTTTGATGGCTTAAATGGTGGTCCACCTTTAAGAAGAAGCACCAGAACAGAAGGCCGCTTCCCCAAACACTATGGCTACTGGTAAAGTCGAGCAGTACTACACTGCCAGAGAAACAACTTCAACCTAAGTATGGGGGTCAGAAAGGTGGAGATTGAAAAACAGCAAATCAATCTCTCTTTTTTTTTTTTTAAAGGAAGAATGATGAAGGCAGAAAACCAGGCAACTCCCACCGCCATCAGAGGCAGCGCGTCTCTCCACGAGCAACTGTTCCCAGAGCAGATGAGCGACTCTAGCCGAGTCTTTGTTCTAGAATATTCCGTCAGCCTTTCAAAGCACGGTCACCAAGTGCATCAATACAACTGGCCTATCCAATGCACGCGCACACGCACACGCACACACAGACATGAGGGAGCCTGAGCACATGGAGGAGGAGGAGGTGAGAAAAGTGTGGGTGTGTGCATGTGTGTGTGTGAGTGTGAGAGAGAGAGAGAGACGCCTCTGGCACGTACTGCACAGAGCCTGCTCCCCCCTACTCCCCAAAAGACCCAACACCCAGACTCTTAAGAGACCGTGGGCTGACACTGTTCTCCACGCCCCCTCCTCCACGGCCCCCCTGGCACTCAGCTGTCCGCGGCCCGTGAGAGCTGCCATCCAGGAGAACACGTTGCACACACAACACACTTCACGTCCCAGCATGTCCTTGCAGTGTGTTGCCAGAACCGAACTGCCATACTGGCTCAGGAGCTCAACACACCCCCACCCCACACACACACACACACACACACAAACCCTGCAAGGCCTGGAGGACCCGGGATGACAGCAAACCCGGCTGCCCCGTGTCTCAGGTTTCTGTGCAGACAGGCCAGTGCTGAGCGGAGCCCCTGAGAGAGGCAGGCCCACGCTGGGGGTTCAGGGGCAGCCGAGCTCTGGAGACAAGGGCGGGGAGGCATAGGGAGAGGCAACAATAGAAGCGGCTGAAACAAACCCCGCGGAGGACATGCCCTGCGTACACACCCCCACAACCGGCTCCTCGTGTGAAACCATCTGATGCATGTACTGCCGCCCTAACCTGTCAATCATGCCTGGGGGAGGGGAGGAGATTATTACAAATGGAGCTGGATGTTGTTGTTGGAAAGACTGAGGAGTGTAAAGGTATCAGTTCAGTAGTATAGTTCATAGGCAGTCATGGCAGTGTGTGGTGCATACACAGGATAATGAACAATATGCTTACAGTTAAGCAAGGGCAAGAACCAACTTGGCTACTGCAGAGGATAATGGAGTTGAACACACTATACTGGCTACTGTAAACGTGTCTCGCTGATCCATTACTTATTAGACCACCTCTAGACACATACACACACACACGTGAGATGAAGTGGACGTTACCTGCATGTCGTCACATGCTTACATCCATACCTCCTGAACAGGAAGTACTTGAATAAAATCTGCGTTCTGCTCTACGTCCGTCTATGGAAACCCACCACTCAAGGGAAGCAGTTCCGCGGGACGGCGCCGAGATCCAGCGCACGACCACGTCAAATGCAGCGCTGGAAGACGCCGCGTGTTCAGGTTTCATAGGGACGAGACGAAACTAGTTCAGAATGAAACTGGTGCTGTTCCCCCATGGCTCACATGAAAAGACCCATTCGAGATATTACAACATTACAGCCAGCATACAGTTTCAACAATATCCTTTCCTGCATTCAAGTACTTCCAGCAGAAGAGATTATGGAGGCTTGTTGGCAGAGCGCCACTGCCAGAACCCCGTACGAGTGAACAATCGGGCGGATACAGAACATCCCCACCACAGTGTATTTAACAATATTCACTTAATCGGGAGTTTGCCAACAGGTTGGGACAGAAAAAGGGGGCAAGTGCAGAACAGAAGTGCCAGCTAAAAAAAGCTAAAAGAGAACTGGGCAGAGAGCCTGTTATTCCAGTGCTCCCCACTGGAACTACTCAAGAAGGAAGAGGAAGGGGGAAATGAACACCATGAACACCAAATGACTGAAGATACAAATGTTTTCATAGACGACTCTCCATTATATTTATTTAAATGGTCTTTCAGTTTCTTCTTAAATCACTATGTAGTTTCAACCAAACGTGTGTGATGGTACAGATATATATATATATATGCCATCAGCCATTATTATGATGTATAACTTTGCCCTATATCCCGCACAGTTCAATAAATGACGTTCTGCAGTGTGCAGGCTAAATGCTTCATTCAGGAGGTTCTCCAGGAGATGAAGGCGCTCTGTTGAGCTGGGCTCAGTGGTGCACACGTGTGCTGGACGCACGGCAGAGCACAGCACCCTTCCACAGCCTGGGAGAACGGGGAAGGCGTCCAGACTCGCCACACTTCCTCCTGCCTACCACAAATAAAAACCCCAGCCGGCCTTCCGCGTCAAACGTCCCACTGATTGTGAGCTCCACCAACAACCTGACTCCTCAGATGGTCTACAGTAAACAAATTATGCGCAAAAACAAAAGGCACACAGAAACATGGATCCCTTGTTTTCGTCTCAATCCATCTGCTTTTTGGGGGAAAGGGGGGGTTTGATGTGTGTGTGTGTGTGTGTGTGTGTGCGTGGGTCTTGTCCTTGACTCTCGTTCTGCCAGGGCCTACCAGACTAAATCTCCCTTTACAATCAGGCTGGGGAGGGTCTGGGAGAAAAGGCGGTGCTGCTGCACCCAGTCAGGAGCACCTCCACCCTCCGGGGGAAAAAGGGGCAAAGAAAGAAAGAGCCACCATCTGTGATTTAGTCATGGTGATGCCAGCAGGGAGTAACGTGGAGGAGCAGCAGCAGTGTGTGAGAGGAGCATCATAAATGAGGGGCCTATTCAGCACACACACACACACACACACACACACACACACACACACACACAGGCGCGCGCGCTGGGGAGAGCACAGGGCATAAGGGCCGTCCTCTGTAGGGCAAGGCAGGGAGATGGATGAGACAAAGGGGCAAGATGCTGATCAGAGGCAAGTCAGCTACCCAATACTGTGGCATGAGGAACAACAAGGAGGTGGCGTGGTGCTCAGCAGAGCTGGTTCGGTTCTCCGGGCGCCGGATGGACAGGAGGTGGAATTGTTGGGAGGTTCGATCCCTCAAAAAGTTTTCATGGAAGATATATGGGCTTTTATGGGCTATGGGAGGAGACCTGCAGGGGCAAACGTGCAGCACAGCAGGCGTCCACGCCTGGCACACTAGCGCTGGGGACACCTTATTTCACAGAACTATACTGCAGACAGGACCATGTCGTTCCAGCAGTTGCTACTTTGCTGACTTAGTTACTCAAAGCCTTTTTTGTTTGTGTCTGTTTCTTTGACAGACGTCTTGTGGTTTTTAAAGAATGAACTCATTGCTGTGTACTCCAACACTCAATGTCTAAAGAGCGGACTTATCTGCTACACATTTAGGACTGTCTTTGTATCATAAAACTAGAGTGCTCAAACTGCATGTTTTGTGCAATGACTAAAACTCTGTGACAGGTGGTGCTGAGCCCCAGTGATTTGACACATAGTGACCCCAGTGGCCTTAATTACTGCTTTCTCTATAGCCTGTGTGATCACTAATGGACAAGTGTTAATTAGGATTTTTTGAGAAACCATAATTATCCACTGATCCAGGTGTGTAATTCTTTACTGACAGGTGTAAATGAGCTACATCTGAGCAAGCCAGCAGCCGGCGTGGTGCACCCTGGGATTAAACTTCTCTGATCTGGCAGGTAGGGGGGCTTTCAGAGGCACATGTGGCTAAATGATGTAGCTTAATTGAGGAAAAAGGACTTCAACCTTAAAAAATACACAAGTGAACACTGCCTACCTCAGTTACAAAAGCCAAGAAATAAAAAATGTTTGCAAAACAGTTAGAGAGAGCATACGCGAGAGAGAGAAAGAGGGAGGGAGAGAGAGAGAAAGAGAGGGAGAGAGAGGATGACAGTGATCCTAATTGACGTCAACAGTAGCCCCAGCCTTGTAGCGCTACATCACTGTACGTGTTATCATCTTTTCACAGTGTTAGCAGACTGTCTGTGTAGTATTGTGTGGAGTGCCAAGACACGATTCTTGCAGTCCAAACCACTGATTCTCTCAGATAAGACCAAAACTGATCATGAGGAGAAGCTATAAACATTTAAATGAATGAGGTTGGACTGTAGCCACGTTTGTGACCTGTGGAGCAGAGGTGCAGTCTCCGAATCAGACTCTGAATCAGTCTCCGAATCTGACTTGACAAAACAGTGGTGAGGGTGGGAAAGTTGTTCCTACACCATGCTGATTCCAAACTCCAACTCCCTGTGGGCTATCTAAGGCAGGTTCTCTCAGTAAGCTGAATAACTTGAGCTCAAAATTAAGTCTGTCCAAACTGAATTAATATCTCACCTCTCCTCCTATTGGATAGGACTTCTGGCCTAAATTATCTGGCAATGTCAGAAATGAACTAATTAGTCAGACATTAACCCTCCAGATTTAAGACTGAAGAAAGGAGCAATATGTAAAGCAATATGTTCTTCAGTTAAAGTGAGTTTTAGCCCAAGCATCAAAGAAGGGGGTCCCTGGTGCTCCAAATGGAAATGTACATCTAATAAAGACATATGGAAACAGTAATGTGAAAAGCTCAAAAGTCATCTGTTAAAGTCCCTCAGGCTGTGTTTGTGAGGGGGGGTGTGTGTGTGTGTGTGTGTGTGTGTGTTGGGGCAGGGGGAGGTGGGCTAACCAGGATGATTCGGGGGTCTCTTTGCGCCTGGCAGTAGGGGGATTTCAGGGCTGGTTTCACAGCCACAGTGCCAGGAAATCAAGCGTGCTCAGCTCAGACAAAGGGTGAGGAGATAGCGGGGCCCTCTTCCTGCTGGGGCTCTCTCTCCTCCAGGCAGGGAGGCGCGGAGCAGCGGCAGAGTGGGACTGGGAAACAATGTGCAAGGAGCCGGTTTGAATGTCTGCCAAGCCAAGCCAAGCCCCAGCACCCCCACCCCACCCCCCCCCCCAAAAAAACTCTATTGTCAAGCCCCCGGAACCGAACCCCGGGCCTCTGAAGAAAAGGAGCAGGGCAGCAGAGCCACTTCCAACCTGCATCACTGCGTTTGTAATATCCAGCTAGCACGGCCCCGCTATCCACAAAGACTGAGGGACGGTCACAGAGCGTGCGAGTGTCGGTTTACCTCCTCCCACCAGTCCATTGTGGCCGGCCAGTGCTAAATTCTTCCTGTCCAGAGGAGTTTGTGTAGAGCTTAGCTTTACGGAGGGGTTGGGAGAGGCGTAGAGCAATGCAAAGTGCAACTTGCCCTGTCCTTGGAGCAAGGCTCCACACACACCTAACGAGTCGACACACTTCCCCCGACAAAAAACTTTAACAAAGACAGATGAAATGAATGACCACCATCTTTAGAAAGGTACACTACAGGGTCATTAACATGCTGACAATTAGCAAGTTACAGTGAATTACACTGCATTTAGCGCAGCTCTGTAACAAAGTGAACGGACCTGCGAATTCTTAAAATCTTTTCTTCAGCATTTAATGGCTGTTCAAATAACCTAGAACATGCAAATAAATCAAAAAGGTGACCAATATGTAATTAAATATAGGATGACCTTCAACTGACACAGCAGACAACACAACTTCACGGAGCTTGATGATCACTGTGCTCTGCCATAGCATGAAGGTATGGCCTCTATCATTAATCACGTTCTTCGTTACACCTCCTCTGCCCATCACATTTTTACCCAACAGGTCTTTCTGCATCATATCACTGATTGAGAGATGATCAGTCAATCGCTTTCTAGGCTGGACTTCCTCCTATGACAAAGACACAGGATCCTCTTACAACCGGATCTGTGTGCTGTTTACTGAGCTGGCCACCTGGTTCTTCAGGCAAGACATTTAGGAGCCGCACACACGGGCTATAAACCAACATGAGTGGAGCACTGGGGTGGGTGGGGGCGCTAGTGTTTGCACACCACAGTCTTCATCAGCAAGGCCGAGAGATCCGCCGTGCGGGCTAGACACCCTTGAGGCTTGGTTTGATTATATGAGAAAATGAAGAGATCTGATGCACCATTTCAGTGTGACATGTTCATTGCAGAGGGTGTACTGCACAAACCAGTATGCCACGCAACAAAATGAATCACCTTCAACACTCCACCCAAACCACACAAATGTGCACACAAATAAATGCAGCACCCCCAAATTAGCAAAGTTTCCTCTGACAATGTCTTCTAGGTGATTACAGTGACACCATGATTAAAATAATAATAGAACATCAGACCACAACAGACCAGGCCACCTAAGATCTGTGTGTCTATCAAACAAACCTCAACAATGGTAAAGAACAGTTGCTTCACACACAAGGCTTAGGCCAATAACTGAGATTAAGCACTTTATTCTGTTAGCAGGGTTAGTCTCTTAACAGTATGTATTGGATGTATAAGTCCTGTTTTGGATATTTACAGGTAGTCCAGAGGTATTCAGATAAAATCCAAATGTTTTATCTTTAATGCCAGTGGACATAAGAAGACCTGACACAATCAGTACAGTTCTTAAAACCCGGAACAGTACTCAGCCACTACTACTTACTAACGCGTCAGAAAGACGGCAACAAAACAGAGGAAAAGAAAAACTCTAGATAAGTCAAATCAATCCTGCCCCAACATTACTTCACGTGCGTCTTGAGAATCTTGGGAATGTTTGAATTCTTTCCGGAAACACAACTAATACACCTTAAATAAATCTGACTCTCAGTTTACAATATCTCACCTTTTATTTTCAAAACTACAACCAGAAAATAAGCCAACCCAGGTGATCTAAAGTGATATGGTCAATCATCTACTTAACTCATGAACACTAAAGGCTAATGTAACAGATAAACAGTTCTAAACAGACGACCATTATGTCCAGTGCCGTGAAGGGCTCTCAATGCTAACAAATGACCTGAACTTCATCTCTTAATCAAGAGACTGACAATAGATTATTCACAACATGGACTTATCCTGTGTTCGACATGTGTGGCGAGAGAACGCCAAACAGACGGAATGGAGCGCTATTGTACTCGGTGACCTTGGACACCGACAAAGCCTGTAATTATGATGTAAAGATCAAAGGAAGAATCTCCAGTTCGGTACTACGTACATCGCTAAGCCACACCGACCGTTGTTGATCCATTACGCATCAGGATTTTCGAGGTAACGATCCTACAAATAAGAATAGGAATAAGCCTCAACACATCGCCGAAAGGCGCGTTTTGCGCTCGAAGGACGATGCGCTGATGATAAATCAGGCGTTTTGTTCGCCTTCACAATGCCAAAATGAGAACAGTTAAGATATGTTGCGGAGCGAAGCTCGGACATCAGCAACTGCCGCAAAAATAATCACTAAACATTCCCACGGCATATTGCACCTGCGAGTGGCTTCATCGGTCAGCTTTGTGAAAAGTGCGATTATGTATTCTAGCTCCAACTTTCTTGAGCGTGTAATGTGTTATGGTTCAAAGCATTATCGTAGTAACAAAGCGATGCCAAGTGCGTTTCGCACCTCTGGGAAAGGTGGGGGTCGAAATGGAACGGAGGTTGTCGATTCGTGCTTTGAGACAGTCCTCTCTCATTTGTAAGAATCTCAAGAATTCAGGGTCTTTCGATTTCGGATTGTTTACAAAGTAAACCCTAACAGGCAACATTTTAGAAAGAGCTGAAGTAAACCATGGAATATATATAAAAAAACAATGTGTAGGTGGAGAGCGCAAACGTTAAGCACTAAATACCGTATTTGCATTGCTGAACTCTAGCTATAGTTACTTCTACTCCAAGCAATTACATCAACAAAGCAAGCGCCAATTGACCATTTCAACCACCATTAAATCACATAGACCGGAGCAGCCTGGCTCGCCACTTGGACGACGGGCTCGACGGCTGTGAACGACTGGCGAACAATGACTAACTCGAGGCCAGCTTGCCATACAACAATAAACTCGTCCTGAACTTGGCTTAATTCTTCACACTTAGCACAAAAGGAAAAGAACAGAGAGGGTTTCAGATCACAATAAAATTTCAACAAAGTGCAAAGTAGTTCATAGCCCGATTGCATTCGTCAGCCATTAAATTATAAACCAACCATTCATTCACAGGATTAATACTTATAAACAAAGTAAACAAGCAAAGGGAAAACAAATGTTACGGATTCAGCAGCCAAGTTCAGTGAACTCGGGAATAGTACCGAGTGTGTTTGAGTCCACAGATAAAACATCGCCGCAGTGTAAGCAGACAAACTTAACCAACTGGAAACAGGAAAAACAAAAAGTCACTAATACTTTAGCGCACCAGATGGCTCCTTTTCTCTAGCTAGTTAGCTTAAGCCACTGCTTCATCTGCAACTAATAACAAACGTGACATGTTGTTGTAAAGCGAAACATTACCTACACGAACCAGTTATTAGTGCAATCGTGAATGAGGCGGCTAGTTAAAACAGCGCGTTTCAGCGGTTTTAATACTCTGTATTGATTAGTCCGTGTGTCGATGACTTGTTATGTTAGCGACACCAGCTAAGCTACCCAATAACAGAAACTTAAGTTTGCGGGCTAACTGGCTAGCTAGCAACGCTACTTGCGAAGAAGTTAGCTGGCTAAACGGACGGTTTGTTGTTGTCGGTCAGATAGAGGCTAAGGACTTTGGCAATACTTAGGACTTTGTTCTCGTGTTTTTCAGGTCACAAATCGCCCAGGCAGAGACACGGACGAGGCTTGAGAACCATTAGACTCCAAACGTAGGATGATTACCTCAATTTCAAAGTCTGGTAAGTTGAACGCTGTCCTGAAGAGCGAGCAGAAGTGAGCTATGGCGGGCACTTCCCACCAAGACTGGATCTCCTCCACAGAAATTGTACATCCCTGGGACATTTTCGGTTGAAAAAAAAAGAGGGAGGGGGGTTTACGTTCGCCGTGTTTCTCACATTAGATGTCGTTTCGACGAGAGTATCCAACTTCCTCTGAACATATGAGATCTTTAACTGAACAGTAAAACTTGCTGTCCCGGTCGTTGCGTTGCCATCGCATCCCGCAGCTCGAGCACTACAATCTGGTTCAGTCGGACTTTCACCAGAGAAGAACAGATGGGGCGGCGCTACCATGTTCACTCGGAGAGGGGTGTACTCATACCAAAACAAAGTTTATCCGTATAAAATAACACCTTTAAATAACACGAGACCCGCCGAACAACTGCCCCCTACTTATGCACGGGTGTTTTTAAATATCAGTCTTCACCAAATTGATTAAAAGCGATGAAATAACACACATTCATTGTTTCTTTGTTGTCGCGTATACCACCTCTACTCGAGAGGTGGATTCCCGTTTAAAGGGCATGCACGAAAATGTTTGAATTTCGTTGAAAGCGCATTATTTTGCTAATGCGTAACCAGGCTGTACCCATATCAGACCTATTTTAGGGTTTTCTTGACTCATTGCGGAAACAAAAAAACTAATTACATATACAAAAATCTACAATTTGTTTGTTTGTATATATAACTATTTAGATTTTTTAGATTTTATATGGAAATTTGTATTATAGGGTAACAGAATTTTATCATATTTTTGCCGAAAGGTTCGTACCCAGTACATACCATTTTAGTTTTATAGCATCTAATTTCACTGAATACACGCATTAAAAAACAGTAGTACTAGAACAAGCAGGGACAGTACAATCCGAAAACCTGAAAATAAATACGAGAAGTGAGTAATTTGTCATCCTGAGAAGTGGTATTATAGGTACTATTAAGTCTTTAATGTTGTTGTTTGATATGATGATCTAGCGCCTCCAGTCGGCAAATACGAGTACACAAATGCTAGACCAACGTGCTGTCTACAGGTTTAGAGAGTAGAGGTTATGTTACGTAATTGTCCTATTTTACTGATGATAAGTGCTGGGTCTGGCTGAGGATCTAATGTTTCATTCAGTTACAGTCTGGTTATTGTATCTATACTTCAATCATTTAATAACCATTCTCTTGTGTTGTGATTGTGCTTGTGTCCCACGTATCATCAAGGTTGGTTGTATATGCTTTCCTGAAGGGTTGGTGGTTTGGGGCAGGGGGGGGGGGGGGGGGAGTTCTTGATGAGATCTGGTCTCTGGGGGGACCCACTCCTGTCTCTGCTTCAATGTTGCTAGGAGACAGGATATTGTTGAAATGTCTCCCCATCTCTTGTCAATGTTCTGACAGGTCAGGGTAGATTTCACGATGCATTCGATCAGCTGTGGATCCCGGGGTGTGATGACCTACCTTTATCCTAATAGAGCAGGCTATCCTAAACATGCTTTCAACATCTGTCATATAATACACATAATGCAATGTTTTTCTTGTTTTTTACATTCTTAAAATTCTTGTAATAATATAAAATCACACTGCAGCCAACAAACGCTGTGTGATTTGGACCTGACATATCTGGAGTGCAGAATCAACTTCAGAAAGCCCAACTTACTGCAGGAAGCACTATTAAATGTGGTCAGCAGGGGGCACTCCCCAGTACCCTATGAGAATAGGTCCCTCAGTGCATCAGTAGAGACAATGTTATAAACACAGTTCTGTCTAAAACCATTGTATGTACAACAGTTCTGTTGTTAAGGTAATGCCATTATTCTTTGCCTGATAACCAAAATTGTTTTAAAAAAACAAGTAACATTACAGGCATTAAATATGATTGAAAAGAAAGTTTTTTCTTTGTCTTTCACAAGTACTACACAGACAGAATAATACGGATTTATAATACAGGATTATCTTTTTGCCCTAGATCTTCTACCTTCCACCACATTCAGACAATCAAACACTGAAAGCGGTCTGGTGGGGGGTTGGTAATCTAACACCAGGTTGTCAAGGGGAAACAACCGTTGACAGACCGAGCAAACTGTTCTCTGCTCTCTCCCATTGGTTAATCAGCTTGGGGTTGGGGGTGTCCTCATTTGTAACAGATTAACATCCACCCTCTTCTCCACATGGTGACAGCACATGCAGCTCTGAGTCACAGTGAGCACGCTCACCCAGAGCATTTGTTATAGGTTTCGTCCCTTCCTATTGAAACTTTGACAACTGATTCAGCCCTTGCAAATGAACCCAACCGTGAATGAAGATGTCAGGCTGATGCAGTTGATTTTAGGAGAGACAGTTCCAACTCCAACTATATCAGAAGCCCAGTCTTGCAAGAGTGGCCCTGCTATACTCAGAGAGTGGCCCTGCTATACTCAGAGAGTGCCCCAGCTATACTCAGAGAGTGGCCCTGCTATACTCAGAGAGTTGCCCTGCTATACTCAGAGAGTGGCCCTGCTATACTCAGAGAGTGCCCCAGCTATACTCAGAGAGTGGCCCTGCTATACTCAGAGAGTGGCCCTGCTATACTCAGAGAGTGGCCCTGCTATACTCATTTATAGCTTGTTCATTATATTATCATGAAACATTGTCTCTTTCTTTAATACATGGTTGCAAGGTTCTCCACTGTTTTGAAGGTGCGAGTTTCATCTTAGTGAAGAGAGACCAATTATTAGTTATTACTCTGAATTGCTTTCTCATGAGGCTCATAGGGGAATCAATATGGCTAAATCAATAGGCATGAATCAGAGAGTCCAGGGGAATGTAAATAGATATTATAAAAAACTTGTGAATATGTCAGAGTTCACAGAGTATATAAGTTTAAATGTTTGGTTTTGAGTGTTAATTCAGATGTAATTGGCACATCCTTTGTGGATGTGTTTCATATGTGTTTAAAATTAATGTGCACATTTCTGAATGGCCATTATTCATATTGTGTGAATATGCTTTATGCATATATTTATACATATTTTATATGTATAAAAGTCTGGTGTAATTTTGCATGTTTGTTTAGAGCTGCTTTATGGGGTTTTTGTGTGTGTGTGTGTGCAATGTCATGTCATGTTAGTGTAAAGCTGTGTTCCTGCCTGTGTCACTGGGAGTCACCAGAATGGGGAGGGACTTGGATGCGTGGACACAAAGCTTGTGTTTGTGTAACAGTCCCTGCTCAGTGGCTGGTTTGGTAGGCTCCCTCTGTCTCTCTCTCTCTCTCACTCACGCACTTGGTTACGGTTGCCGCACACATTGTTGGTGTGAAATAAAGGGGAAGAAGTGGTGTGCTGAATCCAGTCAGATGGGATGCACCAACGGAGGTAAGAACGTAACGATCCTCTACGGCAACAGGCAGTCGGGCTCGGCGTGCTGGTGAGATGGCCTAGCTTGGTCGGGGAGAGCGAGCGAGTGTGAGGTGGGGTGCGCTGAGGGACGCTGGGGCGCTGGGGGGGGAGAGGGACCACTGCATGTGATTTGGCACCAGATGAGTGTGAAAGGAGCAGAACTGAAAGGAAAGTTAGGCAGAGAGAGCTCAGTGGGAAAACATGCTTAGAATGTGAGAGAAGAGGAGAGAGGAGAAGAAAGGAGAGGAAAGGAGAGAGGGATAGGAGAGGAGAGGGGAGGAGATGGTAGGAGAGGAGAGAGAGGAGAAGAGAGGAGAGGAGGAGAGGAGAGAGCAAGATAAAGAGAACAAGAGGAATATGTCAGTGTGGCAGATGTATAGACACAGACCTGTTAGAGGTTTTCAAAGTTAAATAAAAACCAAAGAGGGAATGTTGGATATGATGAGACGGACGATCGACCAGGAAAGAATCACTAAACAGTGGTGCTGCTTAAAGCAGAGGGTTGTACACTAGAAGATTGTCTTGTTACATGCACTTGACCATCACATACAGAGGTAAAGACGTGAGGTGATGTTCTGAGGTTGCCATGGTGCATCCTAACTATTTTGCTAACTAATTAGGATTAACTAATTTTTCTTTACTTGCATTAACTTGACATCTAGTGGCCTTCATGGCTGCCTCCATCTGGAGGACCCACACTATGGAGTACACACTGGTTCATTTGATTCTTCTTCTCATGTGAAGTGCACTTTGTAGTGCAAATGAAACAATGTACAAGTAACAATCACTTTTATAAATACTGTTTGCTACTTTATGTTCGTAAAAACGACATATTACTCCTTTAATGTAAAACAGGCAACACGAACCTCATTTGTAAGCTTTCACGTCCCTGCTAAATAAAAAGAAAGATGGAAGATTAGGGAACCTTTGAAACAAGGATTTTCTACAAATGTTTTACAAATTTCTACAAAGTTGATTTACTACTCAGAAATTTAGATTACCAAGGAGGTAATCTGACACGTCACAAATGATTTTATTCAGTTGTTTTTTTTTCTCTTTAGGTATTGAGGAGATGAGCAGGATTTCCAGAGGCACTTTTTAAACCACTTGCAGACTGCACCTGAAGTCAGGGAGAAAGTTTGTGTGTGTGTGTGTGTGCAAGTGTGTGTGTGTGTGGGTGGGTGGGTGGGGTGTGTGTTTGTGTGTGTGTGTCCACCAGCACACTAGCCATTTGGGCGTGGGCCTGGCAGACTACTTCTCTCATTTATAGCTCAGACAATTCAGTGAGAGAGAAAGAGAATAGACACGGAAGAAGGTTGTGGGGTCCTAAAGGAGCAGGCTGGGTTGTGCTGCACAGGATGCCTGAGCAGAAAGTTAGGTATGTATTTCATTTTTGAATCCATGTAAAACTATATTCTTCTTGTTTTTCTAAATGCACAAATTAAAGTCAAATGAATAAGGGGGAATTCTCAGACATGTTTGCATGGAAGTAAGTGCTTCTGATTCTATGTGTGTGTGTGTGTTTGCATGGATTTGCATGTGATTGTGTGTTTGCATGTGTTTGTGTTTCCTGCCATTTGCAGCCTCCCTGCTAAGCTGATTAATGGGGGTGTGGCAGGGTTAGTGGGTGTGACATGTGTGTTTCCCATTGATCTGGCCAAGACCCGCCTCCAGAACCAGCAGGGTGCTCGTGTCTATAGTGGCATGTGAGTACTGGTTTCTTTAATTTATTTAAATGAACTTAAAGGAAGTAGTTTGTGTTTCTAATGCAGAGATCGAGCCCTAGTGAATGCAATGGAAACACTTTCCCACTCTGGCAGGCATTTGCTATAAAACCAGAGGCTAGAAGAGTCCATGTGGGATTTATTTTATGCCCTAACTGGGTGGAGAATTGTGGTACATTTTATTGCCACATGGCTTCTGCATCACACAAATAATGTCGGACCACCTTAGTCATGCACTTTTACCCTCTGCGACTTCTTTTGGTCCTTCTGAACAAAGGACCACCAATGCATGGCCACTAATGCATGGCCACTAATGCATGGCCACCAGTGAGTTGATGTACTACGTGTTGGCAGTAAGGGGGAAACAGCTGTAGCAGAGAGCTGGTTCTTTGGCACCCGTCTTTGTTTTCTTCTTTGTTTTAAATAATAATTGAGAACCATGGTTGGGCCGTTCTTTCTAATGAGACTTCTCAGTGAAAGCCAGTTAAAGTGGATGTCTCTTGGCACAGTGACTCGCAGGGATATATCTGACTCACGAGTCCATTTTCTCTGCCCTTATTTTTGTTGTTCTAGAAGGCATTTTACATTCTGTTAATGCAGCACGGGGCTTGTGCTTACTGGCATGTCAAGAGAAAGTAAATTTAGTTTTTACATTTCTATTTGCTGCTTTGACTTCTATGAACAAATTGTCAGAATCTGTTTAATATAAGAACATTTCTCAAGATTCAGCAGCAACGGTAGTCTAAGGACATCTTAATGCTGAACACCTGTTACTCTGCTCAGAACCCAGGTCTTGCCATAATTTAAATTCTTATGACTAATGTATGTACAGATTAAGGTTTGTGCATGTAGATTATGGATTAGGGATTAGATTGTGGTTTAAGGACTTTCCAGTAGCTGCATGATGGTATTCCTGTGTTCCTCTCATGAGCGGAGCAGCAGCAGACTTGTTTCATAGAGGAGATAATAAGATCACATGATCATGGGATAATCCCATTAATCAGAAACACTTTTCTCCTGTGTTGTGAAGGTTGGACTGTTTGACTAAGACGGTTAGAACGGAGGGCTACTTTGGCATGTACCGAGGTATTGTGCTTATGCTTGTTAAACCTATTCTGTCTGTGTTGTGTCATAAAAGTCTCATATTCACAGAAGTGCCAATGATCCACAGTTCTGATTCAATTTATCAAATAATTAAATTGATGAATACTAGCTAAATTGATTCATAAAATTAATAAATGTCAAGGTGTTGTGTCAAAACATTATTCCAAATGTATTGTTATACACTGATGACGCATATACAACGGCACTTAGATTTAAAAGGTCTTACTCTAGACTTAGATTTAAAAGGTCTTACTCTAAATCCATACACAAATCTGGCAGGATCAAGTCAATTAAAATTGCAACTCTTAAAAGAGTTAATACAGTTAAAACATGGTGTTATATTTCTTGCAATGATTCATGCAATGGGAGTCAAATTGTATGCTTGAAGTATAAAACCATGTATTTTTGAAGATCTGAAATGCATTGTGCATTAATGGCATTGCAATCTCCTGACAACAAGGTGAACTGAATGTAACACTCTTCCTCGTGTTCCTCTAACTGTTCCAGGTGCTGCTGTGAATCTCACTCTTGTCACTCCAGAAAAAGCCATCAAGCTTGCAGCCAATGACGTCTTCAGACAGCACCTCTCCCAGAATGGGTGCCTCCTTTTCAAACAGTTCTTAACACTCTCTAACATCCTATTTTGAACGTAAAGAAAACCTTATCTACAAGCTTGAACACTTGAACAAAAGATTGACGTATATTTCTAAACCGAAAACCATTTTCATCCAGGATGTTGACAAGCGCCCTGAGCAGGTGTCCCTGTAACGGTGTATTGGAGTGGTTGTAGTGTAGACTACTTCACCTTTGGCTGTGTGTGGCCCACAGGAAACTGCCCTTGTGGGGGGAGATCCTGGCAGGCTGTGGGGCTGGGACCTGTCAGGTGGTGGTCACCACTCCCATGGAGATGTTAAAAATTCAGCTGCAGGACGCTGGCAGGTTGGGTGAGTTGTGCGGACGTGAGCTTGTTCGGTGTAAACGTGACCCGCAAGTGTACGGCAGCACACGGGGCGACACTTTCCCTGTTCTAGTACACCAGTCAAGGTGAGAAAGCAGAGAGCCTTACTGGGCTGACCTACATCTGGTTCTGAAGCTACCTTTGTTCATTTGTCATTAATTTGCAGTTGAATGATCAGTTTACAGTGGTGTCTTATGGAAGACTTGTTCAGCACAGCTGAGTGTCATGGGAAAACATTCTTCATTCCAATAGATCACTGGGCAAATGCAGTCAAAGTCCTAATGGGCTATAGCGTGTGAAGCAATGAAAATCCTTCTATGTTAAAAAATAAGCATATTTCTGTACCAACCATTTTATTTAAATTATTTATTAATGACTCTAAATGATGATTACTCTGCGTTTTGACACCTGTAAAAACATATCATGTTCCTAACCAGAGCTATTTCACCAAGACTGTACCTCACATTACTAGTGTCACCACATCGGCTGTTTTCTAAATGTTCAGTGGAGGGAGGTGTCATCCAATGGTGCGGCAACACTGAAGCTCTTCATGCGTCTGTTCCTGCAGTTGCCCAGAGGTCAGCCCCGGTTGTTGCCACCCCTCGCTCTCCTGCCCCGGCAGGGTCTCAGGCAGTCCAGCCAGGCCGCACGGTGGCGTCTCGGGCATCGGCCGTGGGCATTACCCTGGAGCTGCTGAGAACGAAGGGTTTCGGGGGCCTGTACAGGGGCATCGGGGCTACCCTGCTCAGGTGGGGGCACTGTGCCCTTTTCATCACAGCCTGTGTACAAATACAATCCCCTTGAGAACCACCCAGACAAATTCTTCCACCCTCACATGCACCCACAGACACACGGGATAAATTCATGAAGCAATCCTGTACCCAACTGTTGTAACCTAAAGTACCGTCAACCCCGATCTGTCCTTCACAGTCTCTGATTAACATTATATTCCTATTAGTGTCACTTCTACTGATAGATCAATATTGGCTATTCAGGCCAAATAAAAACGTTTCCATGACCCACATTAAAGATTTCCAATGATGATTTTCCACTGGCAATGCGAAGTAGACCAAGACATGGCTTAATCCACGTCCAAACTGGCCCATAGACTTCATTTAATGTGGTCATTTCATTAATATAAACACCCTTGTACTATCTTACATTATTGATACATTTCTATATATAATTTGAGTTGAAAAGCTTTGGGAGATCTGTTATGGTATCAACTCAATCAAAAGTCCTGCAGTGATACTCCTTACTCTGCTGTTTTACTGTAGCCTGCTGTATTGTCCACCCCTCCCTTTCTCTCTGTATTTTTTATCTTTCTTTCTCTGCCTTTCTCTCTTTGCCTTTGTTTCTTTTTCTTTCTTTCTCTCTGCCTGTCTTTTTCATTCTCTCTGCCTTTCTCTTGGTCTCTCTCTCTCCACCCATGGCCTTTTCCCCCTCCCTCCTCCCCTCTCTCTCTCTCTCTCTCTCTCTCTCTCTCAGGGACGTACCGTTCTCCATGATCTACTTCCCGCTGTTCGCCAAACTCAATGCAGTGGGTCGGAAAGGAGATCTCCATGGTAACTTGCAGGCCCGGGCCTCCTTCCTGCAGTCCTTCATGGCGGGCTGTGTTGCCGGTTCAGTGGCAGCTGTGACGGTCACTCCACTGGACGGTGAGACACAGGCAGGAGAGGCTCTGTTTCTCTCTCCTTCTCTCCCTCATGTATTCCCTCTCTCCCTATCTCTCTCTCTCCCTCTCTCTTTCTCATTGTTTCCTTCTCTCTCTGTCTCTCTCATGGTCTCTCTCTCTCCTTCTCTCTCTAATAGTTTCCCTCTCTCCCTGTCTTTCATGGTTTCCCATTCTCTCCCCCCTCTCTCTCTCCCTCTCTCATGCTCTCACTCTTGAAGAGTGTTTAGTCTTCGAGTTCATAGGCCAACAGGTTCAACAATCAGCTCTAATCCCCTATTTAGGACCTGTGTGTTAGCTTGGAACTTCAGGGTAAGATCATTAGCATGTTGGTGAGTACGTCTGGACTCACAGCCAGGTAGTGTAGTTTCAGTGTATTTTTTTCAGGTTGCTCTAAATCAGGAAAGTTTAAAACCTCCAAAATGGAAAATGCACCAGTATGAAATGAGCAGCAGAGTGACCAAGTGGATACGAGCATTGTGTGAACTGTGGGGACATAAAGCACTTTAATGCTGAAACACAGCCCTGTTTGTGGATTGGCAGGACTCAGTGTAACTTTGCATTGTACTCATCTTCTTTTGTTTTAGTCATAAAGACTCGCCTTCAGACCCTGCAGAAAGGAGAGGGAGAAGATTCATACCGGGGTGTTATTGACTGCACACGGTAATTTTTTAAAGCACTTTCAAATGTCCTTGTCTGTTATCCAGTCTGAGAAGCTGTTAGGAAATTGTAACATATTGAGGATCTGAAAGGTCATTCTACTCTGTCCTGGCATCTATAGACGTGTTCTGAGTCGAGAGGGACCGCTGGCCTTCCTGAAGGGGGCAACGTGCCGGGCACTGGTTATCGCCCCACTCTTTGGCATCGCCCAGGGCGTGTACTTCCTGGGCATCGGGGAACGTGTGATGGGGCTGCTAGGATAGAGGAGGAAACAAGCGTACACACTGGCCATTTCTGCATAGGGGATCAGCAAAGACGTGCTTAAAAAGAGAGACGTCCACTTATCTAAAGGAGACAAGGAAGTCAGTGGAGAAGTGGTTAACGCTAACATAAACAGTGATGTTGCACACTAATCATGTTTCGCTAGTGTTCTATAAGCTATAAACATTTTATGCAAAACAGGGTCTGGGTGTCACTAATCAAAATTCTGTCTAGTTTATTTTTATTTATTTATATTCTTTTTGCCAATTGTATGTTGGCTTCTGTTACGACAACTGTGAAAACCACCATGAGGACAGATTTGCTGGGCAGTCAGCTGGACAAGGACACACCAGAAGAGTGTAGCACTCCACTCTGCACTGAGCATGATCTTACAGGAGACCATCCTGACTCTGCTCCCTTAATCTTCATCATCTGTGCTTTTCTCATAGTTTCTCCATGTTGCTGCAGGCCCACGGGTTCCTGACCCCGAGCAGACGCTGTGTTAACGCGCAGCCGATCGCACCTGTTCTGGGACGTCTGCCAGCCTGAGAGAGCTGCGTTTCAGCCCTCATTCAATGCACCTCGCTCCCGGCAGCAGTGATTTTAGTGGGTCAGGTTGTTAGATAATGGTCAGCATTGAAATCTGCAGGAGCACTGTAGCCTCTAGGGACCGAGGCTGGGCAAACACTGGCTTAGTGCTTTCCGCATAAGAATGAATTCACAAAGGGCTTTGGCGTAGAGATCAGGCACGCTAGAACAGGGACAACAGAACTGTGCATGGATCCTCCATGCCCTGGCAAAGAACAGGACCACGTACTCCGTATATGCTTGTATAATCATCGTTTCTTTGGGTTTAATGATTCTTTTTTCAAAAATTGCTCTAAACAATCTTTTGTGCACATAAAACAATTAATGCAATGAAGCCTTATTGTTTCCACACCCTAAACAGGTGTAGAATGACACCTAAAATGAGACATAAGACCCATGGCTGTTAGAGAAAGATAATATTATATATTCTATGATAGACGCTGTACTCTTCAGACTTGTGATTACTGCGGTAATCCCGTTTGGTGCTCTACATTTGTTTCATTCACAAGCCTTATTTCCACACACAATTTTGCACACCGTCTAATTTGAAAGCTGTATTTGAAAGCTTATTGCACCAAATACTGTGCTATCATAACCATAATCAAAATAAAAACATTGTTTTAACATGGGGAAACCCTAATACAGTATCATTGCAATGTAATCATTTTATAAACAGAACTTCATATGCGTATCACAGTTAATCCTGTAAAAAGCTAAGCATATATGTATTTCACAGTGGAGAGCATTAAGGACGATAAGAAGTACAGGTGTTCAAAACATGAACACACATTTGATTAAGTTCTGCAGATATGAAGATAGGAGCAAGCGCCCCCTCGTGGTTAATTTAAGGCTAGGCGTTCATGACTAATGTGGACACATTTCCAATCGAAAATTCTGTGCTCTAGAATCCCCCTCGTTCTCTCCGTTCTCAAGAACACTGGAAATAAAGTCCATGTTTTATTTTTGGTGGTGGGTTACATTGTAACAAATAATTTTAGCATGACTTTTATCCTTACTATCCTTACTGAAATGCTTCCAAATAAAATATTTATTATATTTATTCCTCTTTAAAATCACACCAACACAAATACAAATCAGATCAGTCACATTTGAAGACCACAGAATGCTACACATACAGATGACCACACTCTTAAAGACAGGTAAACATTCCGACATCCTTGAGAAAGCTGTGACTGCAGTCGTTAGCAAGCTCGGCCAACAACCCGAAAGGCATTAAGAACCTTATGAGGTTAGAAACGGCTGTCGGAAAGGAGAGGTAAAGTCATCTGCTTGTTTACAGTGCAAATTAAGTACTCAAAATTATGCACAGCAATTTCAAAGACTTTGCTCAACGGGAATGTACGGCAAAAAACATATCCTACACACAAACACACAAAAAACTGGTTCACCTATGAGAAAAATACCAGAGGGAACAAATACAAGAACACTATCCACTCTTCCGGTTGGTCCTTTTGTCAGCCATTGGCTGAAGAATAAGTGATTGATCACCTGCAGGAGAAGTGGACCAATGAGCTTTCACAGCTGAATGCACAGAAATCCAAAGAGAGAAAGACAGAGGAGCCTTGATGTGTCAAGGTCCATGAGAGTCCCATACAGGTAAAGTCCAACGCGGTCAATTTTTCTATACCTTCCGTACTCCTTTGGTAACAGCATCGGCACTTAATCCATGAACTTGCGGTTCTGATTAGGGCCAAACAGAGCTGCTCGAATTTCAGGCATCATCTGTGATTGAGAAAGAGGACACATAGAGAAATGGTAGACCCAGCACAAGCTAGAGTAGTCACCATGTTACAGACATACAGCCTGCATGGCTCAAAGACCAAACAATAAGAAAACACTACAATCAAGAAATATTACATATTATAATACTACCAACATTACTGGTACTCTTTTACTACTTTTTGCCTAGAAAAGTGACTTTCTTCCAGTCAAGGTCACTAGAACAGCATTTACAAGCCATGAAAAAGAAGAATACTCTCTCGGTTAACTATAATGGACAGGATGATGAGTCCTTTATGAGGAATGTTGTGGTCTCGTGTTTGATTAACAATGCTGGCTCCCCACGCTGCCTTTGTCATGCCTGCTTTCTGACCCAGTGCTCTCCGTTAGTAACCCCACCCTGGTCAAGCACCCCCTACCTGGTGGGACAGCAGGTCCAGTCTGCTCTCCAGGGTGTTGGACACCTTGATCTTGCCGTTAGCATTATAGACCTCCATGCCTCCAGAGCTGTAGAATCCAAACATTGTTAGCAACGTGTTCTCAATATTACACAGCCCCTTTTCAATGACAGTCAAGACAAAAGGCTTTGACGGTGCTTTGATTCACAGTAGTGAATGTAAAGGCCAGGGGTTTTATAGCTCACGCACAACGTCCACTCCCAATCACACGGCTCATGAAGTACACGGTGCAGGACAAATGATTCGTCTTACATTTCAGCGGGGAGGAAGCTGTCCTCATCAATACAGGCCTCAATCTCACTCTTTACAGTCTCTTTGTAGATGGGAATGTTTTTCTTGATTGCGTCCTAGATTTGAAGAAGAGGACAGTTCTTCAACTGACTTGTGTGTATAATAAATCAATAGCCCAGGGCTTTGAACACACAAGCCTCTGATGGAGCCCAGCACTGACCTGCACCTTGCTCATATCTTCCTTCCTGCAGCGAATAATCACCTTGGGTTCCAGCAGCTGATAGAAGCCCTGGTAGCAAGAAAGAAATGATGATGCCAACTTAATGTACTCAACTTAAAATATTGGAAACTGTTTAGGAAACCAATTTTTCATGTTTCATTTTTGTATATACATTTCTGACTGGGCAAACACAGAAGAGGAAATGAAGATTTTGAACCTTAATTATTCATTTAGAAACAAGAATGAAACATGACAGGCTATATATAACGGCTACTTTAAAGTTTAAACTGTGTAAGCTTACATTAGTCTTACCCAGGGAGATAATGAATAACAAAAGCTCTTACCTGTAACAGTAAACCTTCCAGCAGAGTTTGATACTGTTCCGGGTCTTTAGCCACGTTAGCCAACCGTTTACGTGCTTCATTTATAAGATCCTACAAAAGCACCATACACAATTATGACTTAAGTACCCTACTTAAGCTTCATATAACAATCCAACAATCTAGGGTCACCCAGAGGAGGATGGGTTTCCCCTTTGAGTCTGGTTTCTCTCTCTTCCTCTGAGTTTTTCCAAGTTCTCAGCTTGATCATTAGGGAACTAAACCCAGATTTCAATAAAGCTGTTATGTGAAAATGTCTGCATTAAATTGCAGCATACAAATGAAATTAATACAAACATAACTGAATCCCAAAATGAGAAAATACAACTGTTTAATAGTAGTTATGCAAACCAACTAATAAACAAAAACAATCAATCAATCATACCGCAAGCATGTCATCTCGTGCCTTAAGGACCTTCAGTCTGGCCTGGTTCATCAGATTGGACATCTGACTGTAGAGATGGAAGTAGATTGAGTTATAAACATTTTGGAGATATGCCAAAAGTGCACACAGTTTGCTCACTGACTCACATTTTCTTCTGTTGCTCAATCTGTTTCTCCTTCTTCTCATAGTACTCCATTATCTTCAGCCTCTGATTTTGCACAAGACGTCCTTTCTCAATATTAAACTCCTCCTCTGCCTGCAGAGCAAAATGCACAATGAAAAAACATCTTTGAAAATATCCATTTGACATAGATACACAGAAAAAAAGCAGACCTCATAGCATCCACAGGTGAGGGTGACGTCACATTAAATGTACAGTACATGTTTTACCTTTGCATCAATTTCTTCTGCCTTCTCATTGGCCTCCTGCTCAATGAAGGCCATCATGTGTTTAATCTAGAGAGAATATACAGACAGATCACTTTATTGATCACAATAGGAAAGTGTACATAATATGTACATGAATGTGGGCTGTGTGATTATGGAAGGTAAGGTTGAAAAACTCTGCAATGGATTGCCAAATTCACATAAGGGCAGCCAGCAGATTTTTTAAACAAAATTAAAAAAAACATTAAACAAACCCGGCATCTCCAAAAAGTTGGTTTTAACTAATTTTATAAATCATTCGCAATTCATGGTATCCCGACTTCCTCTTTATCCTACGAGTGGAAGCTCGTGCAGTGATAACTCCGAACTACGCAATACTCTCTCGGTTCTCCATTTATGGGCGCAATTGTTTAATTATTTTTCTCTTTCATTCTGTTTATCAGTTTGTCGTCTTGTCTTTGTGCGTGTTCACAGGACTACACTTGACAAAGAAGCAGGGTTGAGTCTTTTAAATTAATTCAAATAAAAGGTTATATTTAAAAGCTTCCATACAATGAAAAACATGACAGTAGCTAGTATTGGTATTCTCCCATAGGTATAGTGTAAATCATTAAAATAAATAAACATTTAAGTCCTTGTGAAACATCTAATGCTTCCGTAGCCAGTAATTAATTGTATGTTTTGATCAAAGTTTGAGCGTTTAGAATTCAACAAAAACAGTGGACTTGCTAATATAACCAGCTAGCTAGCCGGTTAACGTTGACTTAGTATTCCAAAACTTCAACAACTAGCCGGCTGGCTACTTACCTGTTTTTGAACGTCCAAATCACTAAGCGCCATGGCTCTCTTAAAGCGCACACACTACTTGCTGTAAAAATATCAAAAGCAATTGTATTAGGAGCTATATAAGGCTAGATAACTTATGAGTTGTCAGGTTGTTGAAACTACGCTAGCAAACAAGCTACCGTTAGCTAACTTCCACAACTCTTTAACAGGGAACTGCGATGATAGGTCACGTGATGCGCACTCTCTTCCGGCTATTACATAAAGAAACGTACTTAAAAAAAATCCCTGTGTAATCCATGTTAGGCAACTCAATAAAACTCAACATTTCAGTAGGATTCCTTGCATGTTACACAATACACTATCAATATTGAGCCCGTTAATAATAAAACTTGGTCTACTGTATTGCATACCTATTGAACTCAATTCTTGATTAAAAGGGTTAATGAGAATTGGGTTGTGATACCCACCTGGAGGAGAAACTTCATATGCGTGGCCAAAAATACCACTGTATTGCTTTATCTTGAGGAAAAACTGAGTGTTATCTACCGTGTTTGACTGTTCTGAGAAACGCACACATGTCAGGAGGAGTATAAGAGTACAATGAGTGGGAGAGCTCTGGGTGAAATCATTCTGGAAAAAAGAAGCATGAGGCTCTATCTAGCTGTATTATCTCTATTTGTGGCTGTTCATTGCCATAAGATCTTCACTGGGTAAGTTCAACACAGTTCTTCAAAAAAGACATAAATGGAAATTGTCAAGACTAAGGGAAGAAAAATACTCCAGACATGTCTTCTTTCATAAACTTGTTTCTATTCATAAAACTGTAATAGTGATAATAGTGATAACTGAGTACGGTTTACAGATTTTTATCTATGGATTAATCTTTTGAATAATTAATACACTACTGAAATATATATATATATATGTATGTATATATCAAGTCTATGTTCTTACTTAACAGGGACCAGGTTCTCAGACTAAATGTAGAATCTGAGGAGCACATTCACCTCTTGAAGGAGTTAGAGGAGGATCAGGAGTGGGAGGTATGGAAATCTTAGGAAGTGGCAAAACTTTCTCTCTCTCTTTCTGCAATCATATATTTCTCTCTCTGAACCATATATTACTTTATGAAATTAGAGCAAATACACTGAATAATGCATTCTTTGGTCATATAGCTGGACTTCTGGACTCACCCCGTCTCCCCTGAGCTGCCTGTTGATATCCATGTGCCCTATGCCAAGCTACGTGTCACTAAGGTCTTCCTTCAAGAAAACAAGATCCCATTCTCCATTATGATCAACAATTTACAGGTACGAAAGACTTGCCACCAGGTATAAAAAATATGAAAGGTATACTTGAAAGCAACCGTAGTGTATTAAATATGCAAATGATAGTTATTTTAAAATGTTCAAGTAAGCATTCATTTGCAACATGTGACAATTTTCCAAAATGAATACCAGTGTAATAATTAATTGTGTGTCAGGACCTCCTGGACAATGAGCAGAAAGGCCTGGAGGTTAATAATGTAAAGGAGCGTAACACAAAAAGCTTTGACTTTGGAGCATATCACACGCTGGATGCAGTGGGTACCATTATCCATTCACACAAACACACACACACATAAATTAAATATGAAGTCTGTAACGACTTCACTATTATGCAAATATAACTGAAAATATTGTTATGAATAGGTTCTGAAATAAAATCATTACTTCCACAGATCTACAGTTGGATGGACACCCTTGTCTCTGATCATCCCAAACTGGTTTCCAAAATGCTGATTGGCACCTCCTATGAGAATCGTCCCATGTATGTGCTAAAGGTGGGTGCTAAGATATAAATCAACTGCTTCTAATTGTAGCTTATTATATGTTTGTTAGCCAAACAAACTGCTTGAGAACCAAGAGACTGAATGAAGGTATAATGGAGTATATGTATTCAGTTCAGCACTGGTGGGACCAAGCGGCCTGCTATCTGGGTTGATGCAGGTATACATGCCAGGGAATGGGTTTCCTCAGCATCCACTGTCTGGATGGCTAACAAGGTGAGTGACGTAATGGGAAAATCCAACATTAGAGTATATTTGTCTTACCATAGGACTTGTTATAGAAACTAGAGCACTATTTATCCACATATAATTTCTCTATATTTCTCTGTATCAGTGATCTTCCTTTCTTCATTTATTAGATGGCAGCAGATTATGGTGCCGATCCTTCTGTAACCTCACTTCTGGACCAAATTGATGTCTACTTGATGATTGTAACCAACCCAGATGGATACGTCTACACCCATACCAATGTAAGCAGCTTTAGTATGTATTTGAGAAACCATAGCCAAAATTGTTAGTATAGCGTATGCGTACCTGCCTTTCCAAATGTACCTTTTAGGACCGCATGTGGCGCAAGACTCGCTCTAAGAACCCTGGCTCTGTATGCCGAGGTGTTGACCCTAACCGAAACTGGGATGCTGGATTTAGTGGTAAGCAGGACGCCATGGCCACTCTCAACAGTTTCAAAGATCATCAGCCACGGGAATCTTCTAAACAGAATGTACATCCCTCACTGCTGTGATAGGCCCTGGAGCCAGTAGTAACCCATGTTCCGAGTCCTACCACGGCCCCCATGCCCATTCTGAGATTGAGGTGAAGAATGTGGTGGACCTCGTCAGGAGTCACGGGAACTTTAAGGCTTTCATCTCCATCCATGCCTACTCCCAACTCCTCATGTACCCCTATGGATATGTATGTACCAGCATTCCTCACCAGGCTGAACTGGTAAGCTGGGCTGTCCCTCTTTGACAATACACGTCAGTTTTTATTTGATCTATAATCAAGTGTTTACATTAGTTTCTAGGCATAGGCCCTGCAGGCCAAAGTGCTGCTCGTTCCAGCCCCCCCCCCCTCCTGACAACCCCCTGATGTTCTTGTTTCTCCGCTCTAGGATTCTGTGGCTAGGTCCGCTGTGCAGGATCTCAGCTCTCTGTATGGAACCAGCTACAAAGTTGGAAGCATTTGCAAAATCATCTGTGAGTGCCTTGTAGAGACCACATTTGTTTTATGCAAATTAATTAATAACGCAATTCATGTCCTCTATTCATGCGTTATCTTCTGTACTGCCTCAGATCAAGCCAGCGGTGGAAGCATTGACTGGTCCTATGACATTGGTATCAAGTACTCCTTTGCTTTTGAGCTGCGTGACACAGGTCGCTATGGTTTCCTCCTACCTGCCAACCAGATCATCCCAACTGCATCTGAGACCTGGCTGGGCCTTAAGCATATAATGGAATATGTGCGTGACCATCCTTATTAGGTCAATGATAAATGCAATGGTATAAGATGGAAATAAAAGTTGCTAAGCCAAGAGCCTCTGATTTCTTATTGACTTCCTAAAGGAAAGTTTGTTACTGCTAGTCTTAGACAAAGTATACAAAAGTAAATGCATGAGTTATTTAATTGGGCTATGATTAACTGGTCTATACTCTTAATAGACACTAAGTAATGAAGTTAAAGTACATACTTTTATATTATCGATCGATTATATTAGGATCAAACCTAATGTGCCATGCTGTTTTATATAATCGAATTCCTTAATCAAGGCAAGGTGCAGGAATAATTTCCTTACAAGCAACAAATTTATATTTACTTTTACAAAGGATTCACGGAATTACTGTATTACTGTATGTATATATTATTACTGTATATGTGTGTGTATAGTAATACGTAATACGTTATTAAACAAGTTTGTGGGTGGCGCGCAGCGTTTTTTAATGCAATGCTTAGCTGAATTCCACGCGCTCAACTTTCCCGCTCTTTCTCTCAGGGAAACGTTGTCACTTCTGCCGTCTCATTCTTTCACGTTTTTTGTCTCTTACGCTGACTGGACTCGTTTTCTGGACAAACTAAAATGGGTTACTTAAATCAATTAGACATCGAAAATTTCAAGTCGTGGCGAGGAAAGCATACAATAGGCCCATTTAAACGATTCAACTGTATCATCGGTACTAATGGATCAGGTACATTAAACGTTAGCTAACGTTGTATAGCTAGCTAGCTCGGCCATTTTGTCATTTTGCTAGCTATTGCACATTTTACCTTTCGCACAGCTAGCTAGCACTGTTTAAACGTTTTGGTAACGTTAAGCTTCACAAAATTCATTCCGTGTCACTTTGGTTGGTCACATTGTTAAAGGTAAGTCGAATGTTATGGACGCCTTGGGCTTTGTGATGGGAGAGAGAGCGTCCAGTCTTCGCGTCAAGCACACCAGAGACCTTATCCACGGAGCCCATGTCGGCAAGCCCGTCTCAAACACCGCGTCGGTCACGATGATGTTCTGCGACGACGATGGCGAAGAAATTAGCTATAGCAGAACCATATCAGGTGCGCTTGATAGCACTGCAGTGTATGCGTTAGACATGACCGCCAAACGAAACCGCCCTAGCTAAATGTGCATTTGCGCTGCTTTAGGTCAATCCTCCGAGTACCGTGTCAACGGCAGGCAGGTCTCGTTGGCCAAATACACGGGAGAGCTGGAAAAGATAGGCATCGTAGTCAAAACCAGGAATTGTCTGGTGTTTCAGGTGCTGAAGATCGATATTTTACTTATGTCTGACATATTAAACTAGCACTAATCAACAGCTCATGGGCGCATTTATGCTTGATAGGGCGCAGTGGAATCAATTGCCATGATGAATGCTAAAGAACGCACGAGGATGTTTGAGCGCATCAGTGGCTCCATGGAGCTGGCTAATGAGTACGACCTCAAGCTCATGGCGCTGCAGAAAGCAAAAGAGGACGCTCAGTTCCACTATAACAGGAAACGCGCAGTTGCTGCAGAGAAGAAGCAGGTCTTCAAGGACAAGGCTGAGGTATCATAAGAAATCATGATATGTAGTTGGCTGGGAGTTTCAGGGCACTTGGAAATACATGTTGGCCTAAGCTTTGATTGGCCCTAATGTTTCATGTTATCCTTAACCAGAAATGTGTCCTTTGATCAGGCGGAGAAGTATCAGACATTGGTGGACAAGCTGAATGACAGCAAGCTGCAAGTCAGTCTCTTCGAGCTTTATTACATTGAGCGGAGCATCGAGGCATTGTCGGAGTCCCTGGCACAGAAGCAGCAGGACGCCGCCGTCAAGAAGAGCAGTCTGGAGGTGTATGAGCAAGTCGTGAAGGCTCAGAAGAAAGAGCACGGCCGTCTCACGCGAGAGCTGCAGAAACTGGAGAAGGAGATCAGGTGAGCATACCTGCCTCTGGCAGTGGCAAAGAGAGAAGAAATAACGTCTTAATTATTCGTAGCTAAGTGCTAAATAAAACTTGTTAACACAAAGAGCTAATTCCAGTGGTTGAGATTAGTCCAACGCCTACACAAAACACTTTTTTTCTTTCAACTTTGGTATTACAATTTAAGTTGAAGTGTTATATCTAAAAAAAAAAAAGTAGAGATGTGAGGGGGAAAAAAGTCTGGGACTGAATCTTAAAGAGCAGGGCATACAAAGAAGGTAATAAGGGCCCCTTGCACTGGGCCTTTAGCCTTTATTAGCCTTCAGAATTGATTTTGTAGCTTCTCATCTCCTATCATAAGTTTGCATCAGGCAACACTTACCGCTCTTCCAGGTCTCTGGAGCAGATCCTTAGCCAGCAGAGGTCTCAGTACATCAAGGCCAAAGTGAAAACATCTCACCACCAGAGCAGGATTGAGGAGGCACGTGCCAACCTGCAGAAGAGCGAGATACAGAAGGCCAAGAAGAAGCAGGGCCTGCAGGAGCTGCAGCGGGAGCTGGCAGAGGTGGAGAAGATGTGGAGGGCTTACGAGAGAGAGGTGGAGGAGCTGGGAGCCCAGAGGGGTGCAGACGTGCAGCTGGAAGAAGCTCAGGTTAGAGACAAGAGAACTGTTCATGTGAGGCAGTGCAGTGGCTGAGCTCTGTTTTAAAAAAGCTGGCTGACTGAACTTTGTGTGGACGATGTCCTTCATCTAAAAGATGGTGCAGATGCACAAGGACTCCTGCTCAGGGAGTCTCCTGCTCAAGGAGTTTCTTTCCGACTCTGAATTGTACCATGTTCTCTCATAATTTTTTATTGATTTCTTTTCTGGTCACCATAGCCTTTTGCTCCAGATAGAGCTAACTCATTTGCACAGCCAATAAATTGGAATTATTTAAACATTTAAACTGCTGTTTGAAGCATGTTTAACTTTTAAAATATGCTGGTTGTTCAGACGTGTATTTTTTAGCTTTGCTTTATTTTGAAAAAGGAACAAGGAGCCATTATATAATAATTTTATGATCTACACTACAGGTTGTGCATTTATGCACAAGTTGGATAACTTTCACACGTGTGTTGTTTTTGTTATAGCTGGAACGATACAAGGAGCTAAAGGAACTGGCCAGGAAACAGGGGGCTGGATTATGCCAAAGGGCAGAGAAACTACACTGGGAGGTGAAGACTGATCACGAGAAAGTGGAGTTTGATAAAAGGAGGAAAAGTGAGATTGAGGTATGTGTTTGTTCATTTTTGACTTGTCAGTCATACGACCTGTTAAATAATAAAACCAGATAGATTCTTGTCCAAATATTTCTGTCTGAATTGTGATTTGTTAAGTTCTTGGAGTAAGAATGCTGAGAAATGTTAACAGTTTTTTACAGATTTATGCATTTTTATGAATGCATGAAAAGTGATGTCCTCTCTGTAAACCTAGGCAAATGTGAAGCATTCTCAGGCTCAACTAGATGAACTTAACCGAAGAGCAGTGAAACTAGAGGAGTACGCCAACACCTCGAAGTATGTTCCAGTTTTACACTGTTCATTCAAACACTCTCAGCTTAGGGGCTGTCCAGAGCTTAAGTGCAGAGTCGAACTTTGTATTTGTAAGTTTTTTTCCTGCTTAAACACATGTTTTCAACTCAAGAAAGGCTTGTTTAGTTGATCATTTGATTGAGGTGTGTTCAGAAGCAGCACATCCGTGCAGTGCAGGAGAAAAGTCCAAATGGTGCTCAACATGTTAAAAATAGGACAAGGGGTCAAAGGACTAGTTTGAGCTTTAGAGCCACGATCTAGAATGAAAAGCCAAATTCTGAAGAAGATGAAGTACTTGGGGAGGAACCCATACCAGCAGAAACCTGAGGTGCATGGGAATGAAGGAGGACCAGGGACACACATACAGGCGGCTGGCTTAGTATACAGGTCATCTGTTCTGAGTATGGGTTGGAGGTTTCGAGGTCAGTGGGACATGCCCTCAAATGTGGAGAATGACTGGGCTAAGATCCTGTGGGACTTCCAGATACAGACCGACAAGATGGTAATAGATAACTAATAAGACATAGCAGTGCTGGAGGAACAGCAGGAGAGGCCTGCCCATCCCCCTGCTGCCCGTCCTATGGGTCTACTGTTCTGCCTTTGCCAGCCAGGCTCTGGAGGAGGAGATGGAGCAGGAGGGGCGTCTGTCCGAGGAGCTGGAGCGCTGCGGGATGCGCACGCAGGTGGTGAACGAGGAGCTGACAGAGCTGCTGGTGCAACTGCGGGATGCACGCGTGGACAGCCAGGAGACCCGGCGGCAGCAGAGACGAGACGAGATCCTGGAGAGCCTGCGGAGACTCTACCCGGACGTTGTGGTAGATACACGCACTCGCAGCGTCGTGCCTGTGTCTTTCACTGCAGTAGTGAAACACTGTCTGATTTGGTTTGGATCTGTGGGTGTAGGCAACGCTGTGGCCGTCCAGGCGTTGCAGTTTGAAGTCTCTGGTTTGTGGCGGGACGTAATTGTTTTGCTGGTTCCTTTGTGTGTTCAGTTTGGCCGACTGATGGACTTGTGCCAGCCCATCCATAAGAAATACCAACTGGCTGTCACCAAGGTGTTTGGCCGCTACATAAACGCTTTGGTGGTGTCTTCGGTGAAGGCGGTGCGTGACTGCATTGAGTTTTTAAAGGTGGAGAGAGCTGACCCAGAGATCTTCCTCCCTATCGACTACCTGGACGTGAGTCACTCACTCACGCTGGCTCTAGAATCACACTTCATCAATGAGCAGTGATGCCCTTATTTCTAACATATTTTTCTAAGACACTAAGTGTTTGTAAGCTGTGATGAAAAACGTATAGTGGTCAATAATGGACTGCCCTGCAAATAATCACATTGTCTGGGCGTCTGCGTTGATCCTCTTTGCAAGCAAAGTAGAAAAGAGGGGATAAAAGATGTTGCTGTGACACTGCTTATGAGTTTTGTTTCCTACATAATTCACATCTGTGGAAATATATAAGGTTCTAAGTATATTCAGGGATGTTTTGGGTACTACAAGGAAAATTATACTCCTTTGTAGGCTTTACGGTGTGACAATTTCTTTTTTGTAATGTTTCCCATCATGCAACATTCCTCTTTCTTCGTGTTAGGTGAACCCTCTGAACGAGCGTTTGCGGCAGGTGCGAGGAGCCAAGATGGTGGTGGATGTGGTGCAGTGTTCCCAGAATTCACCTCTGTTGAAGAGGGTGGTGCAGTTTGTGTGTGGGAATGCTTTAGTTTGCGAGACCCTCAAAGATGCCCGCCATATTGCTTTTGATGGTCCTGAGCGTCTTAAGGTCAGATTTGGACACACCTGCCTGAAAGGCTGGTTACTGTAACAGCCACACCAGCAGTTGTACATCACTGATTATTGTTTAATATTATAAAATAGTTTGAACTACCATATGAGTCTTCAAAACCTATATAAGAATTGCTGAAATAGCGGCACTGACAGCCCGCATACTGATTGATTAAACGGTGTTTAAAAGAAAGGAATGAACCTCGCCATCTTTTGATTAGGAAAACGCCCTCTTCCCCTTGTGTAATCCGACAGACCGTGGCCTTGGATGGTACCATGTTCTCCAAGTCGGGGGTGATCTCTGGTGGCTCGTCGTACTTGCAAAGCAGGGCCCGCCGCTGGGAGGAGAAGGAGATGTGTGGCCTGAGAGAGCGTAAGGAGCAGCTCACCGCGGAGCTGCGGGTGAGTCCAGGCCCACGGGAGACCACGACAAGCCAGGAACTAGGATTATACACAAGAACAGCACGTGTGAACCTGCAGCGGACTAGTCCACATCGTCAGGGCTCTAAACTCCAGCACTCCAGCTTCCTGACGCTCTTTAATACTTTTAAAACTTTTCATAATTCTTCAGAAACTTCCTGTCTCTGCACATTGTTTTTCAAGCAATCATTTGTGGTAATACAGTGTGAGGCTGATGTGCATCTAACAGGAGTTGATGAAGCTGAGAAGGAAGGAGGCTGATCTGAAGCAGATTAGGGCCCAGATTCAGGGAGTCCAGATGCGCCTCAAATACACCAACTGTGAGCTAGAGAGCATCCGCAAGAAAAGCATACCAGCTTGCCTGACCGTAGGCTGTTGTTTGATCTCTTTCTTCTCTCTCTCTCTCTCTCTCTCTCTCTCTCTTCCCCTGCCTTCCCTCTCTCACTCTCTTGTTCCATTACTCTTTCTTTTTTTTTCTTCCACTAAACATTCTTCTTACCCTTTTATGTTGTGTGTGTGTGTGTGTGTGTGCGGGCGCATACGTACATGCTTGTGATGGCTGCAGGAGATCTCCAAGTTTGAGAGTGAGCTTGTAAACCTTGAGTCTCAGATCCAGATGCAGGCCATGAATGTGAGTGTAAAGGATGATGAGATGAAGTCCATTCAGGATGCTCTCAATCAGGTGACTCACTCATACAGCAATGCCTCTCATTTTACTTGATCTTTCATTATTTTTTCTTGTGCCTTTTAAAAGTTAATTAATGTGATCGTTAATTCTTTAATTAAGTCCTTTTTGCTGTAATGTGCGAGTGGGAGGCGAACGCAAATGCTGAGGAACGCGAGGTTTTTAGGGGGGCTAATCCAAAATTAGAGTCTGAATGAAAAACAACCGTCCCATCTGTACACTGGTGTAAACACAGGAACGATGCAGATGTTGAGAGTTGATGTTGCCTTTACATTTTACTGGCTTCCTTTTGACCAAACCTTTTCACAATTTTCCTCTCAGTAGGAAATCAGCCAGAAGTAGCCAATCAGCCGTAATTAATTAATTGGTTAAGTATGTGACTGAGCGCCCCTGTGGAGCTGTGCGCCTCAGCATGGAGCTGCGGTAGGGTCTGCTGGACTGGGGGCAGGCTTTACGCGGGTCCTTAGTGCCGCCGTTTGAGTAGATGCAGAGAGCTACTGGCTAGTCTGCTCCTTCCTGTCACGGCTGCAGGTGGAGGACTTGGTGTTCTGTGAGTTCTGTGCGGAGATAGGGGTGGCCAACATCCGCGAGTATGAGATGGACCGTGTGAAGCAGCACGAGGAGTTTGAGGAAAAGAGGTTTGAATCTCGCACACACACACACACAATACCTGCTCCCATCAGTACGATGAAGTTCTGAATGTTTGACGACTGTGTCGGCCTCTGGACCGGCTCCTGTGGAAGAGTCCGAGCAGCAGGGGACACTGAGCTGTCAAAGTGACCCGCCAAAGTGTGTGCAGCTTTGTGTGCATCTTTTCTACCAGGTTGTTCTGTTCTACTGTAATAGTAATAATCCAGAGTAAAGCCTGCGTGTGCTTCACATGTGGTCTGTGCAGGCTGAGCTTTGAGACTCAGTGCACACGTCTGAGCACACAGCTGGAGTACGAGCAGGACCAGCTGGTCAAACAGAAGAACCACATCAACAAAACCAAGGAGTCCATCAGGAATGAGGAGGAACTCGTTGTCACCATGAAACAGGCAGGCCCGATTACACACTCCAAACCTGTCGATTATTTAAGCTTCATTCTAAGCATCAACGACACTTCATTATTAAGACACAAACATTTCTCTGTACCTTTTTAATTGTACATTTTTTAGAATGTTTCTTGCCTCCCTGCCAGACCAGGAAGCTGTTGTGGTTCTTTGGTACCAAGAGCTCCGCAGGTATCAAGATTTCCAGGCCTTAAAGCGAAGGGCCTGCTGTTTCTGACCGTTGGTGCGTTCCTCAGGAGGAAGAACAGCTGCTCGCTGCCCTGGATGAGGCTCAGTCTAACCTCCAGGAGCTGAGGAACCTTCTGGTGGGACAGACGGCCAGCGTTACAGATGCCAAGAATGAGCTGGACAGCAAGACCAGGGGCCTTCAGGAGAGATCCAGGTATGTGTGTTTGGTGAGTGTGGGACACGCACACAGGAGAGGTCTGGGTATGTGGTCCAGGCATGTGTGGTATCAAGTTTACCTATAATCTCTTCAGAGTCTGTCTGTTCCTCTCTCTCTCTCTCTCTCTCTCTCTCTTTCTCTCTCTCTTTGTACCTCCACCACCACCACCAGGGAGCTTGTGAAACTGCAGAAGGAGCTGATCTCTGTGGAGGCCGCTCTGGAGCATCAGAGGCTGTTCAAGCACAACCTGCTGCTGGGCTGTAAGATTGAGGACCTGCCCCTCACCTTGCTCTCCGGGACGCTGGATGACATCAGTGATGTTCAGGTAGACACGGAGGACATGGCCGAGGCCTGTTGTCCAAGCGCTGGGGAAGGCTAGAGTAAAGGAGACACCCAGAATCCCTCTCATCCCTTGATTAATCACTGCACAGATGTCAAAACTCGATAATGTCCCCACCACTCACTCTATGTACTTCCAGCTGCAGCCCATATATACACATATACTGCCTCTCTCTATATATATATATATAGAGCACTTTGCTTGCACAGTTGATGCAGCTGTCCTTCGTCAGCTGTCCATCATCAGCTGTGCAAGCAAAGTGCTTCTGAATTAATAGGAGAAGGAAAAGTAGATGTATATATATATATACATATTAGTCCAGGCAAAAACAGTCCTGACCATGAACTTATAATACCAAAAACTTCATAGTGGAGTTGATATGAATTATGATAAGGGAAAGATGATATAATACATAATTTATGAATAATCCATTAATAATAAATGAATACTAATAACACAATGAGTGTGGAGAGGACATGTAAATTACCAATACAGAGAAAAGAGTTTTAAAAAGCAAAAATTAATTCCTGTATACAGGCAACAGCTTCTAACCTCCCATTAGCGGCGAGGATTTAACTCTGAATATTCGAGCTCACAAATGGTAAAGCACTTGCAACATGTTTACCCAGACGGCAGCTTTACTTTTTGAAGGGTCTGACAGGAGCTGCTATGCTGTGGTTATTCCCAGACTGATACCTGGATCTGTACTAAAGCACATAATTTTTTTCCTTTTGAGGTGCCTCCTGCTGGACATTTACAAAACTGCACTTAAACTTGAATACATCAGTTTCACACTGGGCAAATTATATAAACGTTCGTGAATATAGACATAGCAATGACTGTATCGATTCATGTATCGGTAAGAACATATTCACGATATATTGTTGCATCGATGTGTTGTACACAGCCGTACCTATAACACTGAGAAAACGGTTAGAAAGGCGTTAACAGTACGTCAGTCTGTAGCACGTTGCTCCACTGTTTAGTACCCACAGGCCGTTTGGGAGTGGCAGATACCATGTTAAATCCCTCTGATGTAATGTCAGCACCAAGCTCTTAATTTTTCCCCACATAAGCCACAACTCTGCCCTTGTCGTTGAGGTATTTCACTTAATCTTCCACAGCTGACACAACAGGACACACAACCTACAGATTCAGATGACGTGAAAGCCGTGCTGGTTGTTCAGAGTTGGCCGTGCGTGAAGTATGAGACTTTTGCTGTAATCCGTCGGAGACACAGATGTCTCTCTCGGTTGGTATTAACTGCTTTAAGCAAAGCTCTTGAATTACTTTTAATGGTGAGATCCAACGGACTTCACAAACCTTTTTCAGTCACGGATGTATCTTATTCTGAAAGGCTCATTTGACCTCCTATATGCAAACTCTTGGCTACGGCTGAACTTTGCTTGAACAACAAAACTGCTTCATGAGTATGAAATGATGCAGATTGTGATGGTGCAGTCTGGGTGGCCAATCAGAGTCCCAGCAGAGTGGCCAGGTGAGCACCACACTATAGGTGCCAGACTCAACATGTGGGCGGCGTTTCTGTGTGTCTAGAGCAGCGTTATGGAGCAGCGTTATGCAACTATGCAGTGGTGGACCACTGTCCCATTTGGAAAGGGGGAGATGGGTAATGAAACAGAAATGTGCTTGCATTGTTCCTTCACTGGTTGCCTGCTGTGTCTTTAAAGGTCTTTGCTCTCCCACACAGCTGGACTCTGAGTCCCAGAGTGTCTGCACACTGGACATTTATGAACGTGAGGGGCAGATGGTGTTTGACTACGGACCCTTGGAAGACAGACTGAAGGTGAGGATAAGGACACACACACGCATACACACACAAACAAATGCATACACACACACACAAGCAGAAGAGTTGGCCAATAGAGGCCCATTTCTCCAGATCATTGTAGTGTTAAAGTCATCGTTAATTAGAGAGGATAATGTGTACCATTTAAAGATGATCTTTGTTTTGCGAGGCTATTGAGCAACCCAGCCCTGATGAGTCACTCTGAGGTTTTCACTTTTTTATATACGATTTTTTTTTTATTCCTTTCAAAGATTACATCTTGGCTAGAGGAAATTTTAGTTTACTGTTATTGATCTGTGTGTGTGTGTGTGTGTGTGTGTGTGTGTGTGCAGAGTCTGACTGAAGAACGAGACGTTGAGAACCAGGTAGAGACCTTGAAAGAGAAGGTATCATCTCTGGAGAAACTGATCCATGCATCCAAACCACCCAACATGAAGGCCCTGGAGAAGATGAGAGAGGTGAAGGACAGCTTCCGTGGAGTTGTGGATGGTACGGACACACACTCACATATACATACATACACATACACACTCAGAGGAAATCATGAATTCCTTGTGAGTGCCATCCTGAACCACAAGGAGGCATGCTCTTAAATTCATACACTGTGTGTGTGTGTGTGTGTGTGTGTTAGCATTTGAGGTTAGCACAAGCGTAGCTAAGAAGTGCCATCAGGAGTTTGAGCAGGTGAAGGCCAGGCGCTTCTACCTGTTCAGCCTGTGCTTTGAGCATGTGTGTGTGGCCATCAACCAAATCTACAAACAGATGTGTATGAACGACAGTGCCCAGGTGAGAGTTCCACTCTCCGCCTCTCCCCTTCTCTCTCAGCCAGGCTGCATTGATCAGATAATAGCTGTGGGTCTCCAGGATCCTGTCCTCGATGCTGGCTGCAAGGATAATCTCTCAAATTACTCAAACATTCTCATGAATATGCACAGATGTTTGTCATTTTATCTACAAATTCTACCAATAAGCATTTTCCATTTGTGATTTAGACCTGCATGTCAGCCTGTCTGTGTGTCATCCTGTCTGTGTGTCTGTGTGTCAGCCTATCTGTGTGTCATCCTGTCTGTCTGTCTGTGTGTCAGCCTATCTGTGTGTCATCCTGTCTGTCTGTCTGTGTGTCATCCTGTCTGTGTGTCAGCCTATCTGTGTGTCAGCCTATCTGTGTGTCAGCCTATCTGTGTGTCATCCTGTCTGTGTGTCATCCTGTCTGTGTGTCTGTGTGTCATCCTGTCTGTGTGTCATCCTGTCTGTGTGTCATCCTATCTGTGTGTCATCCTGTCTGTGTGTTTGTGTGTCAGCCTGTCTGTGTGTCTGTGTGTCATCCTGTCTGTGTGTCTGTGTGTCAGCCTATCTGTGTGTCAGCCTATCTGTGTGTCATCCTGTCTGTGTGTCATCCTGTCTGTGTGTCTGTGTGTCAGCCTATCTGTGTGTCAGCCTGTCTGTGTGTCAGCCTATCTGTGTGTCATCCTGTCTGTGTGTTTGTGTGTCAGCCTATCTGTGTGTCATCCTGTCTGTGTTTGTGTGTCAGCCTATCTGTGTGTCATCCTGTCTGTGTGTCTGTGTGTCAGCCTGTCTGTGTGTCATCCTGTCTGTGTGTCTGTGTGTCATCCTGTCTGTGTGTTTGTGTGTCAGCCTATCTGTGTGTCATCCTGTCTGTGTGTCTGTGTGTCATCCTGTCTGTGTGTCTGTGTGTCAGCCTGTCTGTGTGTCATCCTGTCTGTGTGTCTGTGTGTCAGCCTGTCTGTGTGTCATCCTGTCTGTGTGTCTGTGTGTCAGCCTATCTGTGTGTTTGTGTGTCAGCCTATCTGTGTGTCATCCTGTCTGTGTGTCTGTGTGTCAGCCTGTCTGTGTGTCTGTGTGTCAGCCTGTCTGTGTGTTTGTGTGTCAGCCTATCTGTGTGTCATCCTGTCTGTGTGTCTGTGTGTCAGCCTGTCTGTGTGTCTGTGTGTCAGCCTATCTGTGTGTCATCCTGTCTGTCTGTCTGCTGCAGGCTGTTCTGACTATGGAGAACCCAGAGGAGCCCTATCTGCATGGCATCAACTATAACTGTGTGGCCCCTGGTAAGAGATTTATGGCCATGGACAACCTGTCAGGAGGAGAGAAGTCCATCGCAGCCCTCGCCCTTTTGTTCGCTATTCACAGGTAACACTAGAGCCGCGAGAGACGAGGAGACAGCATGTTATTTCTGCGGCCCTTTCTCGTAGCAGTGCCTGAGAAGAACCTGTTTAATTCAGACATCCTCTGCTGACTGGAATGACTGGGAATACTGAGAATAACCAGTGCTCATTTCCAGTACGTTGCGTTCAGTTTTCTTGGCCCCTGGCTCATCAGGTTTTCATCGTTCTGTCCCAGTTTTCGTCCTGCTCCGTTCTTTGTGCTGGACGAGGTGGACGCTGCCCTGGACAACACGAACATCGGCAAGGCAAGACCAGCCCCACGCCGCCGCTCACAGTAACACTCACTCACAGCAGAGCGGCTGAACTCTCCTGTGGATAAGCACTACGTGACGCGGGGCTTCCCCATACCACTCCCAACATCCCTGTGCCAGGGAGTCTGGTGTGCATCTCAGGTACTAATGTTTGGGTGTTTTCTTCTTGTTCAGGTGACAAGCTTCATTAGGGAGCAGTCCAAGGAAAACTTCCAGATCATCGTCATCTCACTGAAGGAGGAGTTTTATTCACAGTCCGACGCTTTGCTGGGGGTCTACTCTGAGGTACACACACACACACACACACACACAGATGTACATGCATGATTGAATTAAATATGAATCCTTAATTTCCTCATACAACACATATGGAATCAGTGCTCAGCTGCTCCTGTTCATGCCTAGTTTTTCTTAGAGCTTCTTTTTGTCGCCCCCTACAGTTTGATGAGTGCATGTTCAGCAAGCTCCTCTCCCTGGACCTCACTCCTTACCCCTTCAGCCAGGAGAACAAAGAGACTGAAGCAGGCGTGAAGGACAAAAGGGTGAAAAAGTGAAATGAAGAGAAGTTGCATTTGTTGGTGAACACACACACAAATGTCTGCCTGAACACTGCTTAGATGAGACGCGTTCCAATTTTATTTCTACACAATTTCCTATAAATGCCTTCATACAGTTTTCAATAGCAGGCCCTTTGCCTTAATTTTTGAAGATTAAGTGTTTCAGTTTATTATTTAAAATAAAATAAATATTTACAATGGTTTTATATCAAATGAATGTAAGAGTTTCATTGTTTACTTTCTATTTTACATGTATGTTCTATTTTACAAGCACTTTCTTGTATAAAAGGTGAATTGTTTGTGAATTGTCAAGAGCTTTTCCTAAAAGGTTTTTGGATAAGCCAAAGAAGGTTTGTTGTAGTTTTGCTGATATGATTATGTTCGCTGTTTAAACTTGTTTTTCATTGTTCTAATAAATTCTTTTGTAGTTCTGTGAAGATTTTTTGCTTTTTAAATTTTCTTTACATTAAGCATTAAGACTTCTGCAGAGTTCAGACTGGACATCTGCTCATTGGTGCTGCTTTCCTACACACACTCCTCTCTCTGTCATGCTCCACTCCTTCCTTGGGTGGGGATTGGACAGAACGATCAGCATTGTCTCTTACTAAAGCCCTCTGAATCTCACCTCATGGTCTGCTCCCTTTGTGGAGTTTGCTGGTGTTTCTCATGGCATCCTACACTGTAGTCACTGTGCCAGTGAGAAGCAGCTGCAGCAGTTTGGACGCCCTGCGATTCTTCCTCTGGGTCAGTATCGCTTAGTGTGGTCTGATTCTTCCTCTGGGTCAGTATTGCTTAGTGTGGTCTGATTCTTCCTCTGGGTCAGTATCGCTTAGTGTGGTCTGATTCTTCCTCTGGGTCAGTATCGCTTAGTGTGGTCTGATTCTTCCTCTGGGTCAGTATCGCTTAGTGTGGTCTGATTCTTCCTCTGGGTCAGTATCGCTTAGTGTGGTCTGATTCTTCCTCTGGGTCAGTATCGCTTAGTGTGGTCTGATTCTTCCTCTCGGTCAGTGCTGTTTGTTGAGTTACTTGGATGTACAGGGATTACCACAGATGGCTTGTTTGGTTTCCTAGGTTTGTCTTATCCGTTGTGACAGTAAAGTGAAAAAAAGTGAATTTTTTTCTTAAAGATGGCTGTAGTCACTTGTTCTTTTGGGTGATTGCTGTACAAAGCACATTTGCAGTATGCCCTGTACACTGCTTCATACCTTGTACATAATTGTAGCTGTGTAAAGTCATATAGACATTTCAGGTATGAGCAAGCAAAGGCTGCAAAACGGGTGGGTATTCTGAGACACTGACCTGGTGTTGAAGTGACAAGTGTCCGGTGTGATGACGCCTTACGTGTAGCCTTGTCTTTATTTTGTGATTGTTGACAATATTGCCACCCTTTGCCTGGATTTTGGACTGATGCAGTTCATGACTCAACAAAGTTTTGTGCAATCTATTTTCGTTCAGCTCCATCTTAGCAAACTGTCCAAGAATGGTCTCTAGAGGGACTGGAAACAATTTCAAACAGATGCACCCACACCCAACTAGAACAAAATCCCAAATCCAGTTGAATTCTAAGTAATAAAAAGTGTTTTTTACATCCTTATATTTTGTGAACTTTTTTTTTACTGTTTATTGTTTTCATGTTGGAATTGAAAGATGCTTATCTATCAAATGTAAAAATGACATTACAGGAGAGTACCCTACTACTAGTAGGACTATAGTTTCTAACTTTTTTGTTTTGTGTAATTCTTTCTGACATGTGGATACATGTCATTATATTAATTAACCCTTTATTAATTAATTAATATCCTCTGGCAAAAGAAAATGGTGACACCTATGGCATTTTTCATGCCCAATGAGAATGGTGTTGATTGGCTAATGATCAGTGCATGGCGGCGCTTGGATTCTGAGATTTAGGGATATGGATCTACTCTGCAGTGATAAACATGGAGCACCTGTAGGGCGTTTTATTGGTTCTATTGCCCCTGCATCAGTGGCCTCTGTGCTGTTTCTAAGCGATCCACCTGGTGACTTGTGGTTTAGGAGTTCTGATTGGTTCTTTTTTTTCCCCTTGGGCAGGTGAAGAAACTTCAGGAGCTGGAGAGGGAGAAGGACAGGTGGTGGTTTGGGATGAAGGCACCGGAGCAGGCCCAGGTCTGGACGGGCTGCACACTAGAGGCAAACAACAGACAGCAGAGCTACAGTGAGACCGGAGAGTTAGAGGAGGTGTGTGTGTGTGTGTGTGTGAGAACACACACCTCGGCTTTGTTGTGTGTATGTGCGTTTCCGTTCAGAACACGCTGAAAACGCATTCGCGTGTGTTGTGCATGTTGCTTCCCGTGCTGTAGGGAGTCTTTAGCACCAGCCCTGTGTGGGCTCAGGAGCAGAGGGAGAGCAGCACTCTCAACAGGCTGGAGGCTGAGCCCCCCTCTCCAGTTCAGACGGCCCGCAGGTGCTGTTAACATGCTGCAGACTAGCTGCGCCTTCCATAACCATGCAGCAGTCCAAGTTACTGATGCCAATTTATACTTTTACATCAGTGCAATATTGGCCAGAACACATGCACATACATATTACTTTACCTCTGATAACATTCTCATACATTCTCAAGGAACATCGCTTCTGTTTTCTTTTGTTTTTCAGATGTCCTGGGAGTCAAGTTGAAGCAGGTTTAGAATATCTGCCCACAGCATGAGAAGGCACTGTAATGGACATCAAATGGGCAAATGATCTGGTACCATACTAATAGAAAATTGTTCATTTGATAATAGTGACCAACTCACTCTGTTCATTTACATGTTGACAAGTTTCACTAAAAATGCAATACTTCGAATACAATCGAATCTGATTAATCTTACTGAACTTGGAAGGACTGTTTTAAACATTTCACTTGTGTTTTTAAATTACTTAAAACATTAAAAATAACAGAATTTCTGTACATGTAAAACTGAGTCTAGCGGATATGGTGATCTTAAATCTCAGTTGTACGCACGGCAGCAGCAATTTTTCAGCGGCAATAAAAAACAAATAATCGAGCGCCGGGACTTTTATGTTGAATGATTCCCATTCCGTTAGCCATATTGGAAACAGTCTGGCGGCGAGTTTAAAAAGGCAGACAACTGACATCTTCTGGGTGCAAAGACAACGTTTCCTTATTAGGAATTAGTAAAATAACGAGTGGAAGTTTTGTAGTTGAAAACATGTTACGGAGGAGAAGTAGCAGCAATGGTGCAAAAGGCCCGAGGAAGCGGCGTAGCAGCAGCGTGAGTTTTGACGAATTCGGCTTTGCGTTAAGTAAAAAAGAGAAGAAACTGCAACACAGATGCCATGACTACAGGTACGTGCGGCATTCGGTTTACATGAGTTTAAGTAATACGTTAGCTGGAGGGTTTCATGATTAATTTTGAAGAAAAATTGTGTTTTTTTTTCTCGCTAGCTATCCCCAACCAAATGCCGTTAAAGTCAAAGAACTGTGCGAACTTCTCAGCTATTGGAATGGATCCAGTTTCCTTTGTAAAAGTCAGGTATGACTTTTTTTCTCTTCAAGGCTACATTGTGTTGATTATTTATGATAGTTCATTGCGGCGTTGACGGGTTGCGTGTCTTCGTTCTCAGATTGAGCGATTTATCCGCATCGGTATACCCCCAGCGTTGCGGGGGCGGGTGTGGACGCGACTGCTCAATGTCGAGGCCGTCAGGATGTCCAGTGATTTCAGCTACCAGGTCTGCTCCATCTGGTGCATTTTGGGGGAAGAGAGTTTCTTTTTGTGAACACGGTGGGCAGGGTACCTGTAACAGAGACCGTCATGCGTCTAGTCTTGCAACCCGTGGAAATGTTCAACGTGCAAGAATCCACCGGTGACAAATTGATGTGTTCAGTCAGGTTGATGAGCGCTATGCCGTACCTGTAAATCACTTTTAACAGATAAATAACTACTGTAAGCTTATCACGTGCAGGAATTGCAACAGTGTGTTTTTTTTTTTTACTTTTAGAAGCCTTTGTGTTTCTCATCGTCATTACTTATACAGCGTGTGTTAGTTGAGACTTCAGGGTGTAGCTGCTTACACCGTTTAACCGCCTGCATGTCCTTCCCAGGTTTGCCTGGGTGAAATCAGGAAGCCTCTGATGGACGTTGGCTTGAGCGAGTATGGCCTCATCTCGGCCATCACTGCGCCGTGCGACCGCGATAATGGTGTCGGCTCGGAGCTCGTCACGCCCTCCGGCGCGGATGCGGGGCTCTTCAGACAGATCGCTCTGGACCTGCGTGAGCCCCACCCACACACCCACCGCCCTCTGCCACGCCGACGGGAATAACCATTTGGACTTGTCTTTCTTGCTCTGAAAGTTGCCAAAGCAAAGAAAGTTGGCCCGTTGAACTTGTTGGTTTTGTGTCTGTAGTGAGAACAAAAGCATATGAGCGAGATGTCTGAGATTGCATATATATATATATATATATATTGGTAATGGTGAAACTGTATTGTTATATTGTTTTTATAAGTGCTGAAATTTGAAAATACAGTAGGTTATATGAGAGATTGATAATGGATCAACAGAGAGAAAAGTGACTTATGGTTTATTGTTTTGTGCTTCAGCTAGTAATAGCTTGGTACTCTGCCAAAATACTTGGGAACATCATAGGAAGTCATAATCGTTTTGTTGTAGCCAGGATTTACAGATAATCGTATGAGACGAGTGTACTTGTGCAGACTGAATGTTTACGGCTAAACGTTGCTGCTTTGTGTGTTGTAGAGAGATCGTTCCCAACTCACCGCTCTCTCATGGGAGACAGCCCTGAAGCCATTGAGGGACAGGCGAAGCTTTTTCGAGTGCTCACTGCCTACGCCAAATACAACCCTCAGATCGGATATAGCCAAGGTGACATTTTATATTTCCATAGTTACTCTTGTAGCTCTTATAACTTGAGCAAAAAGCGAAACTGTTTCGCCACAAGATGGCGATAAAGAACTACAAGATGCCGAACATTTTTTTCTTCTTAAACGGGTCTCTAAATATGTAATTGAAGCCTGTCATTTTCGCTTGACTTGTATATCCCCTTCGGGACTGGCTTTGGTCCAGGACTTCATGTTTGTGAAGGCTGAGGTTTCTGATGGTTTCTTTATCCTCTCTTCAGGGATGTCCTACATTGCTGCAGTGTTCCTAATGATCCTAGATGAAGAGGAAGCCTTTTGGGCCATGGTGGTTCTGCTTGAGAAACCCAAGTACCTCTCTGAGCTCTACGAATCATCACTCAAAAAGTAGGTGGTTAGAGTATGCCTGTAAACGTCCAAGATGTCACAAACACAATTGGTTAAAAACTTTAAAGCCACTTATTAATGGTGATGCTTTTGCATTCTGGGTATTTTTCTTCTAGCCTTCTTTTTCCTGTACACCAAATAACATGATTTGATTATGTGTTTTCTAGGATCCAGCACCAGGCGCTGGTGTTTCAGCAGTTACTAAAACATCGGAAACCACAGCTCTCCCAGCACATGGTAATCACGGGGATGACTGCTAGGGCTTTAGCAGAACACTGCTCAGCAGCTTTGCCCACTGCACATGCCTGTAATCCTCATTGGCTCCCTTCCTCAATCTGAATGGGGAGATCAGTCTTCTTTCTTCCCAATGCAAATCTTACTATGATCACAGTGTCACCCTGCACTGCCTGATCTCTTACTGTCTGTTTCTCTCTTCTATCCCTTCATCCTTCTCTCTCTCTCTCTCTCTCTCTCTCTCTCTCTCTCTCTCTCTCTCTCTCAGCCTTCTTATCCAGACATGCATTGATCCCGTATAATTTTTTTTCACATTACTGTGAGTGTGTGTGAGGCAGTTCTAGACCTATCTTGGTCTTAAAACCGTGCACTGTGCTTATAGTACACGATGACGGAGATTGCTGACCACGTTCCTACACACCGCGATGCAGACGCTGCGAAAATCCAAGCGCGGCTGCCTGAAGCAACAGCTTTCAGAGCTGCGCTCGCTGTGTTTACACTGGGATTCACTGTGCATGGTGGAATCAAACACCCCAATGTACTGACTAATGATGGGATGGACAAGCTTACTAGAGCTTTAAGAAAATTGTGTTTGTGATGACGGTGGTTTAAAATGTCACGCTAGCGATCAGTCGCTATGTATGTTACCCGGCTATGTCTGGGAGGTTCGCTTCAGCGCTAGCTCATCCGCGTACCTCCAGCTGGGCCTGCAGCTCCGTGTCTCTGTGTGTGAACACTCCCTGCTTGAGGTTTACTGTTGCAGAGGTGCCACTTCATCCTACAGCTCAGCCGAGCCGGTGTGTAGGAAGCGGACTTGGCCCGTGTGATGGGGAGAACGCCGTGTGTTCTGGATGTGCTTACAGCGGATGGGCCATGTTTACTTGTGCACGTAAAGTGCCTATCGGGGATATCAAAGCTTTCAAATATTCTCTTCCTTTCAGGAGAAGCTTGGTGTTTCGTCACTCCATTTCATCATGCAGTGGTTCCTGACGCTCTTCACCTGTCTACCGTGCTGGGACTCCGTGCTGGCCATCTGGGACCTCTTCCTGCTCCATGGTACAGTAGTGGCTGTTGGGTTCTGTGGGCCCTGCTGCCTGTGACTGGGAGACCCTCACTGTGGTGACTGCAGCTCTGCTGTCTGAGGTCTTGGTTGCAGCTGAAGTTTGTGGCTTTCGTTCCTTTGAGCGTGCCATGTAACCTCAAGTTACTCTTTATTAACTGCCCCTTCCTATTAAATTATGTGTATTGTTGCATAAAGGGCAAATATTGGCATTGGAAAACGTGTCAAAGAGTGAAACTATGCACAGTTAATGGGTATAGCAAAATAGCATCTCTGTGCTAAAGAGCACTGTGCTAAAATGGCTCTGATGGCTAAGGACATTTACAACTAAATTCTGGAATCCCAGTTAGTTCTTGTTGAAATGCTGTGTGGTGTCTGCAGTCCTGAGTGTGTGTGTGTGTGTTCATGTGCCTGTCCTGCTCTTCCTGTGTGTGTGCAGGCGTGGCGGTGGTGTTCCGTGTGGGGCTGGCCATCCTGCAGCTGATGGAGTCCCGTCTCCTCAGTGTGACGGAGGAGGCGGCCGTGCTTCCCGTCCTGCTGCGTGTGCCTGTGGACGTGTGAGTCCCACCCTCTCACCCCTGTCCCCACACCCCACCTACTCGACATGACCACACTGGGGCAAAAGTCCAGTAACTAATGTTTCTGTTAGCATCATTTGCTTACAAGTCACAAATTGGCATCCGTCAAGATGTTCTACAGAGTAGACCGCTGTTGGGTAGTTGGGTGGTTTCTGATTTTGTCTATAGGCAACGTGAAACGCCTGCAAGTGTGTGTGTGTGTGTGTGTGTGTGGAGATTGGTGGTGCATGTGGGAGAGGGCTGTTCCTGTGATGAAGGCAGGAGACATGGGGCTTATCCAGTTCCTGCGTCCGTGTCTGTTAAAGTCCAGCTTCAAAAACAGGAGGCAGGCAGTCGTTTCATTTGTCCACATGGCTCTGTTGATATTACGCTCTCCGTGGCAACCTGGCCTTGATTGCGTCTGTCTAGTGTCCTGAGGTAAAGGGTGAGGTAGCGCTGGAGAGCGGGATGGCTCTGACTTCAGCCCGCACGCCCTCCACACACACCCGCAAGCCCCCCACACACACCCGTGCAACAGTGATATCGCTGGTGATTTGCTGAAAGGTGGTGCTGGCCTGCGGGTGGGCAGAAGCCCCTCCATCTCTGGGTCCAGGTGGTGCCTGCAGTGGAGGTGATTCTCCCGCCAGGCTGACGAACCGCACCACGAGTGACACATCAGACCAGAGTTGTTGTGAAGCTGGCTGTGCTGCTCAGGGCCTAAACCACCAACACCCAGTGCCTCTGCTACAGTTTCATACACAGTTTTGTAAGTGTGTGTGTGTGTGTGTGTGTGTCTTTTCCAGCTCTCGATACTGCGTACTTGTACCTGCTCTCTGGAACATTGAGGTACAGGAGTGGGAGATCAACTGTATGAACAGCCTCATACTGGAGGAGACGGCTGAGGAGCACAGCGCAAGTACACACACACACACACACACACACACACACACACACACACAAAAGCCTCATACTGGAGGGGATGACCAAGGAGCACAGCACAAGAACACGCACGTTTTAAAAATGTATATAGTACTTAAGGACAATATATGCTGAAATATGAGTAAAACTTTTAAAAAGTTGCTCCATTCCAAGGATGCTGGAGGGTCTGTGTTCCTGTCCATGTGATCTGGGAAGGTGGGGGGGGGGATTAGGCCAGGCCAGGCGTGAGGGTCAATGCTGCCGGTGTGGGAGGGTTCTGTGACTGGCCCTCTGGGCCTGGATGATGGTGCACAGGAGCTGTGGGACACTGAGCTGTGGCACACTGGCTCTGGGTGCTTCATTACAGCGTCAGGGCTGGAACCTCTTAGTTGGACTGTTTTTTCAGGGTTTTTTTCTTCTACTCTTCACGGGTAATCGTGCGTGCACAGACATGCCCATGACAATAAGCCATGATGAAGTAAAGGTTGGTTCTTTGAGCATTTGACAGAATAATTAGATGTTCGCGCGAAGTCCGTTTTCCTCCGAGGCAGCAGGTTCTGGTTCTCCTGTGTAAGCGTTTGCCCCGGGCCTACGGACCGCGCGTAGCACGTCCGCTCCTCCGCCCTCGCTAGGCTGCTGTACTCAGCACCTGCAGGGTCTCTGCCTCAGTTCAGCTCCACAGCTCATTACCCACAACCACCCTCGTCTGTCTGCCCTGCTATCCCGTCTGTCTGTCTCGTCTCATCCCCGCGTCCCTGAGGGGAGAGGGGCGTGTTCAGCAGGGCTGTAGGGACTGAAGATGATGGAATGGCTGGCTGGCTGACACGTGTTTCTCCGTCTGCCCGCTGTGACTCAGCACCTTTAAATGCAGGAGAAACTCCCAGAGGGTGTGTGTGTGTGTGTGTGTGTGTGTGTGTACACTTAAGGGGGATGTCTTGTTGGGTACCCTAGTGTAAAGTTAATTGAAAGGCTCAGCATTGGGTGTGTGTGTGTGTGTGCACGCGCACGCGCGTGTGCGAAATGTCTTCAGGGCAGAGACGGAGTGAGTCATCCAGTGAGCTGTCAGCCTTGTTAGCATCATTCTGTTAGCACTGTAATGAAAACAAACTCTGAGGCCTTCTCTCTCTCTCACACACACACACACACACACACACACTCCCACTGAGCAGCCTCTCATTGTCGGAACACCTGTTCGGTGGGAAGCCACTGAATGACCACAGCTCTCAGACTTCTCTCTGCGGTTACTGTGGGCTGATTTAACAGTGTTTAGGACCGGGGTGTTTGCAGTGTGTCTTTGATCTCCGCCTGCGGCAGGGTCTCCCCCCTCAGCTCCGAACCCTGACAGCCATCACACTCTTCCTCCTCATGCTGGAGTTTCTGTGCAGGTCATTGGAATGGCATCCCAACACGATTCGATTAGCCTTGTGTTTAAGTGCCAGTGAGATCAAATGAGACGTGTTGGACGAAGGAAGAAATCTCCCTTTGCCATCTTTCCCTGTGAAGCTTTAACAGGATTGCCTCACTACTGTAAAAATCTGTGTCTCTGCCCTGGTGTGCAGTGTCTGGGGGGGTTCAGAATGTGTGGGTGTGTATAGAGCCCAGTGTCCGCTGCACAGAGGCGAGAATTATATTCTGCTTGTGTGAGCGTGTTCCAAACCGTCAAAGCCACGCCAGCACACCAGAGACCCGCCGAGCAGGTGCATCCTTCAGAACCCCCCTTCCCCCCCCCACCTCCACCTCTATTTCTCTCAGCCCCTCTCTCAATCCCTCCCTCTCTCTCTCTCTCTCCCTCTGTCAATCCCTCTCCCAGTCCCAGTTCCCTCTATAACTCTCCATCTCTGTCCATCTCTGTCTCTGACGCGCGCACACACACACACACACTCTCTCAGTCCCGCCTCTCAACCCCTTTGTCCCGCCTGTTCTTGCTTAAGCAGCAGGGTTGAACATTTCCAGGTCCAGCTGACCACAGCACTGCATAGATTAGAGTTGGCTCGACTTGAAGAAGAGCCGGGTGTGTTGAGGTGGGCGGGCACTAGTCAGGGGCGTACCCAGGCCGTGCCTGGAACAGCTCACAGTGGTCATAACCCCACAGGTCCTCAACTGTGTGTGAAAACGTAGCCGCACTTTCACCGTTTTCACTGAGGTTGTTCTGCCAGATTACTGTAGAATGTTGTAATTTGTATGAACCTATGGGATTATGTAATCCCTTGCATCTGCTGTAACAGACTTGTCCAGTCACTTTGAAATCTCCTGTGTATACAAATATGGTTTCGGCCGCGTTGCTTTGAATCCTACAGATAGCATATTCGAGCGTTGCAGGCTGACCTGTCCTTTTCGGGTAACCCGAGCGCTCTCGAGCACAACGAAGCTCCTTCCAGCTAGCGTTAGCAGACAGGACAGCAGCTCCGCGCCTGTGCGTTCACGCTTTCGTCTGCCTTCGTGAGGGGAGTTGGGAGGGTGGTGTTGGAGCTGAAGCTTGGGCCTCAGACCTGCTGGGGTGGAGAGGTGGAGTTTCTCTTGGCTTTGAACTTCGTACAGGTATTAAACTGGTGTTAAACTGGCCTGGAGCTGCTGCTGTTGTCCTGGCTTGCTCTTCGTGTCGTCTTCCCAGTTCACTGAGGCCGTTGGGATATTCGATACATCTCGGGTACTTTAAAGTGGGGGTCTTCACGGGGAGGGGAGTGGTTAGCTAGCAGGCTTTCGTAGTTTGCTGAGTAACTTGAGACAAAAGTCACGACCTTTTAACACATTCCAATACAAATGTATCCTATTTTCCTGGATTTGCTTAAACGGATTTAGATTTGGATAGATTTGAATGTTTAAAAAAGAACTAATTTTGAGGTTTTATTTGGCTATTTATTGATTTATTTTTGTTTGTATTTGTTCAGTGATGCTTTGTTGTGTCTGCTGTCATAATTTTTCATTGAAGTGTTGAGATTTCAACCCAAATCTCAGTGGGAAGTAAGGCCTTGCTGTGTCACAATCTCCTTGCTGTGATGGGAAGTGTTAACTAGTCTTACATGAGGGAGGATGTCTGTGTAAAAGCTGTGGATGGAAGCCATCTGAGTTCCCAGAATCCTCCATGTCCAGCCACCGCGCCCCTCCGCTGGCCTGCTGTCCTACGCCTCTGATGCAGCAGGATATATTTATGTTCTCATCACAGATGAGCAGGTTATTTTCCCTGAGCAGAGAATCTGGGGTGTGTGTGTCTGCAGCGTTGTCTGCATATTGCTGGGCTGCGTTCTCATGCATGAGTAGATGTAATCACACACTGTAATCATGCGCTCATTCATACACACACACACACACTCTTTAGACCCATTAGAAGAAATGGCTTTGTAAAGACCTCTCAGCCCACAGGATGATGTGTTTAGCTGAGATCGGCCTGCTGCAGCTACTCTTCGTTGTCCTGTCTTAAGTCCTAAAGGACAAAAGAGCAAAGATGATCAGAAAAGGGTGAATTAGAGGCCATTACTGCAGCCATCACTGCGGACCGTGATTACAGTCGGGTGGAGAACCGGGCGTAGCTAGTTTTGGAGCAGGGCTAAAGGAAACCCCAACCTCATGTCCTGTCCTCCACCTGGCTCTCACCCCCTTATCCTCCACTTCTTCTCTGGTGTTTGACCCTCAAATTGACCACTGACCTGGGATCAAGTTTTAAAGGCCTATTAAGGTGTGACACAACCCCCCCCCCCCCCCACGCACACACACAATGGACTGGTGGAGGACAAACATGGGGTCGGAGGTCAGCACTATTCTCATCCTGCTGAGACTATTCTGAACTCCTTCAGTTACTCTGTACGTTTGCTTTTAACCTATTTGATGAGGCCACAAATCAGTTTGTCACTGTGTTTGTACTGAAACTTCACACCTCCAGGCAGAGGTATTCAAACGCTCTCCACCCAAAGCCCCTGTCAGTGTAAGACCTCTACAGCGACCGTAGAACACCAGGTCAAATCCTCCTGTTTGAAAGTTCTATTGACCGGCTAACACAATAAGATGAAGAACTTCACATGACTATTGGAGCTTCTCAACGGTTCTGCTCATGTGATCGTAACACACTCCTGCTCGAGGAGACGTTCTCTTCCAGCGCATTTCCAGAGTCGTTTAGGTTAGAGCAGCTTTGTTCTGCTCCTCTCTCACACCAGTTCGATACATGTCCGCATACGCTGAAGGTCCGTGGTGAAGCTGGGATGTAGCAGCACCGCTTGTGCCACTTTTAATGGCAGCGTCTTGTGGGTTCAGTTCACTCGGTTTCTGTGCATAAAAAGATCTTCACAGCAGAGTCACTGCAGCCATGACACACCAGCCGCTTAACACACATTTAAAATAATCTTCGTCACATTTTCTCTAACATGTGTTTGTCTTTCTAGCCCATTAGTAGTTAACATGACACCAAATTTCTCATGTGACACTGATTAATTAATGTAAAACATTATTACTAAATTAGACTGAAGCTTATGTCAAGATTACGGGTCGTTTAAATGTTTCTTTTTTTCCCAATTTGCTGTCGCACACCAATGCCCCACCTGGAATTCCTTCATGCTCCACTAGGGGGCTGAACCACAGTTTGAAATACCTCTGCCATGAGGAATAAAGGATGTTTTTCTTTGACCAGATGCTGTGCTAATTGGTAAAGTGCTAGTCTATCAAAAATGTCAGTTTCAGTGAACAATATGTACAGATTCTGAAGAGAGCTAATGAGCAGACGGGTTTGGGCACCTTGTGTGGTTTTACTAAAGATTTCAAAATACAGGCCCTGTACTCTCATGACCTTGAAAGCACAAGTTCGCTATCCAAGTCCTTTGGCTACATGACACGAAGAATCTTGTGATAATATTGATGACCAAAGTTTTAAAAGACTGAATTGTGGAATTTGTTGAATCATTTTCAGCTTCAAATTCCGTCCTGTCGGGACGTCCTGAAGTTTTGCTAATGGAGACTTTAACTATGTCTGCTTCTCTCTGTTTATTCTGCTTGTCCTGTTGATCTCTGCTGAACTCCCTGGTGGGTAGTCATTTTCTGCTTGTAGTGTCGGCGTCTCTGCTTGTGCTTGTAGTGTCGGTGCTGCTGGTCAGTTATATTTAAATTTTTTTGCCTGCTGTTCCTCTGCTGTGTTGACTCTCACTCAGAACGTCCCTCAGGACTCGCAGCTGGAGTGGATCTCGTTCACAGGCGTTTACTCTGTAAGGCTCCGTGAGCCCCTCGTGGTCATAGCCACGCCAGCGTCCGTGCCGTGCCACTCAAACGACACCTCACCGTCCTTCGTCTTCCGGAGGCACCAGACGAATGAGCGGCGGCGAGGCAGAACCCGGCAGACGGAGGCAAAGCCGAGTCATAGTTGCGGCGACTCCCTCTCACCCCTGAGCTCTGACTCCCTCCCCCTGCCTCGGAGTGCCGTCTGGGATGCCTCGTGATCTGGGCCGAGCCTCTGGATGCATGACTGACCAAACAAAAAGCAGAGAATTCACTAATCTCAGGCTTCACATAACAGATGATTGGTACGTTAACGGGTGTTTTCAGCAATCTCTCCCGAGCCTGTTGTTGTGGTTCTCTGTTATCATGAAGACATTCAAGGTGCAGTACAACATGAGATGAGGATCTGATGATGAGCAAAGCTGAAAACACGCATTTCAGTCGGTCAATGAATTTGCATTTTCATTTTAGCAGCTTTTTGCATGCAGAGGGTTCAGGCATTACTAGAGATGCAGGTGCGTGGACTTTGTTGTCAGTGCGGTAATAGAAGCAGCTCTGGTATTTTAGCAGCTTTTTGCATGCAGAGGGTTCAGGCATTACTAGAGATGCAGGTGCGTGGACTTTGTTGTCAGTGCGGTAATAGAAGCAGCTCTGGTATTTTAGCTGCGTGACATCTCCAAGTTCAGCTGCGCTGTCTAAGACCGCTTGTGTGTGTGTCCACAATGCTTGTTACCAGACCAGTTCTTCCTGCACTGCCATACATGTGCAGAACAGGAAGGGTGCAAAACTGCATATGCTGTTGACATGATCTTGTTGACGAGACCAAGTCTCATGTGCTTAACAAACATGCCCATATGTTTACTGACCTCTTGTTCCAAACTGCAAATTATAATGGAGAATTTTATATGTTCCGAGCTGGACTGGTCAGTGTGTGTGAAACCGGTTCTGCGTGTCTCCATGTTGCCAGATTAGCGTTTCTGCATGTCCGATGCCTCTGTGTGAACTCAGGCAGTACGAGCGTAGGGGTCTTCACAGTCCTAACCCCCCCTGATTCAAATGAGCTCTTGCATGTGGTCGTGTTCATCTTTCCCAGGTCCATTTGTGTTCAGTATTCTGATGGCGTGTGTGGACTTTTGTGTGGACTGGGATTTTAACTCTGAGTTTAACACGTGCACAGACGCCAGTGTTCACCCGCACGGCTGCTGCCGCTGTCGCCTGTTAACGGCGCCCGTCTCATCTTCCACTGTAGGAACCGAAGCCGAAACAACTCCATAGCCTTCAAGAAGAATTCGCAGTGGTATTTCACTACTTAAGGACTTACTGTAAAAGCTTTGGGTTGTGTTTGAGTAGACATGACTGCTCTAGTGCTGTAGTCTTATCGTGAGTCCATGGTTGTTGATGACCTTCTGAGAATAAATGTTTGTTCAGTCACGTGTGGCGAAATGCTCTTTTCATGTGGTGACGTTTTCCACCGCTCACCACCACGTAGAAAAACAGCAAGCCACTGGAATGAACCCGTCTGGCTGGGTGTTTGTCACCTGTCAAATGGACTATGACTATATTATCTGCTGTTCTGTGCTGCAGAACTTCCAGTCTTTCATTCCCAACACGTGGAAGAATCCCACGAGCCTTGCGGAGACTAGCGTGGGGTTCGCTGTGGAGCGTGCTGGGCCTCCCCTGTGGTCCTCTGGGTCAGGGCTGTCTCCAGTCCAGCTAACTGAATGATCACTGTATTTCTAACAGCTTTTTGAGGTAGTTTAAGCATGTGATTATTCTTGTGGCATAATGCTACACAGTAGGGTTTAACTCTAATGCTTAAGGTAGTCGAACCTGACTACTGTGTAGCTTGAAACCCCCCCCCCCCCTCCCCCTCCCCAAGTGTACATTGAAAATTGTATGAATCGCTGTTCGCGGATTGACCCGACATAAATACAGCAGCATCTCCTCTGGGCAGGCGAGTGAAAACGGAGAAACTGGAGAAGACGCAGCTTTGAAGTTCCCGATGCTCTGCTGATAAGAGACCGTACAAGTCGACGCAGCTTCCAGCTTGTACGGGAACCTGCGCTGTAATCAGTGGCTGTTTGTTTAAAAAAAAAAACAGACAGGTTCTCACATAACAAACTTGTGTTTCAAGGTCAGTTCAGCTGGGCCACACTAGGCGTTTAGTGCCAGAACTCTGTTCTGTTGGTTTGTCTGTCCCGAACGAAAACTAAAGATCTCGAGGCTGTGAAGCTGTTGTGAAGAGTGTGATCACTCTGTGCTAGTGAGGCAGGCACCGATTTGGACGTTGTGACTATTGTTTTAGTTTTGATGCTTTTAGTCTTTAGTCTTTCTCACGCTCTTTTTCGCACTTGGAATGACCTCAGGATTTAACTTGAAACTTTATTTAGTTCGATTCAAATGATTATTTAGCAGTTTTTACACTTTTTTTTTTTTTTTTTTGATATAGCCACAAACTTCACACAAATTTGTTTGTCCATGCATATTGCATACTGTTTAATAGCTGTCAAAGATGAAGTATATGAATGTGTGTTTCTAATGCCATTTATCTTTGCTAAAACATTTACAACAAAAACAGTTCAGAGCTCCGACCAGCTGATCCATGACAGACGTGATTGGCTGCTCACACCCAGACCGATCCACAAACCCCAACCCCTTTGTTCTACTCCCCTACACTGGCGCCCAGAAGGAAACTTCAGGTTTAATCGCGGTCTCCCAGAGTTCCTGTGTGCAGATGCCATGGTGACCAGTTGCCAGGCGACCTGCGTGTGAACCGTGTTGCTGTGTGTGTGTTGGCGGAAGTGATGGCTATCTGTGGGAGAGCAGGAACACGCTTCCTCTGCTCCTCGTTCCACCTGGAGGGAGTCCAGCCTTCACTGGGTTGCGCAAGACCATCTCCAGTGGAACCAGTCTGGCACTGCGCACGCACATATTTATGAGCCCGTTTCTGGGTCACATCACAGGTGCTTTTTTTTTATGACCACTTTTTTTTTTTTGTTAATGTCTGCAATGAAATTGATTTTATTAGTTGCCAAACCTGCACGTTCGGTTCAGAAAAGCGTCAGTCTGAGTCTGTTTGCAAGCCAAGAAAGACAAAAACCACATGGCTACCCAGAAGAAGCAAAGGACCATAGAACAACAATCTGTTACTGCAGCGTAACTCCTGGCTTCACCTTCAGCTTCAGACCTCCTCCTGCCTTTGTCTGGTCTGCCTGATGAATACAGGGAGTTTTGTCATGGGGGTTCATGGATTCGGGGGGGCAACCAAGTAGACGTAAGGGCTTCGCTTTGAATGGAACAAAGGCGGGAGGCTGTGGCCATGGGGCTTGGTGACCAGCAGGTGTGTAGCCACTCTTGCCCTGCGAGGCAGCCTTGCGAGAAAGGGCGCTTTGTTTATCTGAGAACCGGCCGAGGTCAAGGAAACTTCCCTTAGTTCTTTGCCAGACTGCATATTGGTTTCTTTCGGTCAGACAGCAGCACCTATTTCACGCCTCAGCGCGCAGTCTTCTGTTTCTCTGAGGCTCTCTGTCCCAGACAGGAACAGAGAGAGACGTTGATTTGTCTGGTTCGGTCTGAGGCAGCCCGTGTGGATAATGGCTGTGGGTTTTTATCTGCGTTTGCTGAGGTTGAAATGCCTGCGAGCCTGAGAGCCTGCATCAGGTCTGGCGTGTGTCCTGTTGTGCAGACAGTCGGAAATGTTTGAGTGGGCTGAATTCAGCTCTCATCATCTGTCACCCATCCGTCTGTCCGTCACCCATCCATCCATCCATCATCCACCCATCATCTATCCATCTGTCTGTCATCCATCATGCGTCAGTCATTGGATCTGCTGGGTCTGCCAGCGTGATGTGGTGATGGGGTAATCGCATGTTGTTTTTGTTTGTTTTTTGGCCATTTCTTCCCTCCCTCTTTCACTGCTGGTTTTTCTCTCAAGTTGTTTTACAAGCATTAGCTGAGTGTGCAAAACGCAGCATATGAGGAACACACAAGGCCTTGTTCAAAGAACACAGACACGCTAGTGGATCACATGGCCTACACTGAGAAGACAGCGTGCCATCACAGTTAAGGTGCTGGAGGACATGGAGTTAGTAAAATGGAGAGCTATCTGGACTTTCAGAATAACTCTGACTCCTTATCATCCTCTGAATTATGCAGAAGAAAGGCTGTCTGACCTGGGCCTTCCATCAGAGAGAGCACGAGTGTGTGTGTGTGTGTGTGTGGGAGAAAGAGTATATATTCACCCTGCATTGAACACAACTGTGACTACAAGGCACGAACAATTTGTAAGTCTGTTTATTAAATGTAATTTGCATCAAACAGATGTAGCCTTTGTTCCCATGAAGTTCGTTCTTCTTCAAAGGGGACGCTGCTGGTGCTCATTAGCAAGCAACGCCTTTCTGCAGATGAGTCTAGTTTTCACGGCAGGGGGGCTCTGATTACACAGCAGAGATCCCGCAGACGTGCCGTGGGCTTGGTTCGTCAGGGTGGCGCTCTGTGTCCCGCTGGGGTCTCGCTTGGGGCTGCCTGGCGTGTCCATGCCTGTCCACCGCTCGAGGAGACGTGTGCGGAACGACGGGTCGTTCCTGACGACGCACTGCAGGCCGCCTTTGTTGAGAGCAGGGTTAACTGCTGAAATAAATGCATTTCTTAGAAGGTTCTTATGATCAACCAGTTCTCCATGTTTACAACAGCGTACAGCAGTGTTTTCTCATCGGTTTCTCCCTTTGCCGTTTCAGGGAGCCCTGCGAAGGTCAGCGAGGACCCTCAGGGCAGCGAGAAGATGCAAGATCAGAAACCTGCTGTTGAAAACCACGCCCCCATCCCTCCCTGCGAGAAAGGTCAGCATGTTTGAACAGGTGATCTATGGGTAATGTAGTCATGCCTAAGCCTTCACAGAAAGGAGCGACATGCTGTGTCATCGTAAAAGCCAGAATTAACCTGTTTCGTCCGAGGCCCCAACCACACACTCGGGATTATCAGCACGGAGAAGTTTTCCCAGAACCCGGGCTGGCGACGTGTGTGTTAGAGCATCGCTAATGCTTGTGTAATCAAGCCTTTTGTTTAGTGAGCAATATTTCAGTGCAGGGGGAAATCTCTGGTATTACCTCCCTGGCCCGTAGAGTGGCAGTAATCCCCCTACCCTCTTCCCAGCTGTGCAAACTACCCGCAGTAGCTTTGAGATGGAGCACCGCCCCCACTGCCTTGCACTGTTGATTAGATTGCAGGGGGCAGATAGGTCTTGTGTTTGAAGTCCCCTGATACTCCAGTGCTTGGCCCTGATTGCCAGTACTGCGCGGACAGCGTGTCCTCGCCACCCGAGAGCATGTGATAGGCAGTGATAACATTCACTCTGTTTAAATAGGAAAGTCTATGGGTTTTCTTTTATCTGTGTATGTTTGTGTTTCACCACCAAATAATGTGACTCTACACCCGTATATCAAGTTTATTTTGTAGGTGGATAGTGAAATCACTTGTACTTATATAATTCCTGCAGTGTGGATGTGAAACTCTGCAGAATTATTGTACTTTGAGACCCTGGAGTCCCAGGTCTGGTAATCAAATACAGCATTCCCCCCCCCCCAATAAATATATTGTAATATTTACATTTACAGAAGGATGTTTCACCATCCGCAGCTGCTATTTTGACTTCGTACAGAGAGGTCCAAGTCTGGGTTAGGACGGTTAGAACCCCCCAGTCTTCCTCCATAATTTGAACCATGACAGCCTGTAGCAAGCAACAAAACACCGTGTGTCCTGTATCACAGTGAGGAGATGTGCTATGGGACCTGTTTAAAGGCAGTGTGAGTGTGGGCTTGAGAACAGACGTCATTTCCCTCTTACTGGTGCGAAAGCTTCTTCACTGCAGATGTTCCTGGTGCAGTTTGCCTTTTAGTCTGCATGGAATTCTGTGGCTCATGGACCTGAGCTGTTCCAAGCTTTTTCCAGTCCAAAGTTCAGAGCTGAGACCAACATGCCGTGTGTGTGTGTGTGTGTGTGTGTGTGTGCGTGTGTGTGCGCATGCTTACTCAGAGGCTGTGGGCCCTGGAGGTAAGAATGTGTTTGCGCGCCTGTTGAAGGTAGCACAGAGGTACCTGGCAGAAACAGCCAAGCACAGTGGAGGTGCTAAACACAGGGCAGCAGCCAATCACAACCCAGCGACCGAGCACACTGCAGCAGCCAATCACAACCCAGCGACCGAGCACACTGCAGCTGCCAATCACAACCCAGAAACCAAGCACAGCGCAACAGTCAAGGTAGCGCACCTAGCAACACCAGCATAAAAATCCTTGGAAGAGTACATGTACATATTGAATTGTAAAAATGGTAATATTAAAAATTGTGAAATGAGACTTGTGTCCCAGCACCAGGCCAGGGCTTCTGGTAAAACCAGGCCTAAGGAGAGGACCTCCAGTTCCTTATCCCAGACACAGGTACTGAGCACCACTGAGCACCACTACATGTGCCTCCAATACTCAGGCACACACACTTTACGACAAAACTGGAGCACATCATTGTGTGTTGTGCAGCTTTTCAGAGGCCATACACTGTAACCTGGCTTGTTAAATCTTTTAGTTGCTCTCCCTCTCTCTCTCCCTCCCTCTCTCCATAGATTCTGGTTTTCCATGTTTCATACAGAGGATGCAGTGAACAGACCTCAGTTATGGGGGTTTTGTGAGACTCGGCAGCCCATAAGACAATTGTGTGTGTTTGTAGGGACTCATTCCGGAGTTGCTGTAAGATCTGTGCTACGTCTGTCTGTGATTGACAAACTTACACACTCTGCTCTGTTTTATGCTCCGTGGCTGTGTGGATAGTGTTACACTTTATTCAGCACAAAGGTTTTACAGTCTGGTCTTGTACTTGCTGTTCATTGTGCCAAAATGGGTCACGTACTGAGAGTGGGGAGGGGGCTTTTTGGCAACAGTGACTTTTGTGCTCCTTTTCATAATAAAAGTCTGCTTCAGGTCATCTGTTGTCGTTCACATACCATTTGTTTAGGAGATGGAGATTCAATGTGTGTGGTGCCTGTGATCAGCGCTGTGGCACTGAATAAGGACTTTTGTTTGTTTTTTGTTTTAGAGGAGGAGGAGCCAACGCAGGCAGTCCCAGCATGCAGGAGTGGGTGTGGCTAGAAAAGAGCCCCTCCCCCTTCAGGATACTGATGGAGGGGCAGTTGAGGGCAGGTAATTTGTGTTTTAATGTGTTCATATTTGAGTCTTGGTCATGCAGTTTGGTCGTTAGGGGTTTTCAAATGTTGGGTTTTGAGCAAAACAACATGCAAAATATTTTCATATCTGCATTAATTGGAAGGCATCGCATATGAAGTTTTTATTGATCTATTTAATTGGATTTCTCCTGTGAAATGTGCTGTGTAGAATTGTTGCTGACATGGTCACTGGTTTATGCCTACCTGGACAGTTGGGTTTGGAGCTGGATCTTTTAAATTGTAGATTTAAAGGTGTGTGTGAGAGAGATGAGTCAAAATAAGTTATGGTAAATATTTTACATTAATTTTCCTTTTTAACTCTTACTGAAAATAACCTGTGTGACTGCATCATAATAATTAATGTGATGAGATGCCCCAGAGCACCAGGACAGGGCCTCCTCCCTCCCAGGATTGGCCTGCTGGTGCACTACACATCTGTGCTGTTACTCAAGTCTGTGCATATCTCATTTGTTTTTGGTGGTGAATAAATAGTTTGATTTACGGGATCTGGACCAAAGTGCCTGGTTTAGTCATGCTTGAGAACTTGCTCCAAGCTATATGAGGCACAGCTGTCACACTCATTTAGTGACTGTGTGTGTGAGAGAGAGAGATAATTAACTTCACGCAATGAGCAAACGTCGTTTCTCTTCCAGTCCATGCAGTGTACCACACGCCTTCAGGAGACGGGGCTCTTCAGCGTGCTTGTTTAGAGTTGGGCTGGGTGTTTTTCTTCCTTGGTGTGGATCTTGGTTTGTAACCTGTTATGTGCTAATTACAGACCATGGGGTTGGCTTGAGATGAATTAAAGCAACATTTTCTCAAGAGTTCAGTGGTGCATTTAAAGTCCACCCTTGCCATAATAAGGGGATTTGAGATATGTAATTAAAAGTGTAAATTTAATTTACAGATTTATTAAATGAGCTTTAAGCCAAATCAAATAAATACTTGCAAAGACAAAAGAGTAATAATAGATCCCCTGTTATCATAGACCTGTTTAACAGGTGAAAACACGAGTGTGTTTGACTTGTGGACTGTTAATTCATACCACACCTGTGCTCTGATCACCAGTGCACCCTCCCAGTTCCCAACGCTGCAGGATCTGTTCCTTGCAACAGTATCTCTGAAGTAGCTGATGAATGTGTATGAGAGCGGAGAGTACTGCACGTCTCTGTGGCAGGGGATTGTGGGTCATCGTTTACATACCCGTCATTCTCCACCTCTCACATGTTGGTGCCAAGTGGTTGAAGTCACTCCGGTCGGCAAGAGGTCAGCGACCGGCTGATCCTGATTCCCCCGAGATGAGATGTTTGAGCGTGTGAGAGAGGCAGCGTTGTATTTGGGCTTTCAGCACCAACGACTGGTGCTTCTCTGGATGGGGGCCAGTGTCTGTCTCACGCGATCTACACGTGGCACGACCCGTTTACTGCTAGCACGTCCTCACGGTGCACCAGTGACCTCAGCGGCTGAATTCCCGTCAATCACTGCTGGGCGAATCTGTCGGTGATGCTCCGTCTGCACACACGCAGTGGAGGAATTGAGGTGATTGTGTAAAGAACTTTAGAACTCTGACCTTAAGAGGTCAGAGGTCAGTGCCACACTGATGTCGCAGGTCATTGTACTGCATACCGTATTGCCATGTAGTATTTCACCAACCTATTGTGAGAGTGCTTGTAGTTTAGAAGTTTGCTTTGTAGTATCGGATGAAGAGAGGGATTATGGGGCAGTATACCTCCCTTATGCAATCATGATCAGTTGTCCATCATCTATCAATTGTCAAAAATGTGTGTGACCTGTTACAAGGTTTTTTCTTTTGTTTTTCTTCTATTTTATAGGCTAAACGTTTAACTGAGTTTGTATTAACTGTCCCTTTATTATACAAGCATGCAGTGTGACCTCAGTGTTGGAGGAATGTGTGTGTGTGTGTGTGTGTGTGTTGGGGAGGGGGGTGCATGAGTGAGGGTGTGGGTGTGTATTGGGGTAGGTGTGATGCGTGCGCACACACACAGGTGGATGTGAGGGTTTGTGAGCAAGTCTGTAAGCATGTGTAGTGTGTGTGGTTTTCTCATCCTATCAAGCCTGCAGCTGCTTCCTCCCTGTAACTTACTGATGTGCAGATAAATCAAGCAGTAGTAATACTGTGTGTGTATCTCTCATGTCGACGCCTGCAGTGGTGCAGTACCGCAGTAGGAGAGTAGCTGAGTGTGAACTTTAGAATGGAACAGGGAAGATCCTCCATTAGTCCAGCAGATGTAGAACAACAAGACTGTGTAATGCAGAGTGTGTAGCTCGTGTAATGCAGAGTGTGTAGCTCCAGACACCCCGTTAACCCTGCTGTTAACCCTGTGTGTACTGCAGTGGCCGCCTGCTGTTCAGTAGGCTGAAGTCGGGCTCCGTCAGCAAAGTGGGCCGCAGACGCAGCGGAGGAGGAGGTGGAGGCTCCCGCAGGGCCCGATCCGTGGTGGTGCGCGGACGTGGCAGCCTGACCCAGCCGGGCCCCGGCGCTGCCCCACGGCGCCAGAACCAGGCCAGCGCGGCGTCCCGGGAATCCCCACCCAGGTAAGATGAGCTCTCGAGGGCTTAAGGAATTCAAAAAGCCAACGGGTCCTGGATGCTTTATTTGCCTTTCAGTGTGGAGTCCTCCCAGAGGCTGGATAAGCCCCCCTAAATCTTAAAGCAGGCCAGGAAGAACGCGGCGGGTGTTTAGTAAAGGCAACACAGAGGGTGGCCTCTCCCATGGTGCAGTTATTAGTGTTTAAACAGCCCTGGTGCATCACTGTGGTGTTGCCACTCTAGCCAGGGCTTTCAGAAGACGCTGTGCATGCTGAACACAGCGAGCAGGTGATGGTTTAATGACGGTGCCAGCGCACCCACTCGCCAGGACTCGTGATGCCTTCACCCTGGACCTGAAGCCCAGTGAGCCATTTCTCATCCTACACGGTGGCTTTCGCACTGCAGTCTTTGCTCCTCCCCTTTTCATTTCGGCTGCTGCTTGCTCCTCCCTGTTTAGACCCAGCCCCCCGGGTGTTTTAACCGCCTCTCGTGACTGGGGCAACAGGTGTTTTAGGCCACTGTGGTATTTAGAGCGCTGACGGGTGGGAAGAATGAAAGAGAAAATGAGAGGCGGGAACTGTTAATGATCTGTGGCTTCTCGTTGTCATGGTAGAGTTAGTTTTATTTATTTTCAGTTCGAAAATGATGGTTTCCATTGTAATGAAGTTCCTCCTCTTTCCTCTCATGGAATGATTCGCTTCTCTTCCTGTCTTCACAAATACAGCTTTTTAACCTCTGTCCTCTCATAGTTGATGACACGAATATAAACAAACATAAACAAACACACGCACACAGACGCACTCACATTCCCCGTCAGGACTGGCCAGACGAGCTTATAGATGTGGAGGAGGGATGAGAGATACCGACCGCTCTCTGCTCAGATAATATCGGCGGCCATGTTGGAAGACAAGCCCACAGTTACAGCAGTCCAGTCCACCGCCGGACCCCAGGGATGTGCCCTCTGACATGTCCAGCACCTCCATGGAAAGCGGTAGCACCACTTTCACCGTGAGCCTTGCCAGGGAGTCCACGCTGTCCCTCACGAACACGGCTACTGGTGTCCTGGGAGACTGGGGAAACCACCTCTACGGAGAATCTTGACGGTGACCTCTGTTAGTCTGTGCCACAGTTTTTGACTCGCCTCCTAAGAATATAATCCCACACATTAGAGTAATTGCTTCTAATGACCCTGACCTGTGTGCCAGGGCTTTGCGGCTGCTAGTGTATGATGTAACACGTGGCTCAACCTGGTGTTGCTACATTCTTCGTGAAGGACTAATCAAGGCATAGGGTTGTCATGTTGGCAGCCCAAGCTCTTTTATTCATTGTGATGTTATTTAATCTGATTTACTCAGAAAAGCATGATTTTCTATATAGGCTGTCCGTGGTGAACCCTGATCCGGCAAATGCGGGCTACCACGGGCTAGGTGCGGTCTGTCGCTCGCGTGTCATAGACGTTATCTGGGAATGTGTGGTGGTGATCTGTTACTGAATGTTATGAATATAAACACAATATCGAAATTATAAATGTATCATTGTTTTACAATTAATTAGTAATTAATGTTATGACATCATCCCATTCTAAATACATAGGTGTTAATTTGGAGTCGGGCCGAGGTCAGGGTTCTGTGGGGCCGAGGTCAGGGTTCTGTGGGGCGGAGGTCAGGGTTCTGTGGGGCGGAGGTCAGGGTTCTGTGCTGGCCTATCACGGTCTTCCACACCAAACTCACCCAGCCATGCTTTCATGGGCCTTGCTTTGTACACTGGGGCACAGTCATGCTGGGGCAGAAGAGGAAAGTCCCCAAAGCAGAAGTGTTCCAGTGAAGCCTCGAGTTCTCTTCACTGGAACGAAGAGGCCTCTGCCAAACCCTGAAGCACAACCCAATTATCCCTCCGCCACCAAACTCTACAGCTGGCGCGGTGCAGTCAGACGAGTAACGTTCTCCTGCCATTTGCCAAACCCAGACAGAGAAGTGCGATTTGTCAAGGCCCACATCATGTTTCCCCTGCTCTGGTGTCCATGGCGGCGTCCGTCTGACGCATCGCGCTCGGTGATGGGAGGCTTGCGTGCAGCTGCTCAGCCATGGACACCCAGGTCATGAAGCACCTGCAAGAGGAGATTGAGACTCTGAGGTCATCTACAACACAGCACCATCGTCATCTTTTTTCTATTGATATCATGATTCTCATGGTTCTATTGATGCCTATACTGGGTTTACTGGGTATACTGGGTACTGGTTGCAGCTGTATCCAGGAGCAGGTCCAGAGTTAAAGATGCTCTATGAGGCTCTTTCTCAAACGCTGTTTGCTGTTCAGGCTCAATCTCAGTTGAGTCAAACCGTTGAGGCTCAATCTCAACAAGCTTTCTCTGTTGTGCTTGGTGGCATTAATCACGAATGCTGGTTGCAGGAAGTGCTGTGGGGCAGGGAAGGAGGGAGGGAGGGAGGGGAGGAGAGAGAGAGCGAGAGTGAGGCCTGGGAACTTCCTCCACTCATGCGTACCATGCGGGTGCTGGGTTGCGGGTGGCATGGCACAGACACCCGATCCTGTACCGCGCATTCGATGTGTGTCTGAGGCTCCCCAGAGAGTGGAGCAGATTACAGCGTATCTGGCAACCTTGCCAGGCAGGGCATATGTAAGGGCCACGAAGCCCTTTGTGGTAACCGCCCACACGTCTGGCCCGTCGCTGGCTCCCGCTCCAAAGGGGTGCAGTGTCACTCGTGTGATGGCGTAGGGGACCTCCATTATCTCCAGTCAGCTCCTCACGCTCAGACTGTAGTCAGCGCTGAAACAAACACAGGAAAGATAGATGTGCCAGAGGCAGTGGAGAGGAAGAAGGAGAAGCAGCACCACCCCCACCCCACCCACCACCAGTGGAGCTGCCTTTACTTATTCATGACCCTACTCATTTCCTAGCATTCCACTGCTGTTCTTTGCCTGTGGACTTTCCTGTCCCGGACGGGGTCCGACCTTCGGGGATCCGTTTTCAGGCCGTGCGTTGTGAAACCCAACTCGGTGTGAAGTTTTCTGAGCGCTCTGGGAAGGTAATTGGAGCTCGTGGTGAGGAGCTCGTTCTCACCACCACTGCTTTAATATTCATGTCCAGACTCATCGAAAAACCTCCAGCATCAGTGCAGATGAAAGGCTGCTAGTGTTTGGTACTCTGTGGAACTGTATTCAGGACGAGGGAGAAGGAGCGAACCAGGCCTTGAGGAGCAGGGTCAGTTTGGCAGGATGGGCTCATCTTTGATGCCTTCAGTAGGGATGTAACCACATAACCAGTGTACACACCCCATCCCCATATCAATACCAGAATACAGCCCAGTGCCCAGTTAATCTATTGGCTTGCATTTCACTTGTTTTTTTTTTTTTGGGGATTAATTAATCCACTCTGTTTATCCAGGTCTGTTTCTGCTGCTGGGTCTCTGACACTTTATGTAATGTGCAGCTCTGCCGGTTTTGCGCTGGGTGTGCGTGCCATTACTTCTGTTTGTGTTTACAATCACTAAAGCACGTGTGTGTGTGTGTCAGTTAAGAGTAAACGTCCTGCGGACGTCGCCTCATTCCTGTGGATCTTCATCAGCCCACGTGAACGGAGTAAATGCTTCTCTGCTGAGCTGTAGGGGTTTTTAGGACCCAGGTCTGCATGTCGGGTCAGGCCTCCGCTTGCTTAAAGAAACAAGCACCTATGGCCATTATCTTATCCTGTGTGTTCATGTGAGGACCATACACACATGCATATAAACATGCAGGCACACAGACAGAGTACAGGGGTCACACCTCAGCCCTCTCTTGGCCATCTGCTTTACTTGTGTGATTCAGACGTGTCCAGTGGGGAGGGAAGTGGCTCTGTCCCCTGCTGTCCTGCGGTGTCCTGGTACGGGCGGTGTCCTGGTACGGGCGGTGTCCTGGTACGGGCGGTGTCCTGCGGTGTCCTGGTACGGGCTTGGGCCTCCTCTTGAATGGACAGGAAGCTGCATATGAGTCAGCACTCATCTCATCATTAAGCTGTGTAGTGTGCAAAACGTGTGAAATTCCGAGCGTGGTTGCTAAGGATGCATTTTCTCATCGCAAATCCAGTCCAGAGGGAGGAGTGGAGTCTGCTTGTGCACGTCGTAAAGTCTACTAGGTTATTGTTTTGTGTTATACACAAGTTTACTAGCAGTTCTCCGATGTTCATTGCCCACGAGTGAAGCAGCTAACTGACGCGTGACTCTTACAGACACACACACACTGCTGTCACATCGTAGTCACACTGTAAAGCCATAGAGATGAAGGAAGTAAAATGGTCTCAACCGGATTCTCCAAACCATCCAAAAATCCAAACGCACACACACATCTTAATGGGCATCCGGAGATGAAACAAAAGTGCCAATTGACCACATGCAGTGTTTTTACAAGAGCAGGTAACCATGGAAACTTCATCTTACATTACTGACAAGCTATTAACTAGTTAAACAGGGAAGCCATGAGACATCCTTGGTGATGTTAGAATTGATCCGAGTCATCTATATTTCTTTCGGGACCTGTGGTAAAATTAATTTGCTTGAAGCTAATTGGTGGAGGCCTGAAAACAGGCTTGACAGACAGGTACTCACCACTGTGGTAATTAGATTTTATGGAAGAAAATGAGTTTGAATCTTTCTCTGCCCCTTCCTACCCTGAGAGGGGATCATGGTGGTGCAGTAGACCAGGTTCTAATGGGGCTGATTGACAGTGGGTAGGAATAACTCCCTAAACTCTGCTGGTTTGTGCTGCTGTAGGTTGAGGTGGTATGTCTGACTCTAAAGTGACACGTCTTCCAAGCCACCTCGCAAGAGAAGCATTACGGTGGATTAAAATCTGTAATGGTGCCTCTGGTAGACGGCGAAAGGGAGACAGTAGACAGTCCGAAAGCAGAGGGTGTGTGTGTGTGTGTGTGGGGGGGGGCGCGTAAGGCTGAGACCTGGAGTATAATGTCACTGCTGTTTTCCCGCCTCTGTGCTGGCCTCACTGACATGTTTGCCTCCTGTCAAACAACATTAACCTTCCTCTGATCTCATTTCTATCAGCTCCTCGTAATAATGCTGGCCCTGTCGCTGTTGCCCCCCTGCGGAGGAGTGAGCCAGACTTCTGCCAGTCAGGATTAGTGTCCCGCCCGATCCTGAGACCCAGGCCTCTCTCCCCCGGCCTGTCCGCCCGCTCCGTGCCGGGTTTGGCAGGCTCAGCTCTCCTCAGCCCGGAGCCCCTGACGGCGCTAGCATACGTCTCCAGTCCACCGTGTCTAAACTCTTCAGGGTAATCTCCCTCCATACAATCAGCTCGGCATGGGTGTGTGCTGGGTAGAGGCTGTTAGGGACACACACACAGACGAAGAATAAGTTCCACCAGGCCTCTGTTTAGGGCAGTGTGGAGAAAATTGGCTCTCGGGGAAAGCGCAGGGGCAGAGGGCCTGTTGTGTAGTCTAGAAAGGGTTCTGGGCGGAGAGCCTGCGTGGAGTAGAAGTGCATGCCGTGTTTCCTAAAGCCTTTTTGAGTGTGTGTAAAATGATTAAAAGGCTTTATTGTTTTCATGTAAACACTGATATCGCAGAGGCCACCGGTATGCAAATGAACACTTTAACCAATCAAAATTTTGTATTTGGCCCATAAATATTCCAAACACATTCTGTGGCTTTGATTAATCGTGGCATGATCCAACAAGATGATGGCATGTGTTTGTTAAATGTGTAAATAGTATGTTTTTTTGTTTTTTTTTAGCTTTTTATATCAAGAAACAAAGTATAGCATTGTCCCTTTCACCACAAGTATCTGCATCTTACTTCACATACTGGATCTTAATGTCTTGCATTAGCTCTGCCTCAAGGCGAATTAAGATTTTAAGGTGTGTTCATAATTGCATTTCATTCCCTTGGTCCAAATCAAACAAGAAAATTATACATTGCTACATTTTAGTCCCTGTTTACTTAGCATTCACTCGCACAGATTTACAATCAAACCAAACATAGCAAGAGGCGGTAAAATGGATAAAAGAGTCATAGTGGCAGACATTCCCACTGCACATACCAGCGTAGGCACACGCAGAGAGGGTGCGCCGTGGTCCTCACGCTTGTGCTGCCGGTTCCTGGAGTGCAATGGAAAGAATCTGTTGTGTTTTTGTTTGGTTTTTTTTTTGTAAAGAATCTCTTGTTATTCATCACGCTGTTCTGTAGTGGCGCATTCGGTGTCCAAGGTTGTGACATCACGTCCTGCGTTTGGTTATATTTGGATGCCTGTGGCTTGTTTTGTGTTCACACTTCAAATGAACTGCACTGGAATTCGTTTAGAAATGTGCCGAGACTCACCTGTTCGATCTCAGCCCCTTTATTTAGTGCACACCAGAGTTCAAAGGTACCAATGTGAACACACCCTTTTTCACAGGGTTGATCCCTTTGCCTTTTAGCAAATTATCCACAGGAAATGTATTTAAAGTTTGATTTTACTACAGATGTTTCAGAAACGTTATGCTGAAAGCGCTTGAGCTGCTAAGTCAGGTTCTCCCTGGACAATCCCAGCAAGTCACGGGCACTGAACATGAACTAATGACCTCCGCCTTATACAAAGGCAGAGTGTCTGAGAAGTTGACATATTTATACTGGTTTTGTTTGAGCTATAAACTGAGGGGTGTGTTTTACATGTGCGAGTATGTTTTTTCCACTGTGTTAATAATTAATTAACAGTGAGCCCTGTGGTTATAATGATATTTATACTTTTGGGGATAATTAATGTGATATTTAGCGTTGCTGAACATATTTGGAGGTCTGAACCTGTTCATGTTTAGTATGAATGAAGGGAGGATATGGACAAGGAAAGGAGAGAATAGAGAGGACGAGAGGATGGGAAAGGGAGGGGGATTTTTGCCTGTTGCCCATTAAAATATAGTGTGTGCTTGGGGAATTGGCTACTTTTGTGTTGCTTGGTTTGTGCCTGCAGAAAAGCGTATCTTCATGTACCGGTGTGTGTGTGTGTGTGTGTGTGTGTGTGTGTCTCTGGTTAACCTCTCTGACAGAGTGACCTTTCAGCGGTGTCTCTCAGGTTAACCTCGCTAGCAGAGTTTGGTCCTTTGTTATTTGTTTTCCCTGCCAACTCCAGGCAAGTGGAGGGGAAAGTACAGCTGCCTTGTCACACTTGTACAGAGACTATAATATTGTATTGTAATATACAGTTACAGGTAAGGAAATGTATAAAATGTTTTGACCCTTTTAAACTGTAGCTTTGACCTCTGTTGGAGGTGTGGAAGTCTTAATTAGGGCCAGACCCACCGCACCTTTCCCCCCTGTCAGTCCTACCACAGTTGAGCCCTTTTGAGAAGACCATCTCTGACACTTTGACCTGAACACGTGCCCTGAGGAGCTCCTCTTCAGTCTGAGAGGTGGAGAGTACTTTGCTAAACTTCCTCTGTCTCTCCTGAAGGAACCTCTCACCTGGACGTACCCCACTGGCTGAGGGCAATGGCGCAATTGGTCCCACTTCAGCCAATCAGGTGCGGGAGTCCCAGCTCATCTGAGAACTAGGGCAGAACATGGCCACGCCCTCTTCAACCAGCTCCACCTTGACCTCCATGCTCCGACCACCGACCACTGTCTGGTCAGAGCCAGGCGTGATTCAGACAACCTTTACCACCACTGGGAAAGCCAGTCAACCTCCTCCCTTCCTAACTTGAGTGGGTGTGAAGGAACCAGTATATCACACTCTAAAGCACATAATGGGGTAGATAGCCTCTATCTGCGGGGGCTGTTTTAAGACTGTAATGGCATATCATATTTTGCTCTTTAATGGTTCTGTAGTTTAACAGTAATTACTTATTCCTTCACACAGTTATTATAAACACTATGTAATTATATGCACAAAAGACTTTGCTAATCTGGCCACTTTGCCTCTTTATGGGGGATGTCTTTGATCGTCTCCCTAATTGACGCATTGACGTTATTTTTTTGCTCTTTGGAATGTTTGTTTTTACGATCATATTTGTAACCGTTTATGATAATAAAAGCTGAATGAACTGCTTAATGGCCTCCCATTAATTCGTGTTGCTCTTGTGAGCTTTTGGTCCTCAGACCTGCTGGGTTATTTCATGTGAACTCACACAATGTTTCAGTTAAAATGCCTCCCGGGCTAAAATGCCCCCGATGCTAAAATGCCCTCAAGGCTGTATGCCACGTACTTCAGAGAATGGTGACGTTCGAGATCAACACGCTCGCATCTGAGAGTTTGTGAAATGGTTGGGGCTTTGTTACAACAACTACCTGAATGGTTTCTCACTATGTAATGTCACTGTGTAGGTCTTCACCACAGGCCCCATTTAATAGAGAGAGGACAGTATCACAGACCCAGACGTACTGTGTGTGTGTGTGAGGGAGAGAGACACAGAGGGTGTAGTCTGACAGAAGCCCTGTAATTATCTGAGGTGTGGGATTCGTACACACAGCACATGCAGGCGCTTTAACGCCGATGTCGTGCGACCCTGTTTTTTATTTTTCTGCTCTCGTCTACTGACGGGACGCTTTCTGTCCATCATCAGTCTGATGGAGACGTTGGTCTGTTTTGGCCTGTCGGTTCTGATTTGTGGTTCTGTTTTCTCCCTCCTGAGCTTGGAGCTGCTTTTCTTACTTCCTCTGTGCCGGCGGTAAGGAACAGGGCGTGAGGCTCCTCCTCGCGTCTGAGTGCTGGGGAGATCCGTGGAGAACCAGCCCCGGGGACCTCCTGTCACTGACGTTCACAGGAACCTCCACCTCGATAGCCTGCTTGAACTGGCCTCAACTGTAAGATCAGTCTCGCCATCATTCCTCCCTGGTCTTGCATTGTACTTCGAATTAATTTGTAAGTGACTTTGCCTGGAGTTGTTTCTGTGAGTTCAGACTGCACAGGCAGGATCTTAACATGGCGATGTGGGTGTAGACTGGTCTGCAGACCTACCCTGTGGATCTACATTGGTGGTGGGTTTAGGTACATATCACATCTTACTGTTAATTACTGCAGCCACAGGTGTGATTAGGCAGAAAAAGGACGTACAGTGGAATGGCTTCTCACTGTGTAATGTCATTGTGTAGGTCTACAGTAACTTTAACCCACATACCTGAACTGACTGACTGGCTTATGGTGCTTCCTGGAATGCCAAGCTGATCTCTACTTACTGCACATGGTGCTGTTGTAGCTCTGGGAGCAGGGGGCAAACCTGGGGCAAACCTGGGGCCGTGTGCTGCCCTCTGAGCAGCTCTTGCGCAACAAGCAGGGGAAGAAAGGGCGGGAATGTCTGAGTTTGTCCCAGTACATATTCCTCCATCCCGTTGTGGTCCGCAGCACAGCTGCTGGGGTTTGAGTATCGAGTTGAGCTTGAGACGAAGAATGACTGACCCCCCCGACCCCAAATCGGCTATCATTTTAGTGACCTATTAAGTTCAGGAATGCCGGAGCAAACCTGCCTGACCTTGTAACGGATCAGAGCCGCTAGTTTGTGATCAAAGCCTCCCCCTGGCTGGAGGCTGATGGGGGTGGGGCCTGGTCTGAAGTGGTGGGGCGGGGCATGGGCTGGAGCAGGGGGGCGGGGCCTGGGATGGAGCGGAATGACAGCGGTCACTTGCTCCATGTTTTCGAACATCCCTCGTCCTTGTTAAATTTCCGCATGTTCCCCAATGTACATGAGTTGCTTGTGATTCGTGCTTTGAAATTCATTCCCAAACCTGTGCTACTCTTAGTATGCCATAGAACCCCCCACTCACCCACCACTGGGGTCTTTGAAGAGGCGAGATGTGACAGACACGTAGTAGTTTTCTAAGATACTGAGTGGGAGTTCTGTCATGAGTGTAATGAACGTGAACATCCTGGGGAAATCTGTCATGACTGTAATGATATGCTGTTGTTCAGGTGTGGTACTGTTGTCATGCAGGTTACGACTTGCTTGTCCTCTGGGGGAAAAAAAATTGCGACATGTGTCACGAATCATGGAAATATCAGAAAATATAATTATGTTCTGGCGGAACCCATCCATGAAGTGTAGAGTTTCTCAGTCTTTTGTTGCCTATAGCCAAACCGAAAGTAAGAATATGAAACCGTAGCTTGTGGTATTCTGTGGGGCTGCTTTCCAAACGCAGCCAAACCTCCCCAGTGCTGCTCTAGACACTCACACACTTTCTGTAAAAGTTTAGCTTGGGTGTACAATGTAACTTGGGTGCGTTAATCATTGTGTGTGTGTGTGTGTGTGTGTGTATAGGGCTTCAGGCCATTGTGCTGCACAGATTGCTGACAGAAGCCCTTTCACACGCTGCTCTGAGATGCTCTGTTGGGTTCTTTTGTGATGGTTCCTGTTGGAGTCTGAGGAAGAGGGGCTGATCCTGGGTCAGTGCTAAAGCCCCCACATGGCAGGAGTGTCGTGGGTGCCCTGTGCGCTGACGCCACTCAGATCAGCTGGAACTCGAGAGGGATCCATTCATTATTGACAGCTCACGTTTCGCTGATGCAGTCTCCCTGCACAAGGTGATCAGCACTTTCAGGAGCGGAGAAGGAATAAGTGGGGTTGGGTAATTGGTCTGATTGTTCTGTTATTACCAAGTTGTTGAAGCTCCGCCGTCTGCACAGACGAGGTGTGGTTTCTCCACAGTTGTGTGAAGGCGTAGCAGCTGACTGGTGACTGGAGGAGAGATCAGCTCCTGTCTGTCTCTCCTCTGTCTCCTCTCTGTCCCCCACTCGCTGGTCTCCCCTCTGTCTCCCCTTGCTGGTCTCCCCTCACTGGTCTCCCCTCTGTCTCCCCTCGCTGGTCTCCTCACTGGTCTCCTCTCTGTCTCCCCTTGCTGGTCTCCTCTCTGTCTCCCCTCGCTGGTCTGCTCCTCTCTGCCTGGTTTGTGGGAACAGTGTGCAGGAAGGGGCAGAGGAGCCATCTGCTTCCTGAGATTTGAACACCGGGACACATGACTGCACCGTGCTGTCAAAATGAGTGTCTGACACACACACACTCTTCCTGAGAAAGAAGTACAGTGTGACTCTTTTGTAACTATGATGTCAGCAGCTGCACCAGGGAAAGTGTGTGTGTGTTTAAATGTGCGTGCAATTGTCCAGTCCAGCTGCAAGCAGGCCTGTGCATCACAAACCTACGGATGCCGTCCTGGCTCACTCCCTCTCTGTGTGCTCCTGTTTGTACACACAGCGAGCATTTCATGCTATTTTGCTAATTAAACTTTACCCATCAAACTCCTACACAGTGAAGCTTTTGCCACCTCACTGCATGGGAATCTTCAGTTTTAGGTGATGTTAATGAAGCGCAGACACCTGCAGGACGGCGTACGGAGCGAGAGGCGCTCTGGGCTCCGGGCTTCGTGCGTGCGACAGGAAGCAGCCCTCACCCTTCCAGCCCAACAGCTTTCATGACTCACGCTGGCGTGTGGAGCACTGACAGTGACTGGTGATTTAAAAAAAACATTCCTTTCAACGTGGAGATTAAAGATGTGATACACCACTGTTTTTAAAAACCCATCCACGAGTTGCCCCGACGACCCGGCGACTGGCCCAGGAACGTCTCTCCGGGTCGGCTCTCCGACTGCCCAGTGCAGGAACTTCACGAACGCAGACGGTGGAGGAGGGACCCGTCCACAGTGACCCGTCCACAGTGGCCCCTGCACCGTGTCTGCGTGTCTGTCCTTTCATTGGCGTCTCACACTGTGGGCTGCAGACCAGCTCAGCTATCATGCACTGTTGAACACATTGTTCCCTGTGTGTCCCAACTCGTTTCACCAAGAACCTGTCTGATCGCTGTCAGCTTCACATGTCTGTAACACACACACACTTATTCCACCCATCCTGATATTACACAATTGTTGTGACAAAGATCTCATTACTGGATAGAGGAGAAGTATGATGATGCCAGTTCCCTGTAAGAGTTAGTCTGCTAATCAACCTAAAGCCTAAAACTCTAACCCTAAATCCCTAAAATCCAGTTCCTGGTTTCTCAATGCTGGTTCTCTGCGCATGGACCTGCTTCTGCAGAGCTGGCCATGTGAATTACTGCTGCACTACTAATGCCCTTAGACTAATGCTGTAGACTATGCACTGGGGTGTTTCAATCCTGTATGTCACAGCTCCTGGGAAGTAGTGTGTATGGACCAGGCGGTTCTGTAGGTCCATAGTCCTACAAAGTTTGGCAGTTACACTGCTCAAATACGGCTGTTATGATAAATGGAGCAGGCCGATGAAGGCAGCCATGAGTTGGCAGGGAGCCCACAGTGGGAGACGCACGCGCCTTGCTAACCTGCTTTCAGTCCCTGATGTTCGTTTTGTTGTTGATGTGTTTTTTTTTTTTTTGGCACATGAATTGGCATGTTGAGTTTAACAGAGTAAGACGGATCTGCTTTGCCTGCCATTCACCAACATGTCTGCACACAGCGGCTGTTTACCTCCGTCCTGCAGACATCGCAAGCGGGTGCAAACTGTAGCTCAGGCCCTGCGTTACCCAGATCACCTCCACCTGTTCCTCACTGTCAGCGTTTCCTTTGACCGCTCCAGCAACCTAGCAGACGTTTCCCTCACAGTAGTAGTTTCCCCTCACGTTTCCCCTCACGTTTTCCCTCACCTTTCCCCTCACGTTTCCCCTCACGTTTCCCTCACGTTTCCCTCACGTTTTCCCTCACGTTTCCCCTCACGTTTCCCTCACGTTTTCCCTCACGTTTCCCCTCACGTTTCCCTCACGTTTCCCCTCACGTTTTCCCTCACGTTTCCCCTCACGTTTCCCCTCACGTTTTCCCTCACGTGTGTGATCGCTCGCGCTCGCTGGTTCTATCCGTGTGGCTCCGGTGCCACGGAAGCTTCAGATCAGCTCTGGAAAACCGTGAGACTCTATGAGCGTCGTGCGCTCCATGTCTGGTGCCGTTTCCTTGTCCGTGTTCACATGTTCGGTTATGATTCATTAAGTCTGCGTGTGTGTGCATGTGTGTGTTTATGTGAATGTCACCGAGACACTGCAGCCGTTTATATGTGATACTGTACGTGGGAATAATTGGGATGTGTGTCATTGGCATGTTTTCCCTTGTGTTATTTCTGTCACGTGTTCTGTATATTCACTAACACTCTTGTACCAGGCTTTAGATCTAAAAGGATCCATGACAACACAGAGCCACAGAGGGGTCACTACTGAATGGCCATATCAACATGAGAATCCCTGTTAACCCATTTTCTTCACTTTAAATTTGAGATTGCGTTTCAGAGGGTGGTGTACTGTAATGAATGGACTCTTAGGTCATTAGAGGAGGCCTGTTACAAAGGCATGCATGAATGAATAACTAGACAACCCAGTGTGTATGTATATGCGTGCTCACATGCGTGAGTGCATTGTGTGTCAGAGTGGTGTAGGACCCTTAAAGGCAATGCTCTGATTCAGCCTGCCCTGACACACTAATCATTCTTCCCTTAAACTCAGCTATTGTTGAGGACGCGCTGGGCAGGGTAGCTCACCTGCACTCAGTGTGCTATATTAGTTTACTTTTAAATGGACCTGGGAAGAATGAGAGTGAATGGAACTTTTGTTAATAGCTGGATTAGTCTCTGGAGGCTGAGAGAGCTTGGACAGGCCAGATCCTGGTGCTGCACGTTCTGAAACATTTTCAGTCTTATCTAGAACAACTGGCCTTAGTGTTCCCCTCTTATCTAGAACAACAGGCCTTAGTGTTCCCCTCTTATCTAGAACAACAGGCCTTAGTGTTCCCCTCTTATCTAGAACAACAGGCCTTAGTGTTCCCCTCTTATCTAGAACAACTGGCCTTACTGTTCCCCTCTTATCTGGTACTCCTGGCATTACTGTTCCCCTCTTATCTGGTACTCCTGGCCTTAGTGTTCACCTGTTCCACCTGACCTTGGTTTGCTGACTCGGATGCGTTAGGCTTGACTGGTGCTCTCAAGAGAGGACAGCTCACCAGGAAGAAAGGTGGAGATCCATGTGCTGGAGATCCCTGCTCTAGATCTCTGTGCTGCACAGCCCCATTTTGGAGATCCCTGTGCAACAACTGGTGTATTCTAGACTCTCAGCTCCTTCAGCATCACCAGGCACAGGTTCTGCAGTAGTCACCAGGCTCCTGGATCCAAACTGCCTGTATGTTCCAGAAACATCCTTAAAACACTGCTGTATGGCAATGCCAGCTGTGTCCTGAGCTCTGTGAGTTGTCATTTAGGACCTCACGGGTCTTCTGTTTGTCCTGATATCAGTGCAAACACAACAGCAATTTTAATCTGCGTGTAGTACACTAGTCAAATAATGACTGTATGGTGTGTGGTGTTACACACTAGAGTCACATGATTACTATATGGAGTAATTCAGTGCAGTTCATTGTTTTTGCAGAGTTCCATTAGTTCAAAAGTGTTTTTTTTTCTTAAATCAGGCTTCACTTTGAGACTGGCTATGTTAAGTTACGGTTTTTAAGTCTAAAGGCCTCTTGAACAGGAGCCCCAGAGAGACTGAATCTCTACTGAATCGTATTTCCATTTCAGTCGTATCAGCTGTGAGACTGAGAGACTGTGCAGAAGGAATCCATGCTGACAAAAAGGGTTGGTCACGCTAATGATGGTCTCTCCATGTTGAGAGTATAATTAAGATATTTTTAGAACTGGATTACTGCTTTCCTATTTAATTTTCACATAAAACAAGAGTTATTGTGAAATCCAAATTTGCCCTTTTACAGAATGTATGTGAAACAAAGAAAGACTGTGTTAATTCTGTTAGAAATACTACCAAAGCTAGAAATGTGAACACTCATCATGTTTATGGGAGCTCGAACAGTCCAAAAAGGTGCCCTGAGAACTCACTGTATCTGTAAATAAAGCGCACAGCACAAGGCTGCTGGCCAGAGCTGCAGTGTTGTGTGGACTGGTTTCATCTCCGAGATCTGCCCTGTGTGGCGTGGAGATCATGATAAACTTATCAGGCACTTCTAATTCAAAACAGTGGGTGGCTGCTAAAACGCACTGCTGTGATATCTAATCTTTGGTCATCTTCACAGTCTAGAGAAAAGAACTCAACCAGGACCATTAGAACAACGCAGATTTAATTAAAAGAAAGATGCACCTCGGACTGTCTAGGCAGTGGTTCCCATGGGTCATTTTTTGCGTGGGAGACTCCTGTACATGCATGGCTTCCTGTGATGACTCACTGCCTAATAGAGCAGAGTCCTTCAGCACGGGCCATAATCACTGACTCATTATATCCCATTATATGCAGAATCTTTTAAGTACTTAAAAAGGCTTTCTGAGTGATGCATCTTTGATCATAGTTGCTAAAAATTGTATAGTAAGACCATAATGAATGCATGCTGACTGAGGTTGGAAAATGTTATTGTGATTATAGAGATTCCTTCTAAAACCAAATATGAACAGTTTATAGAAAGGCCAGCTATTTCCAACTGCCTCTCTCTCTAGCCCTGCAAATACACACACACAAACGTAAACACATGGAGTTTTGTTAATAAATTATATCTGCTTATACTAAATACTGTTTGCACACTGTCATCTTTATTAGTAACAGTTAGACCACATGCATCCACTGGCCACTGTTACACAAAACTGCCTTATAAGTGCAGTTCACAGGTGTGTGTTGATGGTCTACAGTTCACAGGTGTGCAGGGGATGGTCTACAGTTCACAGGTGTACTGGGGATGGTCTACAGTTCACAGGTGTGCAGGGGGTTGTCTACAGTTCACAGGTGTGTGTTGATGGGCTACAGTTCACAGGTGTGCAGGGGATGGTCTACAGTTCACAGGTGTGCAAGGGGTGGTCTACAGTTCAAAGGTGTGCAGGGATGGTCTACAGTTCACAGGTGTGCAGGGGGTTGTCTACAGTTCACAAGTGTGTTGATGGACTACAGTTCACAGGTGTGTTGATGGGCTACAGTTCACAAGTGTGTGTTGATGGACTACAGTTCACAGGTGTGTGTTGATGGGCTACAGTTCACAGGTGTGTGTTGATGGACTACAGTTCACAGGTGTGTGTTGATAGACTACAGTTCACAGGTGTGTGTTGATAGACTACAGTTCACAGGTGTGTGTTGATGGACTACAGTTCACAGGTGTGTGTTGATGGACTGTACCCAAGCTCTGGTTCTGGAGATCTACCACCCAGCAGAGTTTAGTACCAACCCTAATCTAACACATTCAACATTTGATTCATACCATTGATTAATCAGATGAGTTAAAGTGGAATCTTTATATTAGGGCCTGGCGCTTGAAGAGAAACTGTAGAACAGATGTAGATTTTTTACAGGACCCTGTATTGAATGTATATTATTTGGGTGACAGAACCATAATAAAGTGACAACTGACATAGCTGCAAGCTGCAACAGATTCTGTGTTCCAACAGATGGGATTTGGTCTCTAACCTGTTAGGCGTAGTACGAGTCTTTATTCCTTGTTTGCTAGTAGAATTGATCAGTAGGTAATTAGACTAAGCACACTTCACTGTTTAACAGTTTGTTGTCCTGTTGTGTGTGTGCTTCTAAGGTAGATGGAGCCCTCACGCATCACTTTATCACCTGCTCTGCCTTTTCCTCTCCCCAGAAGCAGGAGACCTTAATACCGACAGCCTCAGCATCTGTAAGTAAGTGGGAAGCTCCACGTCTGCCTTGGCGTTTGAAGCCAGCACACTTATAAGACATCAAACAAGTGCTACACCCCGATCATGAATCACCTGCTGCACCTTCCTCCCAAATACACTCCACATGACCACGTTAGCACACTAGCTAGTTGAAGCACATGGTACGATTACAGTTTACAATTTGCCAGACACACTTATCCAGAGCAACTTTGTCCCGTAACAGACGTAGGCGAGTGTAGTGTTAGGAGTCTAGCCAAGGATTCTTATTGGTACAGCATAGAGCACTTGCCCCACTGTTACCCCACTCCACTATATCAACTCCGTGCCAGCTGCTTTCAAATCATATGCCTTTTGTGCATATGATTTCAGCCACTGGAACTGACCCTAGGTCAGACAGTTCAACTTCAAGTTGCTTGGCTACCACAGGGGCCTGTTTATACTATTCTTCTCCTCTTCAGAATCAGCCCGACGCTGTATGTGCGCGTGTGTATAACCTGCAGCTCACACTCCCTTGACTCTGCGACGTCTTTTCTCTCAGGGCTAAATGCGTTCCATTCATGTCCATTTGACGCTCACTGGGGAATCCTCACTGACAGAATCGCTCAGCTGTCCGTGGTGTTTTCTATAAATGTTCCTGCCGGCTTTGTGCTGCAGGTCTGCAGGATGCTGACGTGTGTTATGGTGAAGTTGCTAATCTGTAGGGCTGAGAGAGCAGAAGCCGTTTCCTGGTTCGGGCTACAGTAAATGTGCATAGAGGCCACTGGCATAGAGGTACATTTGTAGGAGTACTTGCTGAAAATCTTAACATGGCTAACAACCTGTAATAGCTAGCAGAGCTCAGCTAACGTCAGCTCATTAATCAATAAAGCTAACTGGTCCTCACTTGGTTTAACTGATTCTTAGCACAATTAACACTTTGGATGGCATCGTCCAAATTGGAGCCGGATTGTATCGGATGTGTACATGCTTTGGTAGCTTTGGCAACTGTTAGAGCTTCAAAGTGTTTTTTTAAAGAGTCTAATTTAGAAAAAAACCTGCGAGCTATGTTTCTCTAAAAATAGCAACAATGTCGATGTTTTCGTTCGACTAAGTCCATGACAAGAAAATGAGAGGGCATTAAAGGATAAAGGGAATCAGTCAGCGGCACATTCTTGCATGTCTTTGGTTCATTTGAATAAGCATTCATTGAAATAGCGCAAAGCGTCCTCTTAGGTGTACTTTTACAATTATTCACTATACATGACTTCACGCATCGCCGCTTAAAAGTTATGAGTGAACAGGACACTGTCCGAAGTGTTTTGCGCACCTATGATATTGTCTACGTGCATCTGCAGCTGGCAGAGCTCGGCCATCCCAAAACCACGCAGCAAAAAACAGCCACTTCCCCTTTTTACACGTAGTTTCGTGAATGTCATTTTAATTCCACATGGCAAGATGACACAACTGATACTCATGTCACTGTGATTACTGCGACACGGTGCAGCCGTTTTTAATAATTTCTTTTTACAATAAATACGCCTAATTCGCTGAAAATATAACATGAGCATGATTCGCGAAAGACCCAGTTTTACTTGTCTCTGTAGGCTATGTACATAGAACATATTTACAGGCCTATTACAACTTGGGTCTAGCAACACTGGACATGATCTTATACACATGGGTTAATTTCTAACTATTTCGTAAGTAGCATGAGTTGGACATTCCTGTGGTTTAACTAAGGGAATTCTACGTTAACGATTTAACGATAGGCTACATATTTTTCACCATATTCTCTCCTTGAAGAGATAATAAATTCTTCTCATTTTTTTAGATCCGTAGTACTCCCTGAGTTCCAACCACTAGTCGCTTTATCCACGTTTATCACACGAGTGACTCGCAGACAGGTGTATTATCTGAGTCCTGGCTATGCATTGAGCTTAATCCCGTGTCCGAATCGTCGTCGTTGGTGCTCCTGGTTTTTGAAAGTCCTCTCGCTTGTTCGACCCACCCGCCGTCTTTTTCCACAGAAGGCGGTTGTGCGGTGTCAGGAAACGCGCTATCTCCTTTGCCGTCCTCTTCGGTCAAATAATTAATTTCCTCCAGCAAATCCTTCAACTCTCTTTCTTTCGCCTCCCATAGTTCCTGGCTCATGTCCAGGTCGCTTTTAACGGTCTCTAAATCCGTGTTTAGACGAAGTCCAATATACAAACTCGTATCCAGTTGCGTTTTAATTTGCTCCTCTTCTAACTGCGGTTCGTTTTCTGTCAGGCATTCCATTTGAGGTGCGGAAGCGACAGTTTCTGTGGACACAGACTCCACCGTGATTGCCGTTTCTCCTTCAGCCGCACATTCAGTGTCTTTATTCGAAATCTCCTCTTGTCGCCGCCTCATCCATCTGTGGTTGAGCTCCTCTTGAATCTCGCTCGTGAGACTTTCCAGCAAAGCCTCGCGCTCATCAATTTCCTCTTGAAGTTGAATAAACTCGTCACACATTGCAGCGTACTCCTCAAACTTTGCCAGCGCCTCCCCGGAGCACGGTGCATCCCGCTCCGTGGTTGAGTCTGTATCCGAACCATGGTCTACTAAATATGTGTCCTGCACGTAATTGATGCCATGTCTTTTCATCCTGTCAAAATGAACCTTCGATTCATATCGCTCGATTTCACTGTCCAGGTCTTTGATCCGCTGGATCTGTTGACGGATAGTGTGGTCTTGCGAAATGACCAGATGCACAAGGGTTTCCATTTTTTCCGCGGTAGTTTTATCCTTTGACACAGGCTCTTCTTTCTTTTTGTTAATTTTCTCCAACTTTCTGAAAGCTTTTCTCACAATGCGACGATGTTTCTCCTGCGAAAATCCCATGTTGGATTTTGTGGCACCGTTTTCCCCGCACTGACTCTCCTTGCTTAGCACGACTCGTGCCTCTGCGGTCCGCGGTCCGTTGTTCGGCAAGGAAGCCTCATTTTTAACTAAAACAAACCGTACATTTTCCTGTTCGTGGCCCCAGGCGCTCCAAAGACGAAGTATTTTAGTTTTATTTGGCAAAATCCTCTCGAAACCTCTCCATTTTTCCACGATACAGTATGACATCGGAGAACCAGTGAACGTAGCCGCACCTGCGCCTTGCTGGAAACTCTGGTCTTCAAGCAGGACCTTCACAACATCTGCACATGTGGTGCGCTTCGTCAGTCCCGACACAAGCTTCTCCTCCCGGCAAACCCAAACTGAGATTTTACAATCCTCCGGTTCCATTCTGACTAACGAAACTAGTGGTCTCTCCATCTCAGAAATGGACGTTTTATCCTGTGAGCGAGTCATTTTAAACTCACATCCTGGTATAGGCGCGATTATTTTATGTAGGCCTAGTCAAACTAAAGACCATACTTTTGGACAAAAACTTCCGATGTGAAAGTAATCAAAAAGCCACTGCGCGATAAGACTGGTTAGTTTCCCTTTTGACATCTGAGTTGCCGAGCAGCGTGTCTTAGATACACACCAGAATGCTCACGTCGTGACTCTCCTAACTACAACCGTGCCTTCCACCAAGCGCAAGCACCGCCCCAGCCCGGTCTCCACATCACATGACACTAAGGTTTATTGACTATCCTTTTTGGCATACGTCAAGTCTTGGAAAGATTTGGGCTGTTTTTATGATCGCTTATGAATTGCCCAGGTTTTCTCTTTGCCGCTAGTTCACAAATTCAAAAATCAATATATCTTGTGAATTTCAGGCGCTGCATAGGAGTAATATGTGAACACACTACAGGTGGGAAAGCCCTCCAGGGCAGTGTCAGCCTTTCAGTCTTTTATTGTTCACATTACTAGTGACTTATTGCTTTGCTTAATTTTTGTGATGTACGAGAATAACTTATCTAAAGTGAGTCTCTGTTTTGCCCCATTTAAAGATTTAAATATACAAATAGGCATGTACGCTTACGGGTAACTACACTACGTGATCAATAAGCGCGTTTTCCTCATGCCAATAATGCCATCCTTTATTTTACTAACAGAAATGCTGAAGAAACTGAACATTCTGTCTTATTCTGTCTTTGAATTTGTGCTTTCATAAACTCGACAGCGCAGGAGTCATTTTTAAAAACATACTGCCATCTTGTGGTGGTGTTCAGTCGTAACACATAAGTTGATCTCGTCTTTCATATGAACATATTTCAGCTCACAAGTAGAAGAGACAAATTTCAACTCACAAGAAGAAAAAATAAACACATTTTTGCAATATTCTTACCGTCTTTTCTTATCTCATGAAGTTTAGGTGTAAAAATGGAATGTCATTTTCTTTGTAAAACTGTAATGTTTTTGCTGTATTACTTCATGTGAGAGAGTTTTAACTCACAAGAAGAAGAAATAAACACATTTTTGCAATATTTTTACTGTTTCATATATTGTTGAAAAATCCTATCAGAAGGTAAGACTATAACCTTATGTCATGAAGTTTAGGTGTAAAAATGGAATGTCATTTTCTTTGTAAAACTGTAATATTTTTGCTGTATTACTTCATGTGAGAGAGTTTTAACTCACAAGAAGAAGAAATAAACACATTTTTGCAATATTCTTACCGTTTCATATATTGTTGAAAAATCCTATCAGAAGGTAAGACGGGTTAGGGTTAGGGTTAAGGTTAGGTCTAGGGTTAGGGTTATCAGAAGGTAAGACTATAGCCTTATGTCATGAAGTTTAGGTGTAAAAATGGAATGTCATTTTCTTTGTAAAACTGTAATGTTTTTGCTGTATTACTTCACGTGCTGTATTACTTCACCGGCCGCCTGTCGTCCGACAAAAAAAAAGTTTTTTTGTTTTTTTTTGTTGACCGGCCGCCTGTCGTCCGACAAAAAAAAAATTTTTTTTTGTTGACCGGCCGCCTGTCGTCCGACAAAAAAAATTATTATTTTTTTTTTTTTTTTTGTTGACCGGCCGCCTGTCGTCCGACAAAAAAATTATTATTATTTTTTTTTTTTGTTGACCGGCCGCCTGTCGTCCGACAAAAAAATAATTTTTTTTTTGTTTGTTTACCGGCCGCCTGTCGTCCGACAAAAAAAAATTATTATTTTTTTGTTGACCGGCCGCCTGTCGTCCGACAAAAAAAAAAAATTTTTTTGTTGACCGGCCGCCTGTAGTCCGACAAAAAAAATTTTTTTTTGTTGAATGGCCGCCTGTCGTCCGACAAATAAAAAATTTATATTTGTTGACCGGCCGCCTATCGTCCGACAAAAAAAATTTTTTTTTATTTTTTTTTTTTGTTGACCGGCCGCCTGTCGTCCGACAAAAAAAAAATGTTTTTTTTGTTGACCGGCCGCCTGTCGTCCGACAAAAAAAAAATGTTTTTTTTTGTTGACCGGCCGCCTGTCGTCCGACAAAAAAAAAATTTTTTTTTTTTTTTTTTTTTGTTGACCGGCCGCCTGTCGTGTCGTCCGAAAAAAAAAAATTTTTTTTTTTTTTTTTTTTTTGTTGACCGGCCGCCTGTCGTCCGAAAAAAAAAAAATTTTTTTTTTTTTGTTGACCGGCCGCCTGTCGTCCGACAAAAAAAAAAATTTTTTTGTTGACCGGCCGCCTGTCGTCCGAAAAAAAAAATTTTTTTTTTTTTTTTTTTTTTGTTGACTGGCCGCCTGTCGTCCGACAAAAAAAAATGGGTTTTTTTTTTTTTTTTTGGTTGACCGGCCGCCTGTCGTCAGACAAAAAAAAACATTTTTGTTCTTGGTTAACTTTGGTTGGCTTTTGTGCCTCTGGTACCTTTTTGTCTGAAATCTCCAAGTAAGTCCTTCCCTGTTTAGTTTGACCACATGAAAAACTTCTAAATTCAGATGTAATTGATGTGGAAAGCTCAAGGTAACAGTGTGTAAAGAGATCTACACTAAAGTAAACTGGTGATGGTGCATGGAACATGGTGTGGTTAAGCCACCTGCTTGAGTAGATCACACCATGTTCCATCACCAGTTTACTTTAGTGTAGATCTCTTTACACACTGTTACCTTGAGCTTTCCACATCAATTACATCTGAATTTAGAAGTTTTTCATGTGGTCAAACTAAAAAGGGAAGGTTCTAGAAATCAGCCTAAAATCCCTTTTTCTTTTTGGACCCATGGTTCAGTAGAAGTAGAGTTGTAGAGGGGTTGGGGTTAGGTTTAGGGGTTGGGGTTATCAGAAGGTTAGGGTTAGGGTTCAGCCTTATGTCATGAATTTTAGGTGTAAAAATGGAATGTCATTTTCTTTGTAAAACTGTAAAGTTTTTGCTGTATTACTTCATGTGAGTGTTTTAACTCACAAGAAGAAGAAATAAACACATTTTTGAAATATTCTTACCGTTTCATATATTGTTGAAAAATCCTATCAGAAGGTAAGACTATAACCTTATGTCATGAAGTTTAGGTGTAAAAATGGAATGTCATTTTATTTGTAAAACTGTAATATTTTTGCTGTATTACTTCATGTGAGAGAGTTTTAACTCACAAGAAGAAATAAACACATTTTTGCAATATTCTTACCGTTTCATATATTGTTGAAAAATCCTATCAGAAGGTAAGGTTGTAAAACTAATGTTTTTGCTGTATTAATTCATGAGAGAATTTGCTCTGTAGGCCAGTGTACAGAATATTAGCGCCCAAAAAAAGACAGAAATCCACAAAATATACAAAAAGATACAACATTTCAAAATAATTTTTTATTCAAGAGAAAACGTTACAGAGCCAAAATAACCATTTGTGGTACCAGACACATACGGCAAAAGTTGCATTTTTCTTTTTTCTTTGTGCATTCCCCTCATCTTAAAAGGAAAAAATACATAAGTAACACCTGTACAGTTCTACATCGACCACCTGAACCAAAAAACAAGAACCCAACATACACACACACACACACTGAAGCAGAGAGACCCATGCTGGTGTCTGCACCGGGGCAGATGTATGATGAAGCCTCTTTCTGGTGTATGTGAAGAAAAGCCAGTAAACCCAAGCATGTATCAAAATCATCAGATCAGTAAACATGCACCTTCCCTGCACAACAGCTCTGTGTGGTGAAACAGTGATGGTTGTCACGGTGCAGATCTGCGTATTTCAGTAGTGCTCTGATGGCTGTAGTGCTCTGGCTAAATTTAGCAGTAGGAGTGATGGTGGCTTGGGTGTTGGTCACTGGGCTCCAATGGGCTTTCAAGTGTAGTTTGTTTGCTCTCTCTCACACTTGCCACAGATGAATGAATGTTACTAGGCAAAGCAGAACTGACAACATGCTACACACAGGGCAACTGTGTGTGTGTGTTTGTGTGTGTGTGTATACACGTGCACATGCACCTGCAGGTCACGTGCTGGCTTACAAGGAGCCAAAGCCATCAGGGCACTAAGAGTTTGGAACAAAGAGACGAGGGAGACCATGTGTAAAAACGAATTAAAAGGAACTGTTCACAAACTGGCAAGACTGAGCATACGGTTAACGTAAGTCCTGTTAGGGACGCCAAACTACTTCCATTGTTGTTAAAAAGGAAAAAAAAAGCTGCTGTAACCA